>OX453303.1:32417393-33017393 GCA_949710035.1 Crambus lathoniellus
GCAAATGCACTTCATTAATCTCGGGGAGGGATGAAACGAAGCTCGACCAATCTCGGAGTAACTCGTCCGAGAGGGGTTCATCCCACGACACACCCGAAGCCCATAACCGTTGCAAGAAACACTTGGCCATAAACAGCACGGGGCAAATCCACCCATTGGGGTCAAAGGTACGTGCGACAGTAGACAATACTGAACGCTTGGTCCAGACTTTCGGTGGTCGTAAATCCACACAATAAGTGAACGTGTCAGAGACCGGTTTGTACTGTACGCCAAGGACGGTCACCACATGGGGATTATCAACATTTTCGAATAGGTGGGGGTCCTGCTGGTGCTCTTCGGGCAAACCTACCAGTACATCAGGCGAGTTGGATATCCATTTCCTCAACTCGTAACCTCCCGACTTCAAAAGGGCGGTGAGTTCGTCTCTCAGGACAATCGCCTCTGAGACAGATGAGGCGCCCGTGCAAATGTCATCCACATAGACGTCACTGGCCAAAATGGCGGAGGCGCGAGGATATCTCAAGCGCTCCTTCTCGGCCAACTCCAACAAAGAACGAATCGCAACAAACGGGCTCGAAGCCAAACCGTACGTATTCGTATTCAATTCATAAATCAACAAGGGGTCCCTAGGACTCTCTCTCCACAAAATCAATTGGTACCTCCTATCCTCTGGATGGATGACCGTTTGTCTGAACATCATCCGGATGTCAGTCATAAATACAATTTGGTGCCGCCGGAAGTTGGTCAAAATGTCTGAGATCTCCGTGTGCAGCTTGGGACCTACATGCAGACACTGGTTCAAGGACGCTCCAGTAGAGGTGGGAGCCGAACCGTCAAAGACCACCCGAATCTTTCCGGATTTCAAAACGGCGTGGTGCGGCAAAAAGAAGTGCTCAACGGAGCGCCAATCCAAATCGCTCACGGACATGTGCCCTAACTCCTCATACTCCCGCATGAATTCAACATACTTCTGGCGGAAGACCGGATCCTTGCTCATGCGACGCTCCATCGCCACTAGCCTACGTTCCGCTAGCGGTCGGGATTCGCCCAGAGGAGGTCGGCCGGCACGAAAGGGGAGACGGGTGATCAAACGACCAGAGCGGAGGCGACCAGTGTTATTCTGGTAATACAACTCGCATTCATCCGCTACTGGGTCAACCCGCGGGGCTGGTGGAGGTTCCTCAACCTCCCAAAACTTCTGCACCACTTCGGAGAGAGACACATTAAAAACAAGACCGCGATCCTCATCAAGGGAATCCAAAACGCGGCGAGCAGGGCCCATCACAACTGTACCGAGTGTCGTCTGCAGAGCTACCAAGCCATCTGGCTGCAAAACTCGCTTCCCCGTCAACAAAACTCGCCCCAGGACATCGGCTCCAAGGAGAGCATCAATCGGGCCTGGGCGGAAGAAATTTGGATCGGCGAGTGGGGAATCAGACACCAAAGACAACATACTCGGTCCCAAGTCAACTGAAGGTTGACGGCCAACAACTGTGTCCAACACAATCGCCGAGGTCTTAATGCCTGGCGTGGACTTATTACGTGATGTAAATGTGAAGTCAACATGCCCTAACAACCCGGGGACTTTCACATCGCCAACACCTCTCACGCCTTCCGTGTGGGGGTGCACCTTGAGGCCCAACCGCCTAACTAACCAAGATGACACAACACACCCCTGAGCACCGGAATCCAACAAGGCGCGAACTTCCACAAGGTCGCCATTCAATCCCCTGACAAGCACAGAGGCCGTGGGCAACAAAACGGTCTCTGGAGGGGTGGCTACAATCGACCGTAAACACGTTGATTGCTAGTATGTGGGGTCCCCAGACGTCCCCCCATGGTAAGGGGGTCGCTCATAGCGATCCAGTGGGTCCCATTCTCCCACATACTGCCTACGTCCAAATCGCCCGGTATCAGGCGGGTTATATCTCCCGGCCCCTTGAAGACGGGGCGGGCGCCGCTCCAAACGCGGGTATTCGGCGAGCGGCGGCGAGAATCGGTGCCTATCATCCACCGTGTACGTCGCCCCATAGTCGCGGGGGCACGGTGACCGATTTTCAGAGGGGGGGTCCCGGGGACCCCCGGCTGTGCGAGGCTCAACACGTTGCAGGGGGCTTCTACGACCTCCCGCAACGCTCGCAAAATCGAACCCCCTAGTTGGGGACCGACCCTAGTTGGGGACCGATTTCCCATGGGGGGGTCCGTGGGACCCCCGCCCGTGCGAGGCTCAAAACGTCGCGGGGGGCCTCTACGACCTCCGGCAACGCCCGCATAACTCATCCCCATCCTTGGGGATCGGTTTCCCATGGGGGGGTCCCTGGGACCCCCGCCCGTTTGAGGGTCCAAACGTGGCGGAGAGCGTCTGGGGCCACTCTGGTGGCCACTAGAACTGCTGCGGGATGCAAACACCGCGGGGGGTCCGAGACCCCCACCCATACGCGGTGATCCTGCAGCGACGCGCTGCGGCGCTCCGCCGCCCTCTGGGCTGTTCATGCAGAGGAGGGGATGGTGGTTGCCCTTACAAAAGCGGCATGGGTGCGCTTGGGTACATTCGCGCTGCATGTGCAGGCCCAAGCACGAGTAGCACCATGTCCGTTGTCGCGCGATCGCTCGACGGCCTTGGACGCGCTGGTCGAGGAACTTATCACAACGGGTCGTGCTGTGACCCGGTTCCCGACAGTACAAGCAGCGGGCGGTCTCCTGGACGGCGGCATAGCGGCCGGGCGCGCGAGGGGCCATACGCCCCCTACGGGGGGGTCCGGTGGGGGATCTACTCTGTGGCACAGGTCGTTCGGGTCCCATAGGACCGGCCAGAGAGGAATTATCTGCCAGTCTACTTTCTCCTTCCAGGAACGTCAAGAGGTCCGAGAAGGGTGGCAGATAAGTCGCACTATCCCCACCATACTGCTGCTCAAAACGGACCTTAACAGAGTCCGGCAACTTTCCCAGGACAATGTGCAGTAACAAAAACGACCACTGCTCCACTGGGAGTTTTAAGTTTTTCAATGCGTTGTAGGCAACCAACAGCGGATTCAACAAAGCCACTCTCAAGTGCATCACGCTGGCAACGCGGGGTAAATTCAAAATGGCGGCAACATGGTTGTCCGCCAGACGTCGTACGTTCTGGTACCGACGGGCAATCAAATCCCTAGCAATAGGGTAGTTTTCATCCGAGGGGGCCAAATGTTGAACCGATTCAAGGGCCTCCCCTTCCAACACGGATAATAAATAAGCTAACTTCTGGCCCTGGGTCAAATCATCCCGGGCATGTACCAGACTATCAAAAATATTAATAAAGCCCTCCCAGTCCTCTAGACGACCAGCAAAGCGCCTTAAGTCTAAGGGGGCCAATCTAGCAAAGAGAGGGGGCATACTCTTAGATGTGACCGGGGACGGGCTCGGTTCATTCTCTCTTGCCACTTGCAAAGGTCGAGCCACCTGGGTAATTCTGTCCGCAAAATCATAACACTGGTCCACATCCAAACCGACTTCTTGTCGCATTTCCACCTCGGCCTCAACAGTCCTTTCCAAAAATAAGGCATACTGCTCATCAACAACAGCCAAACGTATGGGCAGATCTACGTATCTGTTCAACAAGGCCTCCGTTCTATCCGGTCGATCCAACAACGCAACCGCAGAAGCTAACCACCGTAACTCAGAACGTATTTTGGCTTTAGCAGAGGAGGCCGTCATTGTAACGTCACAAATTTATCAACAAAAACAACAAATTCAAAATATTCACTATAACACAAAAATCTCCAATATTTGGAGGTTATTACTAACCACAAAATTCCAATATTACAACAACAAAGTATTTATAATGACACAAACTCTTAAATATCTGGAGGTTATCAGAAAACAACAAAACTCACTGACTATTGAAATTCACTCAAAATCACTGACTATTGAAATTCACTTGGATATCAACATACAACAAATTAATTTTAATTATTTCAAAGCACAAGTTTCAATGAGTTTCAATGTGTAAACAATGTCTTAAATCATCTAAAGTTTCACTAAGTATTGAGTGCAAACTTATTAGCTAACCTTTTATTAGCTATTATTTTAGCAACAAACTTGTCAATATTCACAACTCAAATTTGCTAACAAACTAAATAATAATTATTATGAGCAAAGAAGGGCATCTGTTTACACTTTGGAACTTCAATACATGACAATTAATTACAAGACATGGAACCAATAACAAAGGAATGCCCTTTACTTTTCAAATGCAAGCCAATTACCATTTACAAGTACAAATTAATCTAGTCCGGACCAGACTGGGTCATCAAAACGGCACTGATTAATACAAAGTTTTGGCGTGGGCCTCTCAGGCCTTCAAGCTACGCTCTTGGCTACCAAAAAATGTTCAGTACACCCCTGCCTATACCGCGGAATTAGCTAGCGCAGTGGAAGCTGGTATTACTAATATAGACTCCGGACAAAAAACTAGGTTTCAGCGGGGATGTAAACTGAACAATTGGACTGCGATACACAGCGGAGAGAATGTTAAGTAAGGTGAGGTTACATACGGGTCTGTGTGTCGAACGTCTCCAAGGCAGAAGTGGTGTAAGGGAGCGCGCGCGCCCCTGGGGTCCTTTCTTCTGCAGACCTTACCAATTAGTCACCTTACTCACAACACAAATAACAGCGTTCCCAAGGCACTGGGCGCTTCAGCAATACACACACAATGACACACACGGGGGAGCCTCTTTTATTACGATTTACAGTCCCGACAAAAAGCGCGTGGTGGACAATTATCTTTCTTTCAAAACTCCGCGACCAGCCCGATGGATGGCGTCAAAACCTTGGTCGTACAAAACGGGATCACATAGATAATTTAAGATTTTATTCAAACTCGATATGCCAGGCACATTCAACGCGAGCGATTTTTAACAAATTCAGCAAAATTAATCCGACATTTTTCTTACAAGAATTTCAATCAAGTGTCACGGTCAACTTCAAGTGACAGCCAAATGTCAATTTGACGTGACATTAGAGACGCGTTCAGAAACGTCGATCTTTTCCGAACAGGAGGTCTCCTAGAAAATTCTCCTTTAAAAGAATGCTTGTGCTTTTCTACAGGATAGCTTAAATTCGTAGATCCGATCTGATTCATTAACTGTCATTATCATCATCATTGTCATATTATTTTATCAATGATAACTTTCCTTCAGTAGTATTGTATTTATTTATATATAAAATATATTTATTTATATAATGTATATATTTATGTATATGTAGCTTGTATATTTTGTATGTTAATATATGTATTTATATAATTTGTACCGCTTTCGTTGTTTTCTGTTTCCCAAAGGTTGACTGGCAGAGAATACTTTTAGTATTAAGTCCGCCTTGTATATTACATTATGTATTTTGTACAAAAGTTTAATAAATAAATAAAAATAAATAATATACTTAACTATAGTTATCTTTATCTATTTTAAAAGTGAGGTCCACTTGCAGCAAATTTGCTAAATCTCGATTTAACTAAAACTAGATTAACCCCTACAAAAATGTCAAAAAGTTAAATCTAGATTTAAAAATTTGACATTTCTGTATGGGTTAAATCTAGTTTTAGTAAAACCGAGATTTAGTAAAATTTCTGCAGTGGGCTTGCTTTAACCCTCTGTCTACCCATAAGGCAAAGAAGAGGTCTAAGATGGAGCGAGTTCACTCAGAAGAAGCCTATCGACTTGCACTTTGAAAGACCGTCCATATTTAATTCTCATACAAACAAATCCAGATTCAACTAATATTATAAATGTGGAAGTTTAGATGTTTGGATGTTTTGGATTTGGCTGAAATTTGGGACACAGATACTTTGTAGCATAAAGAGGAACAAGCTACTTTTTATCCCGAAAATATATTACATTTCCGTGGGATAAAGTCGTGTAGTCCACACGGGCGATGCCGCGGGCGGAAAGTTATTGTCGAATAAAAAAACAAGTAAGGGCCTATCCACACGGCGCGTTGCGTCAGCGTTGCATTGACACGTAGCTGCGTTGTTTTACATACAAGTTAATAATCCGGATTATTAACGACCGAACTGAACGCCTGCGATATTTTTTATCCCGGAAGAATATCACAATCCAGTGGGATTGTTTAACGTTAATGACGTGCTGATAAAACTGACATTAATTCCATGGCCGCTTCATTATTATCAATGAGTCATACAAGATTTATTTGAAACTAGCTTTCCGCCCGCGGCTTTGCCCGCGTGGACTACACGACGGTATCCCGCGGGAATGTGATATTTTCCCGGGATAAAAAGTACCCTATGTTCCTCTCCTGGCTACAAAGTATCTAATATGTCCCAAATTTCAGCCAAATCTGTTCAGCCGTTTTGGCGTGATCGAGTAACAAACATTCACACATCCAAACATCTAAACTTTCACATTTATAATATTAGTAGGATTACCCAAACTTTCTAGACCAAAGTTTGCAAAATTACTATAAAAGTTACATTACAGGCATTTATAGAGTGCAGGGAAAATAAAAGACTCCCAGTATAAACGAAACAAATTAAACGTTATTACAACTAACATCATGAAGATGGTGAAGTCTTTTAACAATAGGCACAAGACTAAACTCTGCTCTAAATATCGGTCCTATGACGAGTATCTGAATAACTATCTGAGCACCTAACCGTCAAAGAGTCGCGTCTGTACTTCCTGGCTAGAGACATAATTCTCCGCTAGGAGTATTAGTGTTCTGTGGACATAATAAGGTCAAAAGGATATAAATTCTACAAATCAGTATTAGAAAGAAATGAACCCGCGTCACAACTATCTCCGATGGGACTCACTACGCTACAGAGTCGTTCAACGACTCACTACTATTACAGTAGAAACATTACAAATACCATAAATGTTTATGGTAATCGTGGTCACATTTATGCAATTAAAATTGTGCAAAGATTTTTGTTAAGTCAAGTTTTTACTCAACAACTATCAAAATTACAAAAAAAAATACTGAGAAAAAAGAACAAAAAATATATTTAAGTAAGTCGTAAAAATAATAAGTAAACCGCCTTAATTGTTGGCACTTGTCCTATTTATTGGCACCTTGAAGTTAAGCTCGAAAAACCGCCTCCTTTTCAATTCTTGAAGTTGGTTAATTAAGTTTTTGAAGTCGGTTAAAAACGAGGAAAATGTATTACTCGAGTTAAGACTGCATTTAAATGTCATCATCATGTCAGCTGAACGACGCCCACTGCTGGGCATAGGCCTCCCCCAAGGATCTCCACAACGATCAGTCCTGCGCTGCCCGCATCTAGCGGAATCCCGCGACCTTGACCAGATCGTCGGTCCACCTTGTAGGGGGCCTGCCCACGGAACGACGTCCGGTACGCGGACGCCATTCGAGAACCTTTCCGCCCCAACAGCCATCGGTTCTCCGCGCTATGTGTCCCGCCCACTGCCACTTCAATGATGCAATCCTTCGAGCAATGTATGGATCTCATCATTTCTGATTCGAGCAGGGAAATACCATGTATCGCTCTCTCCATTGCTCGCTCGGTGACTTTGAGCCTTCTTATGAGACCCATGATAAAATACCACGTCTCACTTCTATAGGTCATTACTGGCAACACACACTGGTCAAAGACTTTCGCCTTGAGACATTGAGGTATTTCGGACGCGAATATATGCCGGAGCTTCCCGAACGCTGCCCATTCGAGCTGGATTCGACGAGAGATCTCTTTCTCAAAGTTGAACTGACCTAACTGGACCGTCTGTTCTAGGTAAACATTTGAATGTAAAATAGTATTATTATATTGTACTAAATTGACTTTTAGTTTCCCATTTGTGCCTAACTCAAGGCTGCCAATAATAATATGAGGGCAGTTTCTTAATTTTTGATTTTGTTATGAATTCACGCAGATTATTTTTTTATTTCCTCTAAACACGCAAACGCAAATTTTATTTAAAAACTAGTTTTCCGCCCGCGGCTTCGCCCGCGTGGACTACACGACGTTATCTAGAGGGAATGTGATAGTTTTCCGGGATTAAAAGTAGCCTATGTTACTCCTTATTACATTAGCTACCTGCCAGTAAAAGTCCTGTCAAAATCGGTCCAGCCGTAAACAGATAGACAGACAGACAGACAAAAATTGTAAAACATGTCATTTTGGTATATGTACCGTAGGATATATAATCATATGCATGTAGTAAAAAGCGGTTATTTTAATGTTACAAACAGACACTCCAATTTTATTTATTTGTATAGATTCAAAGAACCCTAAAACCTCATGAGTAGGTATCAGTAACAACATTAAGCAACATTATCGTTTATGACGTAATGATATACGATGCGTTCTTTTGAAATTTACATTATAGGTGAGTTTACATAGTTGGTAGTCTGTATCTATTCTTCTTTTGATGTAGCTGGTAAACCTTGTTATAATAATAAAATTAATGCAGTGTAACTAGATTACTTGGTATAGTTATGCCTTTGGAGATGATTGAAGTGAAAAATGAACAAGAAGAAATAGGGGATATAGTGGAAAATGATAAATTGGTCAAGAAATATGATGGTATGTTCAATTTTGTTTTCTAACTTAGACAGTTTTAGGAATCAAAAACTATTAGCTGAACAAGCCTTCCTACATTAAATTCTATGTTAAAAAATTTCACTTGATAAAATTGACGAGCTTCATGGCCCAGTATTGTATTCACCGGTTTTCGAGGTGTCGCTGTCTCTAGAGGTCCCGGGTTCGATTCCTGGTCGAGTAAATATTGAAAACGAACTTTTCAATAATATTTCCTCGGGTCTGAGTGTATGTGGTACGAGTAATACCCGTCGTTGTTGCCAATTTCCATAATACTAGTTAGCACTATTGTTTGGTATTGCTTGCAACAATCTATGTGATGGCGTTCACTATTTATTATTAATTTATGCTCTGCTTTACTTAGAAGAAAAGCTAATATAAATGGTTATAGGAAAGACTCCTATTCATATAACCTAGAAAACCATTGAATACTATTTCTTAAATTAAAACCCTAATTTAACAACTACAAATCTATTCTTTGCAAAAAACATATTTTCAGGCTGGGGCGTTAGATACACACAATGCTTATTACTGCTAGCTGTATATTCTGTATCAATGAGTATTAGAACCAGTATGGGTATGGCATTAGTAGCAATGACAGAAACAAATAATCTAAGTTACGTGTTGGGTAACGAAACCTCACCATCAAACGTGACAGGAGTTAATCAAACGCATTTAATTAAAGAAGAACATTTTGAAGTACATGGATTTCTAAATTCTCTGCTCATAACTCCTCCTGTAAGTATTTTTAGTGTACAGTTTTAACTAAACAGTAGCCGTAGCACGAAATATTATGTCGTTAAGGTGGTTCGATGAGCTCAGTAGCGCCACCAATGGAAATAAATCATTTACGATTTATCAAGGGCTTAGAATAAAAGTTTCGGTTATTTTGCGCAAATAGAAGAGTAAAATGCATTAATTTATTTTAATCTAAGCCTATAAAATGTAATTGATTTATTTCCATTGGTGGCGCTACGGAGCTCATCGATCCACCATAAGCTAATCGTAATAGTAAACTATGGTATACTAATGTTTGCCCGAATTTTAAATGCAATTTAACTTCCCAGTTGCTGCGGGCAAAATGGCATGCCTATAATTATAATATGTGAATTGTAAAGGGCAACAAGTAGAACATGTAACAAGATAGCATGTATTGCCGCAAGGTTTGGACCAAACTCCATACATTCCTGCATTTCCTGCCCATTCTCCATTAAATTTCGATTTAACATTTTGACATTTTTGTATTTAAATCTAGTTTTGGTTAAATCGAGATTTAGCAAATTTGCTGCAAGTGAAACTTAATCAATGACATTTTATTTTTTAATACTATAATATTGACATTTCAATTATCGATTTTAATTTATTAATTTAATGATTATTGTGATGATAAATATAATTTTGTCGAAGCATTAACGCAGAAGACTTTTTTTTATTTATTTTCGGCCCTAGAATGTTATTTAAATTATTTTTATTTCAAATAAATATTATAATTTTGACATAATTTGAATTATAAGTAATTTTTACAAAGTTAACTCGGGATTTTGTCTTTACTTTGATCTGTCTACTTTTTTTAGGGTTCCGTAGTCAACAAGGAACCCATAGTTTCGCCATGTCCGTCTGTCCGTCTGTCCCCAGTCTAGCTCATAGACTCTTAGTACTAGAAAGCTGTAATTTGGCATGAATATACATATTTATTCTTTAATGTGATCTTTAGCGTGCTAAAACATGTATTCGAACCTACTTTTAATTAAGACCAAAATTTTGTACCCAAGTGTTTTCCACAACGTTACCGACTCAACGAGTAGATACAATATAGCACAACAAACGCAATCGACAGTTACTTAACAACAAAATAGATGGCGCTAATAATCTTAGTGGATGTAACACAATAATAACATAATCGAATTTGTGTCTCTGTCTTAGTTTCCAAAGTTCAATTGGAGCAAGAAAGTCCAGGACGCGCTGATCTCGTCCTTCTTCTGGGGTTACGTCAACCTGCAGATCCCGGCCAGCCAGCTGGCTCACAAGTATGGTGCTCGTCGACTCCTCATCGGTTCAATGGCCATCAACTCCATCGCAGCTTTTATAATGCCAGCGGCCAGTTATTATGTTAGTTCTCATTTTAACGAAAACCTCTCAAAGCTTCACAACCAGCAGAGCTGATTGCTGATATTTTCTAAATGCCTACTTCATTTTCAATTTTTCAATAATTAAATTGCATAGTGAATGCAATAAAGTGAAAATTTAAATAACTTACCTGGGTCTTTTTAGGACTGAACTTAAACACCGTACATTTATCCGGATTCAGTTAACGCTACAATAAGTTTTGAGTCGCTCCAAATCTCATTGAAGAAGATAAGATTCATCAATGGATTGTACTGTTTTGAAAATTTTCATACAAGGTTCAAATTTTTAAAACAATGGTGGATATCATTGACAAAAATTATGAAGAGGAGTGGACCGAGCAATGAACCCTGAGGGACTCCACTCGGGATAGACTGATACCCAACCAGATATTTAATTATTTACTGCTTTCTGTCAGGTGTTTTACACGATCAGCCTATGGATCAACTACACCCAAAAAACATTTATCACTCTCAGTACAACAATGTCTTCAGTTCGCTGTTGCGGTTGCCTCGGTAGGTACTGTAGTGCATCACTCATATTTGCCTAGGAGTACAGGCACACTGACGACTTCTTCTATAAGACGCAAGCGACTAGCTTCCCTATTGAGTCGCGTCCAGGCTAGCTCTAACAGTGCCCTGTCAGTCATAGCGGGCAAAATTTACAGTCCCATTTTAAGGCGGCATTAGGTGGCCTTACTAATACCAGATGCCAAGTAAAATAGGTACTAGCTTAGGTTAAGATTTTTAATAACAATCTATGGTTGTTTACTGTTTTTTGATGAATAACGGATTATTTATTTATTAAACTTGACCATACATGTAACACTGCCCGCCCATAGTCAATAAAAAAGAATAAAACCATATTCCAGGGTGGATGGGTATGCACGTTAGTCTTCAGATTTCTCCAGGGCGTGGGACAGGGTTGCGTATGCCCCAGCCTTCACACGTTCCTGGGGAAGTGGGCCCCACTGGAGGAGAGGGGGCGGATGTCCGGGATAATTTATGGGGGTGAGTTTTATAAAGACACAAAAACTATTATTTTCTCAGATAAACTGGGACAAGGTCTAGGAGTAACAATGAAAAATATATATAATAGAAATGTTATAAATGTATGTACACCTGGGAAGTCTTTTGAAGATATTGTGCATAGTTTATCTTTGTATGAAATAGATAGTTTGACCAACATAATTATTTTATGTGGCGACAGCTTCCAAGTTAGGAAACGTGAAATCTTGATCAATATTAACTTTTTATTGAAACTACAGTCTGAAACCGGCTGTAAATTAGTAATTAGCTCGTTTCCTTACGCGAAAAACCTAACTAGGGAGCAGAATCAGCATATATATGAGTTAAACTCATATTTGTTCAACATGATAAATTGTCATAGCGACAAGGTTTTATATTTTGATATTAATAATTTTATTAATAATTTTATTTTGACATCGGATACTATGTATCTTGCAAATAGGTTTAGGACAAAAATAGCTAAATTGTTAGCTTTTAATTTACAAGACACCTTTCAAGGTGGCAAGCCAAAGTCTTTTGACTCTGATTTTAGTAGCTTACCTACTAATAATAATTTAATTAATTTAAATAATATAATCACTTTACAAAGTGAAAACGTCTCTAAATCGGCTTTAAACTAAAACATAAGACAACAGCCAAGCCCTCTTGCCTTAACGTATTATGTCAAAACATTCAGGGCCTGTCTGGCAAAGTTTTAGAATTAGAATTATTTGCAGAATGTAATGACATTCATGTCATTTGTATTACTGAGCACTGGCTGAATCATTGTGATTTGTCATGTAGTGTGAATAATTTTCAGTTAGCAAATTTATTATCTAGGAAGACAACAACGCGTGGCGGCTCTCTAATTTTCGTAAAAAATAATATAAGCTACAGAGAAAGAAAGGATATTATAAACCTTTCTATAGAACGTCATGTCGAGCTGTCATGTGTAGAATTAAAAAGCTTAGTCATTGTATGTGTATACCGACCACCTAAAGGTAATTTTGAAACATTTGAATCGGTGATGGAGGATGTGTTGAATAAGTTAAAGTTAAAAAATAAACCAATAGCAGTATGTGGCGATTTTAATGTTGATATTCTCGAAAGCTGTGCATTGACTACACGAATATTAACTTTGTTCAATTCTTTTAATTTAATTAATCAGTTCTTGGAGCCCACAAGGGTAACATCTCATTCAGCCACTTGCATAGATAATGTTTTTTCGGAGTCTGATCCGACTAACAAACTAGTCGTTAAAAATATTACATCCGACCATTACGGATTAAAGGTATCCTATGAATTAGATATTATTGATGCACCTAAAAGTATACAATGCAGGCCCGTTACAAAAACGCGACTACGTAATTTTGAAAATAATGTATCTGATAAAATTTCTATGATGCCATATGTGCATGATGATCCTAATGCGCTTTATGGAACCCTTTTTGAATTAGTAACGAATGAGTTCAATAATATCTTTAAACCTAAAACGATTAAATGCACCCAGAAGTTAAAGTTTTGCGAATGGGCTACGACAGGTATTTATAAAAGTAGAAACAGGCTGTATGAACTATATAAATTAAGAGAAACTAATCACAGCCCTCGTTTCGTAGAACATGTAAAACAATACTCTAAGATTTTTAAAAAAGCATGTTCTAAAGCAAAGTCAATCTTTTTAAAGGATAAAATTAAAAAGTCAAATAATAAAATCAAAACAACTTGGGATATTATTAAGCGTGAAACCGGAAAAGGTAAACAACATGACAACAGTCTAGCGCTTAACATTAATAACGCAAGAATAAACTCTGAAACAGAAATTGCTAATATTTTTGATCACTTTTTTGTTAATATACCATTAGTAACCACCTCTAATTTGAATTCTTCACCAGCTTCTGCTGTCTCGGTTCTTGAAAAACATGTATCAGAGTGTAGATCATTATTTAATTTTAAAGAAATTAATTCTAGCGATCTAATCAAAACATTTAATTTACTTAAAATGAAAACTACCACTGATTTATGGGGCATATCTGTTACTGTACTTAAAAACATTATTCATGCTATTGCCCCTTATCTTGCTATTATATTTAATCAGTGTATCGCTCAAGGAATTTTTCCTGATTTAATGAAATTTAGCAAAGTCATACCTTTATTTAAATCAGGAAACAAAGAAGACCCAAGCAATTATAGACCAATATCAATATTACCCGCCTTAAGCAAAATATTTGAAAAAATAATACTAGAGCAATTATTGTCTCATTTCTCATTAAACAATCTCATGCATAGCAAACAATTCGGATTTATGAAGGGTCAGTCAACCACGGATGCTGGGGTTGCACTTTTAAAGCATGTGTTTGATGCCTGGGAAAAGTCGCAAAATACTCTTGGAATATTTTGGGACTTATCCAAGGCTTTTGATTGTGTTGATCACCGGACGCTGCTGTTGAAGCTAAATCATTACGGTGTAAAAAATAATGCCCAGAAACTAATACTGTCGTATCTCAGTTCCAGAACTCAGACAGTTGACATTAATGGAGTGAAATCAAACGGCTCTCAGATTAAACTAGGCGTACCTCAAGGCTCTATTTTAGGCCCTTTTCTATTTTTGGTTTATATTAATGATTTGCCTTTCTTTGCCAAAAACTTCTGTGATATTGTGTTGTTTGCAGATGATACTTCTTTAATATTTAACATAGTTAGAAACAAAACCAATTTTGACGATGTAAACAAAGCACTGTCACAAGTACTCGGTTGGTTTAATTCTAACAATTTGCAGCTTAATGCAAAGAAAACAAAGTGCGTACTTTTTTCTCTGCCAAATGTACAGACGGTACCTGTAGAAATTGTAATCAACAACGAAAAACTGGATTTAGTACAATCAACGATCTTTCTGGGTGTAACTTTAGACTCGAAACTTCAATGGCATGCGCATATCGCAACATTAGCTGGTAAGCTTAGTTCTGCTTCCTACGCTATTAGAAAAGTACGACAGCTAACAGATGTTGATACTGCTAGAACTGTATACTTTAGTTATTTCCATAGCATCATGTCATACGGCATTCTTTTGTGGGGATTAGCGGCTGGCATTAATGCTATATTCATCTTGCAAAAACGAGCAATCAGGGCCATCTATAAACTAGGCTCCAAAACTTCGCTTAGAGACAAGTTCAAGAAAATAGGTATACTGACAGCTGCATCTCAATTTATATTAAATTGCATTCTTTTTGTACGTCGCAATATTAACTTTTATACCAAACATGGTGATTTACACAATCGTAATACTAGAAATAGAAACAAGCTCGTAATGCCTCGGTACCGTTTAGAAAAGGTGCACGGATCTTTCGTTGGTCAAGGTATACACATATATAACAAAATCCCAAGTGATATTTTGGATTTACCATATCTAGAGTTTAAGAATCATATAAAGAGTGGCCTCCTCAAAAAAGGCTATTACACTGTAAATGATTATTTGAACGACAAAACACCTTGGTCGTTACACTCGTAACAAATGTTCCTAGTATGATATTGTGAGTCGTGTCCTATATTTTATATTATTAGCGTTTATATTAGTTAAGCTTTTAATTCGGTCATTTAAGGTAGGCAGTTTGAGTATGTCATGCTCACTAAAACATTTCTACGGCGGTGTCGTGTGAGGCGGGTCGTTACGTTCCCTAAAATATGGTTGAGCGAAGCGATGGCTGGTTCATGCGTCATGCTCGTGAACGGGTGCTGCCAGTGGGAATGGGTCTGCTCTTATCTGCTTGCCTTAAAATGTGTTTTCTTTTGTTTTTATTCATTTTATTAAGAATTACATTTGAAACATGTATGGCGCAGCTTGCAGTATATAGTAGAATTGTCTTTTGTTTTTAACTAATATTAAAGCTTTAAGTAGAATTCCTAAGTAACTGAAAATTGTTCACCGCTATGTTCATTAGTTCGCCTATACTTAACTGTATTTATCATAACCCATTGTGTAATTGTGATGGAAACTGACCTTAGTCATACCATGTTAAGGTCATTTTTCAATTTGACGACTCTGTATGAAATAAAACAGGGAGAAAAAAACAACCCTTGGAGTTTCTTGCCGGTTCTTCTCCAAGGCCTCCCGCTGTAGGGTTTGCGAACCGATGGCGTAGCTTCTATGACGTTCACAAGTATTGTAAATAACAATCTAAATTGAATAAACAAATTTGAATCTTGAATCTTGAATGATATTGGTAGTACCAAAGCCATCTTCTATCTCGCTCGTTTCACTCGGCGCAAGCAGCCGAGAAATAATAGCGGGCCATGGTAGTACACAACAGGGTAGTTCTTGTTAGCCTTCATCATACCTGACGTTAAGTGAAGATAAGGCTGAAACTGGAAGCGCAGTACTCTTACTAAACATTTTTTGATGTGGCAGCAGTAACGAAGCTTTTTCGGGCTACATTGAGGGACGTGCCGGACATTACATTGACATACTGTACATAATACAGTTTGTCCAATGTGAAAGGATGTCTTTAAGTGTTAAAGAAGGCGTTTAAAATAAGTGTCCCATTTACTTTGTTCTCAAAAATTTATATATAATATTAAAAAAAAAAACTTTAAAAAGCCTTCTGGTTGTTGCAGGTATATCCTTTGGAACAGTCTTAGGATTGTCAGTAACAGGGTTCATAGCATCATCTTACATGGAATGGCCTGGAATATTCTATTTCTACGGCACCCTGTCGGGAATCTGCGGTTTCGTCCTGTGGTACATGCTAGCAGACACGCCTGGTCAACACAAAACGATATCAGTGGAGGAGAAAAGTTATATCGAAGAGGCTTTAGAGCAAAGTGAGGAACAGGTTAGTAATTGAATGAGAATTTGATGAATGTTTGTAAAAATAAACTATGAGCCCCAAGTGTAAGTTTGTTCATATGCAAACGTTGCTATTGCGTTTAATTTACGAAATCTATTCCAGATTTTATTTGTTTGCAATAAAGTACAATCTATCTGTCAAAATTTCTCTTTGGTAGAACATGGTGCGATGCAAATCTACTAACTCATTCAGCCCTCTGATCATAGCAGAAACGATTGAAAATGATTGCAATCCAAAGTTACAACTCCAATGCTCAAAACTGATTAATAAGTAGGAGAGAGACAGTGAGAGAGAGAGAGAGAAATAGAGAGAGAGTCCTGCATTTATTGATCTGTAATATTTACGCTAGATTAGATTCATGTGGATTTGGGTGGGAAATACTTCAAGTTACAATAAATGAACTCTGATTAATTTTGCTATAAGAAATGGAATGGCAGAATAATGAGATAAAAGATGTTTTATTATTAAAATGGTAAGACAAACTTTTTGATTAGTTAGCTGAGAAATCTGGGGAACAGATTTCTTAGCTCTTAGCACTTTTCCTAGGCTATTGATCTAAAGAGAACACGTACTGAGAGATAACGCCAGAATATTGAAATTCAAGCACAAGTATAATTCAGTACAGTAAACTTCAGTAAGTATAATTTATTAGTAAATGAGGAAATATGTCTAGGAAGTAGTCACTCGGAGGCACTAAACTCTAGTTCCAAAATATGGTCTCGCGGCTTCTGGATTCACCAGTTAATACCTTAAAAAAAATACTTCTTGCGTGTGCGCCCGGCTGCGTCTCCCGATCAAGTGCATATATACTAAGATATTTTTCTGTGATTTTTATATGAGTCTAACTTCCTAAAATATCTAGATAATTATACAATATTAATCCCTATTCTCAAGACTGAAAGGTTCTAATTCTATAAACGGATTTCTTCTTTGCACCTTCTCTCGCGCAGCCGCTCTTCTCCCGTTGGTCGATCTCTGAGGTTGTGGGCATGGTTACTTGAATGGAACGCCATAAATGATCACTAGCGAGGTATGGTCCAAGGGCTCCTTTGTTCTCAAAAATGTAAAATATCAACATGGAGATAGTCAAACCCATTAAAGGTAGAAAATTGCCTGATATGGAAGAGATCCATAGAGAGCGTAATTTCCCACGCTAGGAGTTTAGAAAGGGCATATTGTGTATTAATTTGTTTGAACTCGAATAACAGCTGTTGTTATCTACAGCTCTTCTCGTAACGATTCCGTAGCTCAGTGGTTAGAGCAGTCGCCCGGAAAGCGAAAGTTAGTAATATTATAGTATTCTTTGGCGAAAGGTCGTGGGTTCGAGTCCCATCGGAGCTGATTGAGACGGGTCGATTTTTTTCTAAATACTTCATTTTCCATTTTTCAGTAAAAAGAATTGCATTGTGAATGCAAAAAACTAAAAATTTAAATAACTTGCAATAGTAATTTCATCTTTAGCGAATGCCAAATACCTGGAAAGGTATTTCTTTCGCGTGTGAGAGTAGTAATATCTCCACATTGATGAAATTAACGCTGACTATACAGCGAGTAAGAAGTATTGGATAAATTCGACGCTTCTCGTAACGACTCCGTCGCTCAGTGGTTAGAGCAGTCGCCCGGAAAGCGAAAAGTCGTGGGTGCGAGTCTTATCGGAGCTGATTGTGAGACGGGTCGATTTTTCTAAATACTTCATTTTCCATTTTTCGGTATCTTAGTTTCTATCTAAAAGGCAATATACTTTGTTTAATTTTTGCCTGTCCATTGCACATTTTAAAGGTCTATTGTAAGCTAGGGATTTTGAATTGTAATGTCTTTGTTTATTGCTTTGGACGCTTTAGCGTTGTTCTAAGAAGCTCTGTTTCGGGATAGTGGGTACGAACAGAGATGGCTTGCCAGTTCAGTACAACCTACCCCAACTATCCCATGAGTCCTTCCCTTGTTAACTGTATTTATCATAACTTATTGTGTAATTGTGATGGAAACTGACCTTAGTCATACCATGTTAAGGTCATTTTTCAATTTGACGACTCTGTATGAAATAAAACAGGGAGAAAAAAACAACCCTTGGAGTTTCTTGCCAGTTCTTCTCCAAGGCCTCCCGTGTAGGGTTTGCGAACCGATGGCGTAGCTTCTATGACGTTCACAAGTATTGTAAATAACAATCTAAATTGAATAAACAAATTTGAATCTTGAATCTTGAATCTTGAAAGATCGTGCTTTGTTTGGTTTTCGGTTTCTGCTACTACACTTTCTTTGATCTTGCTGTACACAGTTTATTAATATGTATTGTATTAAAAGTATTTTTATGTATTTTATTGTATTACAAGCAGACCCGGCAAACGTTGTTTTACCATATAATAGTGGACCCGGTCACCAACATCTTGTATGTGTGTTTATACACCAAAAGTTGCCTACACCAGACAACAGATAGCGCTAGTTACACACTACCAATAAAGGGGCCCAAGCTTTGTTTCTATTTCCTACATATAAAAAATTACTCTGTGAAGTAGAGTGAGTGTCAGATAACTCTGCGCGAGTGGGGCATTTTTAGCGCTAGTTACAGTTCATTTTTTTATTCTAAGCTTATAGAAAAGATTAGTATTCGATATAGTACTCTAGTATTAGTACTCTTTGGAAACGGCAATGGAAGAAATGACAGTTTTGTATCGAAGATACGACAGTTAAACGATTTTTCATAGAAAATTACAATTTTTACTCCATTTTCCTGAATAATAAGTAGCCTATATTACTCTCCAGCTCCCAAACTATCCCCATACCAAATATCACGTCGATCCGTTGCTCCGTTTTGGCGTGAAAGAAGGACAAACAAACAAACAAACAAATAAACAAACAAACAAACACACTTTCACAATTATAATATTCGTATGGATATTATATTTTAATATTTATTTATTACTAGCTGACCCGGCAAACGTTGTTTTGCCATATAAATTTTATTGGACACGAACTTCGTATCACCTGCCTGACACAATGTCACTTATTAAAAAAAAAGAAATCAAAAGCGGCAAAAATGTCATTGATTACATACTCTTTGACATACCTTCTCTTTGGAAGCGGCTAAGAAATGACAGTTGTGTGAAGTATGACAGTTTAACGGTTTTCTATACAAAATTACCATTTTTATTTTATAACTTTCCTGGATAAAAAGTAGCCTATGTTACTCTCCAGCTCTCAAATTATCTCCATACCGAAAATCTCGTCGATCCGTTGCTCCGTTTTGACGTGAAAGACGGACAAACAAACAAACAAACAAACAAATAAACAAACAAACAAACACACTTTCACAATTATAATATTAATATGGATTATCTATTGATTATGTATGTATTGATATATCATAGTAGGTAGTTGGGAACCTACTTTTTTGTATTTTTATTTTCCCATAGTTATTGCGCCCAATCAGTCCTTATATTTTCTTCAAATTCTGTAGAATATGGGTTGCCTAGAAGAAATCGCTGTTAAGCGATAAGGCCGCCCCTTTGTTAACAATTTTTATCTTACCGTATTTCGTATGTGTGTTGTTTCTGTTTTTGTGAAAGCAAATAAATCAAGTTATTTTAAGTTTTAGTTTTTTGCATTCACAATGAAATTTTTATCATTGAAAAATGGAAAATGAAGTATTTTGAAAAAATCTCACAACCACCTCCGATGGGACTCAAACCCACGACCTTTCGCTTTCCGGGCGACTGCTCTAACCACTGAGACGTGTCGATTTTTTCTAAATACTTCATTTTCGATTTTACAAGAGTTAATTAATCAATCAATAAGTTTTTTATTGATCGCATTCACACAAAAAATATAAGTTTAGGTTTTTTCGGGGTTATTGGTTCAGTTCCTTTATTTAAGACAAATTAATGCCTTGTACGTTTAAAGGTTTATAGCACTAATATTTCACTCCACAGAACGTAATTATAATTATTTTGTTGTATAGGCCCAGACCGTTTATCACAAAATTGTTCACTTATAAAGCACAGGCAGTATTGGATAACATTCACGCAGTCATTAGATTATATTCAACTAAATTATAATGTGACCTTTGCAAAAATACGAGAAACAACTTTAAAACATAAATAACTATAGGAGCGGAGTAAGATATTACTCAACACAGTAGCGGCACAGACTGATATTACGTCATTTTGTTTGCTCAGAAAAAGGCGCCAATCCCTTGGAAGAAGATATTATTAAGTCCTGGCATGATGTCGATAGTGGTGGCCCACAGCGCCGCGTCGTGGGGCACGCTGATACTCTCCTCAGAACTGCCATCATACATGGACAAGGTCATGGGAGTTAATATAAAAGCGGTGAGAACTATCAGCCATTTTAATATAACTTGCAGGTGAGGTTTTGCTTATGGTTGCTTATGGATTGATAAAGAGACTTCGATGAAGCAAAGACCGTCCACAGTAGGTACATATTTAACGCGGTCAGTCTTAAGCATCGTGTTTGAATTCACTCCATTCACATCTTCCTATTTTTTGCTTCTGCTTGCATTGTGTAATTGTTGCTCAACTCATAAAGGAAATGAGACATAATTCAACAGGCGCACGCAGATTGGTATGAGCGTCAAATTTGCAGCCTCATCACAGAATTAGATGGTTTTGACTACTTACGTAAAAAAAATGTGTAAATAGTATTAAATAGTGAGGTATAGCATATAAACAGTGATACTAGAGTTCAAAAGATATTTATCATCAACAAATAGCACTGTCTCACATAAATTCTTTGCGAAGTAAGGAAGGTCATTAACATGTAATAAGAATAACAGCGGGCCCAATATTGATCCCTGGGGTACGCCAATATTAATCGGGGCTTCTGTAGACTCAGACTTTTTAATAACTACCTTCTGAGTTCTTTTACGCTGATATGAATGCATAAAGCCTACCGATATTTCAGAGACACCATGATGTTTTAACTTCCTTAAAACCGTTCGATGATCAACACAATCAAATGCCTTGGAAAGGTAACAAAGAATACTAATTACATGTGCTTATCTTCCCAGCGCATGTCATGTCATTGCAGCGCAAACTCCTCCCTAAGATAATAGAAGTTCAGGGGTGCGATTCTCTAACGAAGTTTCACCGTCACTTCGTCGTTCAGCTTCGATTCTTTATGTCAAATTCATAACAAACAAGTGAAAGTCAAGCGAAAAAGAACGTCGAGTTTGTTGACTGAGTTTTAGAGAATCGGACAACAGATACTAGCAAAACCATCGGGATCAGCCTCCTTACTTTTGAACGGCATTGCATTGCATTGGCATTCGATTAAATTAATATCAAGCTACAAAAGTAATTGGACTTGCAAGGCGATAAAGTTAACTGATTCAATGTTTGACATTAATTTAATAATTATTAGAATTTGTTTCAAGAGTAAGATGGCAGACCTTAATCCAATTTTTATCTCCAACAGAACGGCCTGCTGATCTCACTCCCGTTCGTGGTGATGTACATCACCATCTTCTTATTCGGCTGGTTGACGGATATGCTGATCTCCAAGAAGTACCTACACGTCACTAAAACCAGGAAACTTGCTACTTCTATAGGTAAAACTAAATCAAACACTTTTCACAATTCTGTTCCACTTTTTTTCAGCTAATTCTTAAATAAAGGCTAGACTTTAAGAGAAAACGAGATATTACTTGATTTGCCATCAACATTAAACGACCAGCCTCCACACACGGGTGCATTGCAGATGAACTTTACAACAACTGAAATATCAAATCACTCTGTCTTTTTATGAAAACTGCTTTAAAATCCGTTAAAGGACATCGGGGGTATTCGAATATATACATTTATAAATATTTAACACAGAGACATGGTACTAACGGGGATGTTTATTACATAAAATGTTTGTCCTGGGTAGGAACTTAGCTCAAACGTCTCGCTCAGAAGATATGATCCACAGAACACGGAAAGATTTTATCTTACTTTCCATGTTCTGTGGTATGATCAGTGACCATTGGGCCTGTCAAACTTAAACAGGAATCAAATAGTAAAATGAAATTAAATGTTTCAGGATTTTCTACATCAGCCCTTGGACTGATTGTACTAGCGTACGCGCCCAACAACATATATGTAGTGGAAGCAATATTGATATCTATATGCGGTTTTAAATCTGCTTCCCATTGTGGATACTTAGTAAGTTGTTTTAACTGATCAATTACTAACAGCCAGTCACATTTAAGAGATCTAAACCCTTTGATCTTATTTTAAAACTAGTTCGCAACTATGGTTATCCAATAAAGATCCTCTCCCTATCCCCTGATGAAGAGCGATGATTTTAAGCAAATCTATTGCAGGATTTTTTATTTCATACATTGCTACGCCACCTCCATCCACTCCTGTGGATATGTAACCGTTAAATTTTTAAAATCACATCATCTATGTATACATATTTATTTTTGAGGAAACGTTTTAATTGCTTACACTTAGAGCTGCAAGTTTAAGGCCTCAAATTCTGGTTTTGGTTATTTCCAAGAACAGTATGAAACTTAAGCCAATGATCAAAGCGCGATATAATCGAATTCTACGCGGAGAAAGTTGCTGACGACCTCTAGTTCTTAATGAATTGTGATATTTTTAGGAAATATTTTTATTCACATCGGGCAACGCTTAGCCTTTATCATACCGAATAATATGATGACTAGGCTGAAGGTGGAAGCGTGTCCTTCTAAAATCTTCAACTAGGTACTGAAGAACCTCCACTGATTTAACCACCTCTGTTCTTTACTGGTACATATCATCTGTATTAGTAGGTACTGAAGAACCTCCACTGATTTAATTACCTCTGTTCTTTACTGGTACATATCAAGAGGTCTCGGTTTTGATTCTCAGTGGGGAAAATTTTGTATTCGGTTCGATTTGTAGTAGGACTTGTTCGAAGTCCGCCTGGCTAGCTACCACCATCTTATACACCTAAGTCTGACGCCATAACAGTTATATTTTAGCCTTGTTGTGTTCCGGCAGTTAGAGACAAGATAACCAATACCTCAGTAATTGAGTATTCCGGGAGCTTTAGCTTTACGATCACACAACATCAGGTGTGATGAAGGCTAAATTCTACTCCATAGTGGATAAAAAAAAGAAGTGGATATCTTATCTGTAACTGCCGGAACACAACAATGGTGTTATGATGGCAGACTTAGATGAGACGGTGGTTGCTAGCCCGGCGGACTCAGAACATGTCCATCTTGACAGTTTGATGGTATCGTTTCAGGTCAACCACGTAGACATTTCGCCGAACTACGCTGGCGCAATGATGAGTGTGAGCAACCTCCTGTCCCATTTGGTCGCATCCATGGCTCCCATGACAGCAGGTCTCATTATCACTGACGCTGTAAGCATGATATAATATGACCGATCTTCTAAGTAAATGCACAAATATCACTGATAATCGTAAATTGGCAGTGAAAAAATAGACAATTAAATAAAGTTTAGACTCGTTATTTTGTCATGCTTGTCATGTTCGCCATATTTGAAAAGGATTACAGTTGAAGGATTAATAATGTTTCAATATTTTAATTTAGCAGATTCACAACTAAACTCATTGCTTACAGACTAACCCTGCACATTGGAGGATGGTATTTTTCCTAGCATCAGGCTTTTACGTGGTTGCCAACGTAATATACGTCGTATTTGGAACAGCAGAGCTTGCTGAATGGAATGATCCGCAATGTAGCCAAGCAGACACGGTTGAGGAGAGGAGTGAAACAAATGACAGAAGCAGAGAAGCGGAGACGCGGGCTGATATTGTATACTCTAAAGTGACGAATAAGTGTTGCTGATGATTACGTTGTTACTTTAGTAGCAAAAGCATGAAAAACTGTCGTTATGGCAAAATCTCACACTCATATCTGTTCCGGTGAAAGCTGTGATGGAGAAGCCGCTTGCAATACAAAATTAGCTGTCAAAATGGACGGCACTATTAAAAAAAATTAGAACTATGAAAACTTATTTAAAATAAATTTATTTATTTATTACTGAAAAAAGTTTTCAATAATAAAAATTGCATTGTGAATGCAAAAAACTAAAAATTAAAATAAGTTATTTATTTCTTTCCACTAAATGGTATTATACCTACGCGTTTTCAGTCACCTGTTAAAACCTACGTTTGTCTAAGCCCTGGTACAGGTCTTATTTTATATATATATATTCATAACTTTTGACATGTAGTTATTTATCTTATTTTGTTTTTGTAATCTATATTATTTTCTTTCGTCTATTTTGTGAATCATACGAATAAATGAAGGTCATCTAACCTATGATGGGACACAAGCCTAACTGCTGGCTCAACGCAAATTGACCAAAAATACAAATTATGTAAATAGTAGGTATTGTATGTAATCGCAAGAGTATGTAATCACTGATGTTTAAGTTAACTTTTAATATTTGACATTTGTAGCTGGCATTGTTTATAACTCCATTGGTAATGAGAGATTTTCTGCCAGCAAATTAAAAAAAAAGTTTATTTATTAGCTCGATAGATGGCGCTGACCAGACAATGTATCTCATCTGATCTGACCTACACTTGTATTTCAAAGTTGTACAAAAAGGTGCAAGGCCAAAAAAAAGTTGGCGTTGACGGAAGAATAGAAATGACAAATAATTCTATTTCTCGTGTTTTGCGTTGCAATACCATACCGACCATACCGCGAGTTGTAGATAAGTCTTTTCAGTCCTGAAAATGTTATTTTTCCTTCTGCAAGTGTTTTTTTTTAATTGACCGTCTTAACGTAGACTCCTTGCTAGCAAATAAAAAAAAGCAGACCTATGTCTGATGAACGCCATCTGTTGAGTTTTTCGAAACTAACTTTTTCTTTTTTAATCATCTGTCAGAAAATCCCTCATTTAAAATCATTATTAGATGTAGGCGAAGTTCACCGGATCCACTAGTTAAATGAATATAGCATATTTTGTCTCCCGTCCTCACGCACTTGTGCTAACATTATAAATATTATTCATTGTTAGTTAATCATTGCGAACTATTTTTAATAAAATATTAGTTTTGTATCTAAACGTTCCGTAGGTATTAATTATAACAAAGATAACTTTTGTAATATTGAATAACTAAAGCATGAATGTATATTATAATAATATTTGTTATTTTATTAGATTTCCGCCTGTGGCTTCATGATGTTATCCCGCGGGAATGTGATATTTTTCCGGGATAAAAAGTAGCCTTTGCCACTTTCCAGCTCCCAAACTCCCAATACCGAAAAGGCGGACAAACAAAGAAACAAACGCCCTTTCATATTTATAATAGTAGTATGGATAATGTTAATGTAGATGTTGATTAGGTGAGATTTTTTATCGTACTGTGATGGCATTCGTACTATTAGCAGATGTGCGGGCCGGGCTCGTAAAACAAAACTAGGAATAAAAAAAAAAAAAATCAAAAAAATGTTTCGAATATTTCTTCTAATAGATTAAGAGCGACAAGTTTTATTAGCGCACGGCGGGGACTAAGACAAATGAAGTCTTGGGTAGGCCGTAAATTACGCTCAACTGTCAGACAAACTATTCAAACTGGTGAATGATGGACAATTTTAGTTTAAATGCACAGATTTCTAAGAGTTTGGTAGATATTAAATGTGTTGCAGATGGTTGAAGTAGACGAAGGAAGGAAAAGACTTGAGTTCTCTGAATTGTTAGGGCGGATCGTGAGAAGTTGTGCGTAGGCGTCACCATGGAGATTGCAAGCATCAAGCTGACCAATGAGGGATCGAGATGGGCGTAGAGCGGGAGGAGATAACTTCAGTAGAGATGGAAGATAGAAAACGGGGATGCAACTGGCATTGGGGAGACGCTATTTGATATTTTAGGACAGTGATAGATTGGGAGTTTCGTGACTCCATTGTAACTAACTGTGTGAGAAATAAAGATTAAAGAGTTAACTATTAATTAAATACTAACTTTGTTAAGTAAATTGTAGATTTGAATATTAAAACAAGTGTAACTATTTTACAAAGTGAATTTAAACAACGTCGAGAGGGGTATGTAATTGTGTACATTGTGGCTTATTCCGTGTGTCAATAAAGGTACAATCTCTAGAATAACGAGCGGTATATCACATACAACGTAGAAATGTATCAATACGAAGAACAACACCATTCTGGGGGTTTCGCTTTAATAACCGAATGGAACCCGATAGAACATCTCATTTTTGTGTTGGCTTTAATATGCGCAATAGTTGTGTTAGGGTGTTGTGGATATAAGATAATCAGTTATTGCAATCGTCGAATATTAAATAGACGGAGGTATTTGCAAGATGGTCTACCGAATGAGATAGAAATGCAAAGAGCCGGGTTAGACCTCAATCGAGGCTGAATTGGATTGCGTCTTTTCTCGATGCATAGTTAATCTCAGAGATAGGGATGGTTAACGTGAAAGTATTAATTAAAGCTCTAGAGACTGTAACTTTATGTAGCCTGGTGGAATACGAAACACTAATATCTACCATGAATGTTAATAATCAAGTCTAAATTAGACTAATATGTGAAATAGTTTTCCTTTCCATTTTTCAATCAATGGAACAGGTTTGTTCTATAAATGTGTTCGTATCTCACTTTAGACTTAAGTTGTAAAATAACTATTGAAACTTTAGTGTGTGTTTAATTAAATTTAAGTGTGAATCTAGATGACCTTAGAGAGTTTTTTCTTTGGATTTTCGCTTTCTCTCTATGTAGTATGGTCTTAAGATAGGAGCTGAAAATCTAGCTGTCATTATATAGCAACCTATAGGTGACAGCTTAAATAATCAAACCAGTTTCTTTTGCTATTTCGAAGATAAACAAAACACATTTAAGTTAAATAAATAATATTTTTTTTTCCATAATTATATGTTTTACTGCTTAGATATAAGATTCCTAAGAGGAAGCACAGTGTGAGGCATAGTCAAATTCGTGTTAAATACTAAGAAATACTTAGGAGAACCATTGAGCTAGTTTGTTTGACTTCGCTTAACACCTTGCGTTCTCACATGTACACCTTTCAGTTGAATCACGATTTCTATGAGCTAAATTCGTTAGATTTCAGTCTAGGTCTAGGTAGATTTCTATACATATACCTAAATAAATAAACATGGGATAGTAGGGAGTGATTAAAGACTTTAAGGGAGAGACTACATTCAAACCGTTGAGGTTACCTGTGTATAGGTAGTTTATTTAAACGTGTTAGTAAAGGGGTCTAGCTGCTGAATTTGGACGAGAGAGACAACAGGAGCAGAGCAGAAGGAAGTATAACGTATTAGTGTTGAATAGGTATAATGTGTAAGTTCATTTTGCCTCTACACAGGACATAGACGCTGTTAGGTGCACTTATAGACTTGTATTTAGGATAGGAAATAGAGATAGGTATACTAGGTGATCTGTGATGAAATAGGACTTGCACAGGGTGTTTAAATCCTGGGGTGTTTGACCGCTTGAGGCTGCGAGCTAGTCATTCCACCCACTGACTTTAATCGAATGAGGGCCCTTGACTATAAGAGATTATTCTCTTAGACTACTGAACGGGATGCTCTGGCCGGCACTCGCGAGCTCAGCCTTATTGAGCCTAAAGGCTATCTGCGTGTGGGTTTCAGTGAACGGGTAGCAGCATTTCTGGGTCGTCGTCACACTTGCACTTCCATAGCGTTCAGCCATCGCCCGATTTGGCCAAATCGAACTTTCTCAATTAATACAAATATGAATAAATAAAGTATACCATGGTATTATGGGGAAAGGTGTCTAGCGAACACCTTATAAAATAAAGTAAATAAATGTCCACATCCTGGAGATGTCTGACATACGCTTCGCAGCGTAACAAAGATGGCTGACGTTCCCCAAATAATAAACCTCAGAAGGGTTTTTCCTAGAAGGTTTTGTAGGCGCTACTAAACGACCAGAGTGTAATCCACTACGTGAGCAGACATCTATTGGTTATAGCTTAGGAATTAGAGTAGAAGAGAGGCGAAGGTCGCGATCAGATTAAAACAATTTGCATTTTAATATTAACAAGCTTCGCAATGTTATTTAAAACCATAGGCCTGCGGAATGATGGATTTATCTCGATGAGCTTCCGTTCTATTCACACGCAGCTACTAAATAGTACAAACATAAACACGATTCGCAGATCACTTAGATGCCAGTAACATCGACTTTCACCAAGACCACCAAATACATAGAAAAACATTATAACTAGACGATCACATATACAAATCAGGGTTAGAGCCACTACAGTACAATCAAATAAAGTATAGTTTTATGTTGTTATAAATGATTCATTTATTAGCAGCTTAAATTACAATTCTACTGAAGATCTATTTCCAATTTTAACATAAGTGACATCAATTTACAATCACATTCAATATTTGTACAATTTACTTTTTTCAATTCAATTCAATTTTATTTACCTAATACTTGTAGGTATTAGCCATAGCATGTTCTTTCTGTTTTTGTTTAAAATACGTTATAAGTCTATATAAAAATACTAGAGCAGCTAGACTAACATTGTGTCAATAGAAGGAAGCACCTGATCTCTGTCATACATATTTTGTAAAATCTAGCATAAGGCATAAGACTTTATTCGGTCTTTCTGTTGTTTTTGTATACCTACCAAAATGTAATGTGTTTTTTTTTGTAATAATAAAATTTTTATTTATTATTTATTATTATTCATGGAGATATTTTTTTTTTACTATAACTATTATGAAAAACGGGATTTTTACCATGTTTCTCCGTGATCATGGCGTGTGCAACTGCGCCGAAATATCGGGAACTCGAAAAACGAAATAAACATGGTAAAAATCCCGTTTTTTATAAAAGTTATAGTGATAATGACCATGTAAGTTTAAAATCATATTTTTTTATTTCCTCAAAACACGCAAACTTGACTTTCAAATTCAAAGAACCCTAAAACGTCATGCGTATTAGTAACATTATTAAACCACATATGTTTATGACATATTTCATTCTTTTGAATTTCTCGTTGAGTGTACATAGTTTTATGTCTATACCTATTCTTGTTTAGATGTAGCTGACAAATAAAATAAAATTAAAACAGTTTATTTAGATTAGTTGGTACAGTTATGGCTTTGGAGATATTTCAAGTGAAAAATGAACAAGAAGAAATAGGAGAGAGAGTGGAAATTGATGAAGTGTTCAAGAAATATGATGGTATAGTATTTTTTTCTCACTTAGACAATTTTATTATAATACCTACGTTAAGAAATCGAAGACCATTAGCTGAACAAACCTTCCTAAAATTCTGGATGACAAAATTTCACTTGAAAAATTTGATGATCTCCGTGGCCGAGACCGATGCATACATCCACGATCGATCGCTCGATTTTTAGATCGTGGATGTATGCATCGGTTTTCAAGGTGCCGCTTTCCGTAGAGGTACCAAGTTCGATTTCCGGTCGGGTAAATATTGAAAACTGAATTTTCAATATTTCCTCGGGTCTGGGTGTATGTTGTCCGTCGTTGTTTCCAATATCCGTAATACTAGTTCTCTATATCTACTAGTTTGGTATTGGAACAATGTGTGTGATGGTGTCCCCTACTTGTTATTTATTTTTGTTCTGCTTTACCTTCATTCTCATCATCTTAGTCATATTCAAATAATCTAGAAAACCATTTAATGCTATTCCTTAAATAAATAACTTAATTTAACAATTACAATCTATACTTTGCAAAAACAAACTTTATTTCAGGTTGGGGCGTTAGATATACACAATGCCTAATACTGCTAGCTACATATTCTGTATCAATGAGCATTAGAATCAGTATGGGTATCGCATTAGTAGCAATGACAGAATCAAATAACCTAAGTTACGCGTTGGGTAATGAAACCTCAACATCAAATGTAACAGGATTCAATCAAACACATTTAAATATTAAAGAAGAACATTTCGAAGTACATGGATTTCTTAATTCTCTGCTCATAACTCCTCCTGTAAGTATTTCTTACTGTACAGTAAACATTTAAGCTTTGCTGGGAAACGTAACGTATGCAAAGACGGAAGAATTTTAATAATAATAAAGTAAAATAGGTGTCGTAGTAGAATTAAGTTACGTCTTCAATAGCCTACAAATAATACACATAAACACACAAACATTTACATAAACACAAAAAATACACATGCTCTCATTGACACACAAGCACAAACACAATCACATAGCGGCACGGTTGAAGGATCAACTCACAAAAAACAGTTTATCTACACTCATGTTATAATATTCGAATTATGAACTCATGCCTGAACGTATATTGATACACTTTAAGCCATAGTCAACTTAAAAAAATAAAGCTACTGTATCCGGGTGTTGCATAATGACCATTATGAAACACCCGGATACAGCTATCACTCCTTATAAAACACTTATATTTCTTAATTTTACAGTCTCCATGGCAACCGTAGGATTTACCGGCCCTGACTTCCAACTCTTTCAAGCCCTTCTTTAGCCGGCAACAATCAGAAACTTTTTTAAAATTAGAATTTTGAATTTAGAAGGAATAGACCGTATAGACTCCTATGAGTGGGGTTTGGCACCAATTCACATTTTATAATTAATATTGATTTGCTTTATTTTTGAAATATATAATAAATGTAATGAGTGTAGATAAAGTAGTGTATGAGACTGCACATAACTCGGTATTAAAACACTCGTGGAATACTTTTAAAAAACTCGCCAAGGCTCGTTTTTTAAACTCCCACTCGTGTTTTAATACCCCTCCTTATGCAACAGTCACATAAACTACTATTATTTTAGTTTGGGAATTGTTAAATATCTTTTTTATGTTTCGTTTTAAGGCGCTTCTCGGAAAAATATGGACTTTTTGATTTAAAACTATAGGGTGGTTACAGTTGTTACAAATCTGGTAATAAGATATATATTTCTTCATATCTCTATCTAGAATCGTATAGTTTCAAAAACACGATTTTATGATTTTGCCTCGACACTTTTTCTTTTCGAAAAGACCTCTAAAAAATACGAAAAGTGAAGATTATTCTTAAATGGGGTTACTTACACTATTGGAAATTGGTTTAATTAGTGGACACCAATAATATTGAGGATCGTATAGAAGCATTTTCTTTTAAATCGCTGTAGTTTTTTAATACGAAGTGATTTTGTGCTTTTTTTGCCTAATCTGCAAAATCGGTCTCGCTCCCGCGCGCGTCGTTTTCTCATTGCTTTCTCGCTTCAGCACATTTTTTCCGAGTATCGCCTTAAGTTAATATTTGAACATTTATTGCAAATTGTAATTCTTCGTTATAATTTGTTATACTTTCATTTTGCTTCCCATCGCTCGGAATAAGGTATTTTTGCTCAGTTCAATGGTGGGTGGCTAACGGATGAGCGTGGAATACCTACTCTTCATGTATTACCACTTCGCGGTTTTACCCGCGTAGTACCCGTTTCCGTGAAAATATCCGGATAAATTATAGCCTACGTCACTTGGGACAAGTAAAAAACCATTAGAAAGTTTCACTTTGTAATTATAAAAAAAATAAAATAAAATTCATTTATTTCAGGCGAAAAGCCCATAAAATTCGCATTACAATTAAATTAATAAATACAATCAAATATAAAATAATAATAATAATACTTTTTAAAAATTATGAATTTCTATGACTCATAAAAATATAATACTTCAAATGAATCACGGCTCATGTTTATTTACGTCCCTGAATAGTCTTCACTATTTATGTAATAAAGGTCTAAATAGAAATAAGTCTATGTGCCATATAAATATTTCTGAGAATGAACAGATCCAACTTTAGGCATCAATGTATCTCCACAATGAAAAAGGCTAGAAATACAAGAATTAGTTTGCCAGAAAGAGAAAACAATGCTTTATACATAACTCAATTTGGTTCCAATGGCGCTTAGTCAACTTTTCCTTTTAAAGGACACAGCACATTACATCAACTCGGAAAGGGATTGACACCGTATCGCCTTTTTTGCCTCGCCGTCAACCAGGCGTCAACCTAACGCAAGCACGTAACCAAACCGGATCAGCGTCGGTACGTCGGCTCGACTACGGCTAGGCGACGCCGCGCTTACGGCTCGCCGCACAGTGGTTCCATATAAAAATTAAAAAATGAGAGAAAAAAATTATAAAAAAAAAATGACAAAAAAATTACAAAATTACAAAATGACAAAAAAAAAAAAAATGACAAAAAAAATAGAAAAATAATTTAAAAAAAAACTGATGTTCATTTTCATTTTCAGACCACTGTACGTAGAGCCGTAAGCTCGGGTACGGAGAGACGTGAGCGCGTGGCAGACTAGCGGTAAGCGCGGAGATAGCAAGTTGAGCGACCCGCAAAGCGGTTCGTGAGCTGGTCCCGAGGCGAGGCGATTACGTTACGATTCCGATTAGTGTGCTTTGCAGTAGGGGGTTTCATACAAAGAATTCTGAACCGCTCGAGTTGATACGTTTACGATCCCTTTCCGATTTGATGTATGTGCTGTGACCTTAAAGTTCGATAATTATATTTTTTTTAGTTTCCAAAATTCAATTGGAGCAAAAAGATCCAGGACGCGCTGTTCTCCTCCTTCTTCTGGGGCTACGTCACCCTGATGATCCCGGCCGGCCAGCTGGCTCACAAGTACGGCCCCCGCCGACTGCTCATCGGTTCAACGGCCATCAACTTCATCGTAGCTTTTTTATTGCCAGCGGCCAGTTATTACGTAAGTTCTAATTTTATCCTTCACATTAATTACAGAAAATTTACTTTTTTTGTCCCACTGACTGACACATTTATAGTTTATATTTCTATAATTTCACATTTTTCAGCTAGGTTCTTCAGCTCAGAACCCTCCTTTGTACATGTTCATGTGACTCGTATATTATATACCTATTAGTAATATTATAGTATTTTTTGCCTATGTGGTGTCTCCGGTCTCAAAAAAGAAGGCTATAACTTAGTAGCTTTCACAGGCATAACTACCATGCATAAATTTTGATCCAGTTTTGTAATCATGTGTCATTATGGCCAAATTTACGTCGCGTCAGTATACAGCCGAGCAACGTAAAATCAGCCGCGCAACCTGGGGTCGCAAATTTTTTTTACAGTGAGTTTCGAGGTACTGAGACGTATTTCCGTAGCGCACGAGTTTGAATTTGCATTCGAAATTGAAAAATTGGCATGCGAATTCCTAACATCGGTATTTTTGAATAATCACATCGAGTGGTCAGACCCAGTCGTTGCAGAGTTTCTACTAGTTCTATCTTTATTAGCCTGTGGCCGCAAATGTCGTCACTGACAATCATATGACAAGTGTTTGTGTTTTCATTTTGCTATATTTTTAAAGATTCTCTGTGATTTTGAAACAAAATAATAGTAATTTATTGGCAATACAGATTTCGAATGCTATAAAAATGCATGAAAATGGGTGTAATAGAATTTGATTTCGTAGACGACTGGTTGACATTTACGTTTTCAATGGGCGATTTTCTGAAAGCTCAGTCACTAGATGGCGCTGTCCCACCTATGCAGTTAGAAGGAACGGAACGTTATAAATTTTACCTTGACGCGACTTTTTTACGTAAAACGGAACGTCAGACAGATGTTATTTATTTACCTAAATCTTTAAATTTACCTATTTCGTTTCTGTTCCTCACAGTAGTACTTATTTATTATATTACTAGCTGACCCGGCAAACGTTGTTTTGCCATATAAATTTTATTGGACACGAACTTCGTATCACCATGGTATCACCTGCCTGACACAATGTCACTTATTAAAAAAAAAGAAATCCTAAGCGGCAAAAATGTCAGTGATTACATACTCTTTGACATACCTTCTCTTTGGAAGCGGCTAAGAAATGACAGTTGTGTGAAGTATGACAGTTTAACGGTTTTCTATACAAAATTACCATTTTTATTTTATAATTTTCTTGGATAAAAAGTAGCCTATGTTACTCTCCAGCTCTTAAATTATCTCCATACCGAAAATCTCGTCGATCCGTTGCTCCGTTTTGACGTGAAAGACGGACAAACAAACAAACAAACAAACAAATAAACAAACAAACAAACACACTTTCACAATTATAATATTAGTATGGATTAGTTTCCTTTGGGTTTTTAAAAAGTAATTAATTTAAATGTGTATCATACCAAAATATACCATAGACATGTACATACTTATTCAACGCCATCTAGTGAAGCAATTGGAAGCTTTTTTTTTTAAATGGCCTCTCAGAAAATCGCTCAATCATAATCGATTTTCATTTGACTGGAGGACCCTGAATAAAAAAGTGTGCCCAGCAAATTTGACATTTAGTATGTAGTGGATGTCAGTTGTCTCAAAGTGTAGGTGAGACGGAAGACAGCCACACTGTAATTTGTGGTCACAAAAAAGTGTTAGTACTGCACTCTCCAGTTACCTCAGTATGTAGTCTAGCCACAGAGGACAAAAAAATACTACGTATAAGTCTAGCTCCATGGCTACGGAAATACGTCTCCTGGTTCATTTTGACAGCTAATTTTGTATAGCGAGTGGCTCCTCCGTCATGGCTGTCCCCGGTCAAATATGTGTACCTACCTATGGATTGCTACACACATATTCGGTTCGTAATTAATCGGTGGGCGGTTTGTGCACTCGCTACAGACGTCTAATCAAATAAATCAATGTGACGCACCAAATGATGCAAGATTCACATGTGCCGACCCGAATATGTGTGTGACCACCCTATGTGAGACTGCACTTGACATGTAACAATATCCATAGTCACAGCCGTCTCTATCGTCTTCTCGATAGAGATGGCTGTGCCATAGTTAATAATTGCACTCCGGGTAGTGCCGGCAGAAGTGAAAAGGGCTCTCTAGTTTTTTTTACAAAAAAAGTAATTTGACAAAAAAATTAAAAAATACGTAGGTACTAGACTTGAACCGAAGTCTTCTGGCTTCAATGCCGCTCGTTTTCTAACCTGAGGGCCTACTCTGAAACGCAAAACCCGAAACTTCGGTATACCCGTCCCTCTCACTCTCTAGTCGGGACAGAATCGAGTGAAAGGGGCGGGGCTAACCGAAGTTTCGGATTAGCGTTTCAGAGTACGGTCCCTGAGCTATCACATCTTTGGAAACGGTGGCGAAAGCCTTCGTATTCTAATGACATTGTAACAGTTTTTCGATCCTGTCCGTCTTACGAATTTTCGATCTGACGGTCACGTGATCATGACGCGATATTATAATTTTTTACCCATCACACAAAAAGCGCACAACGCCCGCTTATGAAGTTTTCACTTAAAAAAACATATTCCAGGGCGGCTGGGTATGCACCTTAGTGTGCAGATTTCTCCAGGGCGTGGGACAGGGTTGCGTATGCCCTAGCCTCCACACGTTCCTGGGGAAGTGGGGACCGCTGGAGGAGAGGGGGAGGATGTCCGGGATCATTTATGGGGGTGAGTTATATTTAATTGGAAGTTGTTTTTGAATAAGTGATGTTGATGTGAGTATTTTTATAACTCACATCAGAGTAGCACTTAGCTTCCATCACGCTTAAGGTCACAGCAGACTTATCAACTCGTAAACGGATCGTAAACGTATCAACTCGAGCGGTTCAGTATTCTTTGTATGAAACCATCTACTGCACCGCACACTAATCGGAATCGTAACGTAATCGCCTCGCCTCGGGACAATGCTCACGAACCGCTTTGCAGGTCGCTCAACTTGCTATCCCCGCGCTTAACGCTAGTCGTCCATGCGCTCACGTCTCTCCGTACCCGAGCTTACGGCTCTACGCACAGTGGTTTGAAAATGAAAATGAACTAATCTAATCTAATAAATTTGGATGTTTAGATGTTTGTTACTCAATCACGCCAAAACGGCTGAACGGATTTGGCTGAATTTTGGGACACAGACACTTTGTAGCCTGGAGAGGAACATAGGCTACTTTTATCCCGGAAAAACATCACATTCCCGCGGGATAACGTGGTGCAGTCCACGCGGGCGAAGCCGCGGGCGGAAAGCTAGTAATATTATAAATGTGAAAGTTTAGATGTTTGGATTTTTAGATGTTTGGATGTTTAGATGTTTGGATGTTTGAATGTTTGTTACTCAATCACGCCAAAACGACGGAACGGATTTGGCTGAAATTTGGAACACAGATACTTTATAGCCTGGAGAGGAACATAGGCTATTTATCCCGGAAAAATATCACATTCCCGCGGGATAACGTCGTGTAGTCCACGCGGACGAAGCCGCGGGCGGAAAGCTAGTATTTTATTAAGAAACTTTTATGCTTCCCATTTTGGATATGTTGTGGTCGTTGCAGGTATATCCCTTGGAACAATCTTAGGATTGTCAGCAACAGGGTTAATAGCATCATCTTACATGGCATGGCCTGGAATATTCTATTTCTACGGCACCCTGTCGGGAATCTGTGGTTTCTTTCTGTGGTATATGCTAGCAGACACGCCTGGTCAACACAGAACGATATCGGAGGAGGAGAAAAGGTATATTGAAGAGGATTTAGAACAAAGTGAGGAACAGGTTAGTAATCAAATTAGAATTGATGTGCTTAGAAAAATTAACATAACAATGAACAGTATAGTAACTTTTACTTTTTAATAAACGAAAAGCAAAAATTGAGCCTGATGGTCATGGTCACGAAATTATTAAAAAAGAATATAAAAGAATACCCATTCTTTTATATTCTTTTTTAATAATTTCGTCTATTGTTTGCTCAGAAGAAGGCACCAGTCCCTTGGAAGAAGATATTATTAAGTCCTGGCATGATGTCCATAACGGTGGCCCACAGTGCCACGGCGTGGGGCATGCTGGTACTCTTCTCAGAACTGCCATCATACATGGACAAGGTCATAGGAGTCAATATTAACGCGGTGAGAATCATCCTTGTCATCAGCCATTTTAATATAATTAGCAGAAGTTCAAGTTTTGCTTATGGATTGGAGATGATGATTAAAGAGACTTCAATGAAGCAAAGACTGTCCTTAGTACATATCCAACGCGGTCGGTTTTAAACATCGCGTTTGAATTCACTTCACATCTTCCTCATTTTCGCTTCTGCAAGTATTGATCAATGCCGAGTTAATAGGGAAATGAGACATAATTCACACCATGATTCAAAGTCAAATTTGTTTATTCAATTTAGATTGTTTTTTACAATACTTGTGAACGTAATAGAAGCTACGCCATCGGTTCGCAAACCCTACGGCGGCAGACCTTGGAGAAAAACCGGCAAGAAATTCCAAGAGTTGTTTTTTTCTCGCTGTTTTATTTCATACAGAATCGTCAAAATTGAAAACATCAATCAAGACCAACGTACTTTTCTAAGAGTGAAAGAATCCGAGGTATTAAATTTTAGGTCATCCATTTCGTGACCTACCTACCATTGTGAAATAGAAGTTACGATACTAGCAAAAACGTCTGAATCAATCCCCTTACTCTTTAATTAGATTGAATTGATGGCAAAATTCAAAAGTAAGGACTTGTAAGCATATGAACCCACTGATGCAATGTTTTACATTAACTAAATCATCATTGGAATTCGTTTTAAGAGTAAGAGGGTAGATCTTAATCATATTTTTATCACCAACAGAACGGCCTGCTGATGTCACTCCCATTCGTGGTGATGTACATCACCAACTTCTTATTCGGCTGGTTGACGGATATGCTGATCTCCAAGAATTACCTAAATGTTACAAGAACCAGGAAACTTTCTACTTCTTTAGGTAAAACCAAACCACTTTTCTTCAGGCGATTCTCAAAAGTATTTCAGACTTTTAGAGAAAACGAGATATTCGTTGATTTATAATAAACAAACGGCTGCCCCGAATTCACACGATTGCGTTGTAGATGTACTTTACAAACACATTCCTTTTGAATCACTCTGTCTGTTGATAAAAACCGCATGAAAATCTATTGAAGGATATTTGATAATAATAAATAAATAAATAATAAATAAATATTTTCTTACAATCACACCAATTATCTAAGCCCGTAGTTAATTTCTTAAGAAACTGTGTCTACGCAAACTTGATAACGGACAAATATATACTTATATACTTTTCGTTTGTAAATACATACTTAATATACATAGAAAACACCCAGACCAAGACATATAGACATGTTCATGCACACAAATATTTGTCTTGTTCGGGAATCGAACCCGAGACCTCTGGCGCAGAAGGCAGGTAGTTTACCCCTGCGCCAAATCGGTCGTCAAATGATTGATTGACTTGATGTACCTAAGTATTCAAATATAAAGCAAAATTTAACCCACAACCTCTCCCTCAGAAGGTATGATCAGTATAACTGCACCAAAGTTCCTGTCAAACATAAACAGGAATCTAATAGTGAAATGAAATGAACTGTTTCAGGTTTATCTGCACTAGCTCTTGGACTGATTGCACTAGCGTATGCGCCCAACAACATATATGTAGTGGAAGCGATATTGATATCGACATGCGGTTTGAAATCTGCTTCCCATTTTGGATACTTAGTAAGTTGTTTCAAGTGATCAATTACTTACGGCCAATCCCAATAACCTATCTTTTTTTTCTAGAGGAGAATGCGATCTATATTCAAACGGCATGTTGCACTAGGTCACAACCAGGGCATGACCCTCGCCGCATCCAGCCCTGCATCCAACCCCAATAGGCTTCACGTCAGGGCTGCGGGGTTCTAAACCCTGCCCCACCCCCTAACTCAAGAGAGAAAGCTCAAGAGGGGGCTGGATAGAGGGAGGGAGATTTTTCCTAGCTCCCCATAAGGCTACCCAACAATTAAATAACCAATCTTAAGAGAGTCAATCCTTTTGTCTATCAGATTTTAAATTAGTTGCCAACTATGGTTATCAAATAAAGATTTCTTTTCAACTCCCTTTCCTCTGACGAAGAGCGGTGATTTTATGCAATTCTATTGGTAATTTTTTATCTTTACTGCTGAAGGTGGAAGTGGTTCTGAACTTGTGAGTGCTATCTCATAGTGGATAAACATAATTGGCTATCTTATCTGTAACTGCTGCAACACAACAATGGTGTTATGGTGGCAGACTTTGATGAGATGGTGGTTATTAGCCAATCGGACTCAGAACAAATCCAACCACTAACCAAAAACTTGACAGTTTGATTGTATTGTTCCAGGTCAACCACATAGACATTTCGCCGAACTACGCTGGCGCCATGATGAGTGTGAGCAGCCTCGTGGCCTATTTGATCGGATCCATGGCTCCCATGACAGCAGGTCTTATTATCACTGACGCTGTAAGTATGATATAATAATGACTGATCTTGTTAGTAACTGCACAAATATCATTATGGTCAATTGGTAGAATAAAGTTTATAGTGCGACAACATTTTCTGTTCCGGTGGCCAAACACTGGAACTAACATGTTTATTTTCATGTCACTTTGCTGTCAAGTTGTTGTACTTAACCATAGTTTACTGCCGGCTGAAGGACTTAGGAGTCAGAGCTGGTTCCTCCTCCTCGCGTCGTGTTCCTCATATCTGAGGGTCGTAACCACTTCCTGGCAGTTTTCTTTGATGATGGCCTTCCATCGTCCCCAGTCATCGGCGGCATGCAGTGCGTCCTAGGCTGACGTCTGTAGAATGGTGCGGATCAGGGGGGCTACCGCGTAACTTTATGGGTATGAACTTCATACGTTTTTGGGAACTTTAAGTCAATTTTATAAAGAAAGTAGCCGTTATCAGTTCCTTGTTTTGTGAGGTCGGGTATACTGATAACTAGCTAGCAACGTTCAACAGAACAAAGCAGCAAAAATCTATCAAAATAAGGAATTCAAATGACAGTTGAAACCCATACCCATATCCATATTTTTCTTAGCCGGTAGCCCCCCTGGTCGGACCAACACATCGGGCTGCGAACACGTGACCTTTTGCCGTCGACTTTCCCTGTCACTATCAATTTCTCCAGGTTGTCGCTTTCTTTCCTGGCAATGTGACCAAAGTAATTAAGTACTCGCTTAAGATAGATGGAAGATAGTCTTGTGGTGATCCTGAACTGCTGAAGTATTGATACGTTGGTCCGATGCCGCTGTCCATGGTATCCGGAGCATTCTTCTCCAGCACTACATCTCAAAAACATCGATGCGTCCACGATCCGCAGCTTTGAGCGTCCATGTTTCAGCGCCGTATAGAAAAACAGAGAAGCTCAAGGTACGAACTAGTCTTGTTTTCGTTTTCAGACTTATTCCCCTGTTCTTCCACACCTTGTCTAGTTGAGACATGGAGCCTTTGCCATTCCGATGCGTCTTCACACATTATTTTTGCTGGAGCCGGTATTGCTAATATTAGAGCCGAGGTAAACAAAGTTATTCACAGTATTGCAGTCTCCAGATCCAGTATCTGATTAGAAGTCAGTTTTTTTTTTTTTAGTTTTAGCACGACCCACAATCAAGGCTTTGTTCTTTGATCTGTTTATGGAGTGTCCCAGACTGTTGCCAATTCAGATCATATAACCTAGTATAGTATTATATGATCTGAGGTTGCCAATGTCTACCATTCTGTTTAGTAATGTTACCATTTCAGGGCGAAATTGCCACAAAAATAAGAAAAAAATACATAGCGCCACTGTCACGGAACAGAAAAGATTGTCGATCTAAAACCTCGTTATTTTGTCATGTTCGCCATGTTTGAAAAATTATTGCATCGCCATTGAAGAATTAATATTAAAATTTTTTATTCAACAGATTCACCACTAAACTTCTTGCTTACAGACTAATCCTGCACATTGGAGGAAGGTGTTTTTCCTAGCATCAGGCTTTTTTGTGGTCGCTAACGTAATATACGTCGTATTTGGAACAGCAGAGGTTGCTGAATGGAATGATCCGCAATGTAGCCAAGCAGGCACGGATGAGGAGAGGAGTAAAACAAATGACAGAAGCAAAGAAACGAAGTCGCGGGCTGATGTTGTATACTCTAAAGTGACGGATAAATGTTTCTGATGGTTACGTTATTATAGCCCAATCATGAAAAACTGTCGTTTTAATATAGTCCCACACTCATATCTGTTCCGGTGACAGCCGTGACGAAGATGCCCCTGCAATACAAAATTAGCTGTTAAAATGGACAGCACAGTGAAACAAATTTAGTAACTGTTAATACCATAAACTTATTATATTCTAGTATAAATAAGTTTATGGTTAATACCATGAATAGCCCGTACAGGGTGCCTACCATCAACTTTAAGACAGCGATTCAAAAATAACGCGATGCAGAATAGGTTCCTACAATGAATTGCTTTCTTTCGTACTCTGACCTTCTAAAAACTGGATCGCAAATGAATTGCTAAATGCTAATGACCAAACGATTTGTGTCCTTTTTCTTCTACCCGTCTCTTTCACTCGATTCTGTCATGCCCGGAGAGTGAGAGGGACGGGTAGAAGAAAAAGGACACAAATCGTTCTTCACTTTTGACAGGTGACACATTGAAACGCATACAGTTTATTGTCATAATTTCATTTGGCATACATCAAAGGCATAATATTGAAAAGGCATTTTATTATTTGGCAAAAATTTCTTAACCCATAATGATAATAATGCATAATAGTTGAAAGTCATACTATCAAAAAGCATAATCTTTAAAATTAATATTTTCATACAGAAAAATGGAAAATGAAGTATTTAGAAAAAATCGACCCGTCTCACACTTTTTTCTAAATACTTCATTTTCCATTTTTCTGTAATAAAAATTGCATTGTGAATGCAAAAATTTATTAATTAGCAATAATATTTTCTTTTGTCATAATTTCGTAAAGCATAATTTAAAACGCATAACTTTATAAAGCAGAAGTAATTAAATTTTAAAAACATAAATTTTATAAAAATGTAAATATCTCGAAAACAGTGCGTCGTCGTAGCCAAAATCTAACAAAATTTTTGATACCCTTTTAACAACCTCGGAGTTATTTGATAGACATCCAAGGGGAAAAAATGATTTTTTTTGGGAGCTTGTTAAAAAAAGTGTTTTTTTTTACATTGTAAGTTCTGGATGGGGCTGGAGGAGCGAAGCGAGAGAAAAGATTTTTTTTTAAGTTCACAGACCTAACTTCAAAATAAATAAACGTATTACCCGGTAAGTTTATGCATTCTGTATTCAGAATATAATTAACTAATATTTTATGCCTTTTAAGTATTATGATTTATGACGTTTAAAAGTTATGCCTTTAGATAGTTATGCTTATTGGGGCTGATGTTAAGGCTGATGATGAACGACTTTTTACATGCCCGGAATGGTTTTCAGAGTACTAGTTTGAATATTATTTATACCTGATAATAATTTTATAAGATAGATATAGGCTACATTTTATCCTGATATTGCCACAGTATCAGGTACTACGCGGGTAAAACCGCAGTAAGCCACAAGTATCAGATAATTTGTTATGATAAAATAAATTCCACAATATACTCGTATTAAGCATAAGCTTGTTTTATTTCACAAACAGTTTTCAATCTTTTTATTCCGAGAATAACAATCTTGATGCTGTTGTGAGAAGGTTCCTTTTTTTCTTATATTTCATTTTCAATAACACTCTTATTATCTAAATTCCCGGAAAAAAATATTAACAAAAAGAACCAACATTCTAAATACAATTTAAGGTTAACATTAATTATAATACAAATTTAATCGTGTTTAACATTTTTGTAGGAAAATAGCCGAAAATTCACCAAATTTTTAAATTTATCGTTGATTTAATTCCTTAGATAAAGCTGAATCGTCAAACATAAGCTGACGCGATTTAAATCTGTATGTACCTATCTTATATAAGGGTGCCAATTTGAGTATTTTTATTAATTATAATTAAACGACACTGAATGTGATCATCATCATCATCATGTCAGCCGAACGACGCCCACTGCTGGGCATAGGCCTCCCCCAAGGATCTCCACAACGATCGGTCCTGCGCTGCCCGCATCCAGCGGCTTCCCGCGACCTTGACCAGATCGTCGGTCCACCTTGTAGGGGGCCTGCCCACGGAACGTCGTCCGGCACGCGGTCGCCATTCAAGAACCTTTCCGCCCCAACGGCCATCGGTTCTCCGCGCTATGTGTCCCGCCCACTGCCACTTCAATGATGCAATCCTTCGAGCGATGTCGGTTGTTTTAGTTCTCCTGCGGATTTCATCATTTCTGATTCGATCGAGCAGGGAAATACCAAGCATCGCTCTCTCCATTGCTCGCTGGGTGACTTTGAGCCTTCTTATGAGACCCATAGTAAAAGACCACGTCTCACTTCCATAGGTCATTACTGGCAACACACCTCAATGTGCGCGTGTTGTAGGTTGCCAGGTCGAGTCGTCGGTGTTGGTAGCCGGAGCCTACCCGGAGATTCTTAGCACCCCCTGCCCCGCCGTTACCATAGCCGCTACCGTAGCTAGGAATAGCGGGGCCGCCGGGGACTGGGGGCCGATTTGTTGGTTGTGTTGTCATTGGGGGGGTTGTGCCATAATCGCCACGCTTGGCAGGCGGGTTGGCGATCGCAGTATTGGCCTTTTGTAACTGGAGACGCTGCTGCCCATCTCCTGATGGCAGTTTTCCCTTAGTCGCCTCTTACGACACCCACGGGAAGAGAGGGGGTAGTGCTATTCTATTTATGTGCCGGCACTACACGGCACAATGTGATAGTAATTGATAAAGCTGAATCCTCAAACATAAGCTGACGCGATTTAAATTTGTATGTTATTAGGGTGCCAATTTGAGTATTTTAATTAGTTAATTATAATTAGTTAATTATGTCGGTCCGATTACAGAACCAGAGCTCTAATCCTATCCAACTACAGCGAGGTGTGAGACAGGGAGATGTCATCTCTCCCAAACTGTTCACAGCTGCGTTGGAGGATATTTTTAAGCTGCTGGATTGGAAAGGATGCGGCATCAACATTAATGGCGAGTACCTAACGCACCTACGGTTTGCTGATGATGTAGTTCTTATGGCTGAGACCTTGGAAGACCTGAACACAATGCTCGAAGATCTCGGTAATGCTTCGCAAAGAGTGGGTCTTAAGATGAACATGGACAAGACGAAAATCATGTTCAATGCCCATGTTGCACCCGCTCCAGTTAATGTTGGGAACATTACACTCGAAGTTGTTGACCACTATGTTTACCTAGGACAGACGGTCCAGTTAGGTAAGTCTAACTTTGAGAAAGAGATCTCTCGTCGAATCCAGCTCGGATGGGCAGCGTTTGGGAAGCTCCGGCATATATTCGCGTCCGAAATACCTCAATGTCTCAAGACGAAAGTCTTTGACCAGTGTGTGTTGCCAGTAATGACCTATGGAAGTGAGACGTGGTCTTTTACTATGGGTCTCATAAGAAGGCTCAAAGTCACCCAGCGAGCAATGGAGAGAGCGATGCTTGGTATTTCCCTGCTCGATCGAATCAGAAATGATGAGATCCGCAGGAGAACTAAAACAACCGACATAGCTCGAAGGATTGCATCATTGAAGTGGCAGTGGGCGGGACACATAGCGCGGAGAACCGATGGCCGTTGGGGCGGAAAGGTTCTCGAATGGCGACCGCGTACCGGACGACGTTTCGTGGGCAGGCCCCCTACAAGGTGGACCGACGATCTGGTCAAGGTCGCGGGAAGCCGCTGGATGCGGGCAGCGCAGGACCGATCGTTGTGGAGATCCTTGGGGGAGGCCTATGCCCAGCAGTGGGCGTCGTTCGGCTGACATGATGATGATGATGATGAATTATAATTAAATGACACTGAATGGGATAGTAATTGATAAAGCTGAATCGTCAAACATAAGCTGACGCGATTTAAATTTGTACGTTATTAGGGTGTCAATTTGAGTATTTTTATTAATTATAATTAAATGACACTGAATGGGATAGTAATTTATAAAGCTGAATCGTCAAACATAAGCTGACGCGATTTAAATTTGTATGTTATTAGGGTGCCAATTTGAGTATTTTTATTAATTATAATTAAACGACACTGAATGGGATAGTAATTTTAAATTGGAAACAATCCCGTGTCGTGATCGTGATGAAGCTATTTAAACAAAATAGTACAAATACACTAAGCATTTCGAGGGTAATCGTGGCACATAGGTACGCCCATACAGACATCCGGACGTCCACGAATAACTTTTATAGACACCTTTTTATTATGCTTATATGCATATGCTTGACAATTTTTTATAAAAGTATTAAACATGTTTATAAAAGGTTTGTTCTTCATATCTCTGTACTTATAATATTGTATTAGTGCAATAGAATATAATAGAGATTAAGCCCAGAAAAATACTTGACTCTGACCATGTTGAGAGTAGAGCATTACTTCAACGCTCCACATAATGAGGCTTGCAATATGTTAATTGACATTGTCTTAAAAATGATTTTATTTTGTCTGCCCCGAGACGTATCTGGCACGCTCAGTCTTTGTAGATATACCTAGACGGGCCTTGAGACGTTATTAAAGTTTAGGATTCGGGGGTCAATATAAATACTACTCAAAAAAAAAAAGATTTTGAATATGATCCCCAATTTGATGACAATATGAAATCGTCCATATAGCCAAATAAAGTCTAAATACACATTATTCAGGATAACTACTGAACTTCTTGTCAGTTCTTGATGAAATGGGACCACACGAGAAGCGTCACCTTTTAAATAAAAAAAGAATTATCCAAATCGGTTCATTAACGAAAAAGTTCTGAGGTAACACACATAAAAAAAAACAGTCGAATTGATAACCTCCTCCTTTTTTTGAAGTCGGTTAAAAATAGGGGGCTTTTTCATACAAACCTGCTCACTTTAACGTCTCATAGATGAGTAACTTTTTGCATCTCTGCAATGATTTTTATGTCAATGGGAGAGAGAGGGAGAGACCATTGCCAAAAAACCACAAAATTTTCTCAAAAAGGAAAAACAATAATTAAAACTTCATGTGCCATATAACGATATAATATATAGAGCGTGGAGTTAGGTTTATTGTTTTTCCTTTTTGAGAAAATTGAGCGGTTTTTCGCTATTTTTGAAAACGACATTTGACAAATTAGGCATTTGGTCTCTCCATTGACGTAAAAATCATTGCAGAGATGCAAAAAACTTACTCATAGTCGTATGAGACTGTATAGGTGAATTAGGTACCCAATATTTTATTTCCCCGATATTTTTCGACGACCGATTTGGCGCAGGGGTAGGCTACCCACCTTCTGCGCCAGTGGTCTCGGGTTCGATTCCCGAACAAGACCAATATTTTGTGTGCATGAACATGTCTATTTGTCTTGGTCTGGGTGTTTTCTATGTATATTAAGTATGTATTTACAAACAAAAAGAATTTAAGTATAATCGTTATCAAGTTTTCCATGATACAGTTTCTTAATGAAATTAAAATGGGCTTAGATAATTGGTGTGAATGTAAGAAGTTATTTTTTTATTTATTTTCTTCCCATTCGCGTCTATTTCCATTCGCGTTTTTTCCCATTTGCTTTCTAGATTTACTACGCTACCGCTTGTACACGAGCAAGCCCAACTTATTACAATTTCGTCTGCCCTTCAAAATGAGAAAAACAAAATGGTTTATTTGCTGCCTTAAAACATCTCGAAGACGGCGTCCGTCATAATTAAAATAAACAAGAAGCAAGGAAAATGCCGAAAGCATTCCATTTTTGACCTAAATTAAATTAATTTTACGAACACCTTTTTTTATATAATTGAAGTTGGGAGGCTACAATGCAATGGCGGGATAATGTGTAAAGAAGTCTTAGTTGTTAACCGACTTCAAGAAAAAGAGGAGTTTCTCAAGTCGTGTGAATGTTATTTTTTTTTTAATGTATGTTCCACGATAGCTCCGCCAATTGTGAACCGATTCTGATAATTCCTTTTTATTAGACAGACCAATGTTTCAATTTGGCACATGAAAAATTTACAGTACTCGATTCAGAATCACAAGCTTCTTCAGAATCCTGAAAAAACACATTGTTATTGTCTGGTAGTTCTTGCTTTACGCTTCAATATCTTCGGGAACTATTAACCAATTTCAATAGTTCTTTTTTTATTCGAAAGAGTATACTCCCGAGGTAGTTCCATTTTAACCAAGTTAGGAGCTGATGGTGGAATCCTGGGGAAATTGAGGTAAACTCACAAATTTTATAGGTATTTTACGTGTTTTATATATTTTTTATAAAGTTTTTCATTTTTTGCCGGTACTACTAACAATTATTATTCATTTATTTATTCATTCATTTATTCATTTATTCATAATATACATGCAAGTTTACAGAGTAATCTCCAAGGCACAAGCAAGTTAAACAAATCATATTTATCAAAATTATATATTTCATAGTACAAATTCTTGAGAACAAGGAATTTAGGAAGTTTACTTCACACTGTACGTAAATTCGCTCGAAGGATTGCAGTGGTCGTTGAAGTGGCAGTGGGCGGGACACGTAGCGCGGAGAACCGATGGTCGTTGGGGCGGAAAAGTTCTCGAATGGCCACCGCGTACCGCAAGACGTTACGTGGGCAGGCCCCCTACCAAGATGTACCAACGATCTAGTCAAAGTCTCGGGAAGCCGCTGGATGCGGGCAGCGCAAGACCGATGGTTGTGGAGATCCTTGGGGGAGGCCTATGCCCAGCAGTAGGCGTCGTACGGCTGAAATGATGGTGATGATGATGACTTCACACTACCTAGGTACTATTCTTAGTACAGAACGTAGTTACCAGTCACCTTGAAAAACAATACTCTCAAATATTTAATTTGGTTACATTCCTTTTCGACGTCTTGAACGAATGGAAACGAAGACTGGAAGGAATCCCTGTCATGTCTTGTCATGTATTGAAATATCCTAAACGCTACGCCATGTTTCCCTTGGACACATTTTTGTACGTTTCACAAAGAGTGTCATTTCCTTTTCGACTTTTGTCCGAAATTAAAATCTTGGACGACAGCGGCGGCCCTTTCAACATTTTAACGCACAAAAGAAAATTTTCAATTATACTGTATATATTTACGTACAGTTTCATAATTCATTGCGGTCGATTGTCATTTTTTTCAGAACAGTCTGAGTATCAATTTTGCGGAAGTCTTAATATGATCTCAATTAAAAAGACCCGTTGGATTTTATTTGCAAAAACTACTGAACGAATCTAGATCAACAGAGATAGAGTATACGCTGGAATAACACATAGAAACCGCGGGCAGCCGCTAATAGGAAATACACGTATGTAATGACAGTACCGTGGGCAGTCAAGTGCAGACAAGACCCGCACGCGGTCGGCAACTCCCATGACAGAAAAATGGCCCTTACAACTCATGCCGTAAAGTATAAATTCAAACTCTCCTTTTTTTCCCACCATTCATTAATCTTAAGTTTCAACTTGGTTTTCCTTAAATCTTTTTCGTTGCAAGTTTGAAGGTAGCCTTTTTACCATGCTTATGGTTTAACGGGTAATTCTTGTGCCGTAAAATATCAGATGTACAATGTTAAAGAGGCTTACCCGTTTTATTAGCAGGGACGTCGAGGCGTCATTTAAAATTTTTATTAAGGCTCTGCAAGGGACCTGGCTCCTAGAATAGTGTAAAAAGGTGGGTATGGAAACTTTCGACCGAACTAATGTTTGTTTTCGTATCGTATCGACGATGGCAAGAATCTGGGGGCACGGCAGTGCCCACGCCAAGTCGAGCGCGAAGCAAACACTGCCGTACCATCCTTTACTGGAACCATTTCGCCGCATTTTCGGGCCCCTATTTGAGAACCTCTGGATAAGACCAGAACGCAGAAATTTTCGTCATCCAGTAAGCTATAATTACATACTTAAAATCCATCAAGTCTGTAGGTCATTTAGTTCCGAAGTTAAGCGAAAGCAAAGTTTCGCATTTATGACACTCACTCATGATCATCAAAATAGAACTAGTACTTCTCATAAACTCAGAGAGCTGAAATTTGGTACAGAGTTAGGGTTTAATGGCCACATAAAGGGAAAACTATAAAAACTAGGATAATTTCTAGTTACACCAACTGCATAAATAACTTTGTAATCCTATATAAATATATAGAATTACAAAGTGACATTTGCAGTAAATAAATCAGTATACCTGTTTTAATTACTTATGTGTAATACCTAGCAAAAAGATATGAAATCTCACCATAATCATCCTATAAAAAACTGACCAACTCTCGCTGGAGCTGCTTATTTCTTTACAAAAAGCGTTGAAATCTCTCTTAGTAAAGTCGAGTCAACTCTAATGTTCCTTTCTGCGATTTCTTGATTGATATAGTTACGTTTAAATTTTTTGGTCAGTTTTTTATAAGATGATTTTGGTAAGATATTGTTTTGTCTATTTTAGTCCGACAGTATTCAAAAAGTTTGGGAAAAATTAATAAATAAGACAGAAAAGGCTCGAATTATGTTACCAACATATTTGGATTTCTTTACTCAAAATTTAATCAATCTCACTAGTCTTCTTGTAACTTCTTCACTCAGCACGTATTATTGAAAATCGTATTCTTTTATTTCTTGAACCTAGTTTTCTTCGTATGATTTACGGCCAGAATTGTGCAACGTTTAATATTAACATAGAATTTAACGACACTTGCCAGGGTGTTGCTAGGTGTTGCCTAGCAACTAATCTGGATCATGCCTATCCCTATCTGTGGATAGATTATTAATTCTGGCCGCTAGACGACTTTATGAAGCGCCTTCGATGCGCTTTTGTATCTTTTTTTTATTCTTTATTTATTTAGGGGCTTTTAACACTATAAGGTTATGCCAGCCCCATCATAGCCTTATTTACAATATTAGGTTCTACAAGCTAGACTACCTAATACAAAATTATTTACTATTCTTGTTTCCTTACTTGTAGAAGACGACAGGATTCCATGGAACATACTTACATTCACCATGTTAAGGTCTAATAATGTTATTAACTCTCGTCTTTTACTCTCGTTATGGGCACATTCCACTAACAAGTGGTGGACGTCTTCAATTCTACCGCAAGTATTACAATTTGGTAATTCCAATTTCCTCATTAAGAATGCAAACCCGTTTTGTGGAATATGTTTATATCGTTTGTATCGATCGATACAAACTAATACAAACCAATATATTATATCATCACTTCGAATAAACAAGTGAAAGAAAACAGCGAACTCATACGCAGGTAGCTGATAAAATTTAAGATAATACACCTATGTAATTGAGCAAATGTAATTTGGATACGCTTCCTCTTGACTGACTGACTTTACAAACTAAATTCTTCAAAAAACTATCAAAAGAGAACCAAAATCTTACTTCTCTAAGTGCACTATGCTTTGACATCTTGTTATCTCGACTGATACTTTTATAATAAATAAAAAACCTCAGCAGATGCTTCGTTAGCGCAAAATAGACTATGTACAAGTAGTAGTATGTACAGATTGAAGGTTTCTGCTTTAATATTTGATCTCAAAATCATTTAATTTTCTGGACCAGTGGATTGGAAATGAGAAAACGGAAAACTATTTTGACCTTTATTTCGATACTATTATTATGACCTATCATCACACGGACGAGAGAATGAGACATTTTCCTGTTATTTCTTGTATTATAGTGCTGATATATTATTTTGTTAGACAAAGTTTTGTGTGTGTATTTAAAGGGCCGAAATTTTAATGCCTGTATAAAAATAAATTCGTCTGATATCGTTTGATACCCCCAAATTCAAAAGCATTTGTCATGCATAAGTATTTCTCTTGTTTTGAGATTGACATTTATTTTGGTTGACTGACTGATAACTATTATCAGAGGATTGAAAAATTTGCCTTAAAAATAATGTCACTTCAGCCGTGCAATAAGTTTTGAAACAATTACAATAAATTTATTAAACGAATTCAAAAAAGTGCTTGAATATATTGTTCTTCAGCCTAAGGACGTTGGGAGATCGTTATTTTCCACATTCAATTTAAACTTTTAATGGGAAACGGTTCATTGAATATTTCGTTACTTAGGTACTTCTTATTTTGTTTGTTGTTTATTAATATGCCACCGAAGCTGTATTGTGTGCCAAACTTCTTTGTAAAACTCAGCGAGTCCCTTAAAGTTATAAAAAGAGGGTTTTAATCTTTTCTCCGCATCTGGCTCGAAGAACCAAATACATGCCTTTGAGAGGTTTTCATTTACTCTTTGATTGAACTGACTGATGGTCCAAATGTTTCTGTTACATAAACCAAATTGTGTTAAAGATGGTACCTAGTTGAAAATGAATAACAATATAATTATATTATATAGGATCCTAGTGGTTTTACCCGCGTGGTATCCGTTCCCGTGGAAATATCGAGATAAAATATAGCCTACGTCACTCGGGAAGAATGTAGTTTTCTAATGGCAAAAGGATTTTCTAAATCAGTTAGTTAGGGAGCCTTTTCAATGCAAACAAACAAACAATCAAATCTTTCCTTTTTATAATATTAGTATACATAAGTTACAGTTTCAACTTTAAGTTTTGTAGCCTAATTACTACTCAGTAAAATATGACGACGATTATTAGTCAGAGACAGAAGTAACACAATAATTTTATTACTTACATGAATATTTTGTTTTAAGTGATGAGCGATGCTTGGTGAGAAATGATGAGATCCGCAGGAGAACTAAAACGACCGACATCGTTCGAAGGATTGCTCAGCTGAAGTGGCAGTGGGCGGGACACATAGCGCGGAGAACCGATGGCCGTTGGGGCGGCAAGGTTCTCGAATGGCGACCGCGAACCAGACGACGTTCCGTGGGCAGGCCCCCTACAAGGTGGACCGACGATCTGGTCAAGGTCGCGGGAAGCCGCTGGATGCGGGCAGCGCAGGACCGATCGTTGTGGAGATCCTTGGGGGAGGCCTATGCCCAGCAGTGGGCGTCGTACGGCTAAAATGATGATGATGAATTCCCTTTCCCGTAGACTCCGAGCTTCTGAATGAGTTGCTTAACGTTTGTATGTAGGGTCTTGTAGAGTTTGTATGTAGGGTCTGGTCATTGTTGGAGATGATGTCTTTCTTTTGATTAATTAACAAGCGGTTACGTGCGGTTTTGCGCAAGTAGTACCCGTTCCAGTAATGATATCAGAATTAAATATAGCCTATGTCACAGGAATACAGTAGCTTTACATTAGTGAAAGTATTTTTTAAATCGGTCCAGTAGTTTGTGAGTTTATCCATTACCAGTGGATCCTCCGGTTTTACCCGCGTAGTACCCGTTCTCGTGGGAATATCGGGATAAAATATAGCCTATGACACTCGGGAAGAATGTAGCTTTCTAATGGTCAAAGAATTTTCTAAATCGGTCCAGAAGTTTCGGAGCCTATTTGATGTAAACAAACAATCAAAGGACATTTTTCATTTTCGGCTAGGACTTTGTACACTACTCGTACTAATAGTAAAAAATATAGTAAAGTCAAATAAAATATTAAAATTCTCATTGTGTTTCTGGATAAATGGTACAAAAATAAACTTTAAAATAAAAATTCTGTGCCATCCATGGTCACACTGGCAACCATATTTAAATCACGTTCGGAAACTTTGATGTTTCTGTACGAAAAAACGATGACATTGACGACTGATGATAATCTGTCAATGTCAACCTTTTTTTAATGTTAATGTGACATTTTACCGCCATATTGAATCGGGCTTGCTTTAATTATTAAGACTAGATAATGCTTTTGTACCATCAAACGCGTTAGCTTAGTGCGGTATAATTAGTTTTCAGTTATTATATTTATCTTTTGCTTGCCTATGGTATAGTGTACAAAGTCCTAGCCGAGGCTCCATACAAAACTGAAAAATCTCCTTTTTCCTCTTTATAATATTAGTTTAGACAAACAAATCATCAATCAATCAATCATCATCAGCCATCACTGCTGGGGCACTGGCCTTCCTTATAGATGGATAAGGGGAATGTGAATAGAGGTCACTGACCTCTATTCACATAGCCACTGGCCCTGACCCACCACCACGTGGGCCCAATGCGGGTCTGTGGATATTAACGACTGCAAATGCAGCCGGGACCAACGGCTTAACGTGCCTTCCGTAGCACGGAGGAGCTTGACATGATAAGTTTTTGGTCACCCATCCCGTGACTGACCATTTCGAAAGTTGCTTAACCTCAACGGTCGCAGGCCGAACCTCTTTATAATATTAGAATAGAAGTAAAGATTGATGAAAGTCCTCGTTTTCGATTTTGACGGCCATATCACAGTGGCGACGATAAATTGGTTTGTCCATGCATTATTCATGTACCCCACAGACAACCTCTGGCGGCGAGCCAGACATCGCGTCATGCTCAAAACTGATCCAGAAACTGTATGTTGTTATTTATCGTCGATTTATATATTATAATACAACATCACTCTTGTTACGCAAATTTGCCTGATATAACGTAAGAACGTCAGGCAAACCGGCGGCGGCGTACGTAACGTTACGTATGTAACTAAGAATTTAGTGACCCATACCATACAATTTTACAATAAAAAGACAATAAAAGAAATACACAGAAAACAGATAAAAACCGGCCAAGTGCGATTCGGACTCGCGCACAAATGGTTCCGTACAAAAACGGCAAAAATTATGTTTGTTGTATAGGAGCCACACTTAAATATTTATTTTGTCCTTCACTTTACTTTAGCTCTGTTTTTAAAACCTCTGAAAATGTAACATCTGTGAAAATTTCAACTGTCTAGCTATCACGGTCCATGAGATACAGCCTAGTGACAGACAGAAAAACGGATAGTGGAGTCTTCCCGTATTTACCTATTATGTACGGAACCCTAGAAGCAAAAACCTTTTTTAATGTTTACATAGTCTGTGGCGATAACAAGCCAATCAGGACCCTCCTCAGCTCGTGCTGTTACAGTGTGCAACATTGCTCACTAAATATCGCTGGTATTTAAGATACGTAATTTTAATTTTTAGATTTTTGCATTCACAATGCAATCCTACTAATATTATAAATGTGAAAGTTTAGATGTTTGGATGTTTAGATGTTTGGATGTTTGTATGTTTGTTACTCAATCACGCCAAAACGGCTGAACGGATTTGGCTGAAATTTGGGACACAGATACTTTGTAGACTGGAGAGGAAAATAGGCTACTTTTTATCCCGAAAAATGTCACATTCGCGCGGGAAAAGGTCGGGAAGTCCACGCAGGCGAAGCCGCAGGCGGAAAGCTAGTTTTTAATATAGAAAAATGGAAAATCAAGTACATATTTAGAAAAAATCCAGCTAGCTCCGATTTTGAAGAAAAAATCGGAGCTAGTTGTGAGACGGGTCGATTTTTTCTAAATACTTCATTTTCCATTTTTCTATACGTAATTTTCCTAAGTGCGTCTAATATTGAACTTTACACGGTCGTCTGTGTAACAAATTTTGCACTGTGTAGGTACAGTTGACTAATCTTACCTCAATAGACACCAAGTTTTAAGAAAAGAATATCCATTTATACATTACTAGCTGATGGCATGCGTTACTAGCGTATGGCAAAACAACGTTTGCCGGAAACGTTGTTTTGCCATATAAATTTTATTGGACACGAACTTCGTATCACCTGCCTGACACAATGTCACTTATAAAAAAAAATCCTAAGCGGCAAAAATGTTAGTGATTACATACTCTTTGACATACCTTCTCTTTGGAAGCGGCTAAGAAATGACAGTTGTGTGAAGTATGACAGTTTAACGGTTTTCTATACAAAATTACTATTTTTATTTTATAATTTTCCTGGATAAAAAGTAGCCTATGTTACTCTCCAGCTCTCAAATTATCTCCATACCGAAAATCTCGTCGATCCGTTGCTCCGTTTTGACGTGAAAGACGGACAAACAAACAAACAAACAAACAAACAAACACACTTTCACAATTATAATATTAGTATAGTATAAGGTTGTGAAATTCACAGTCATGATATTAATTATTGTTTTAAGTATAAGAATTACCATAAAACATTACTTATTTCGTTATTAATTCAAAAATATTATCGGCAATTGAATATTAGAATAAAATTTGAAGTGTCCGAAAAAGGAGGTTTCATTGCCTCAGCGACGCGCCATGCGCAGAAAAAAAAGAAAAAGAAAAAAGGAATATGGCGGGAGTTGAGTTGTTGGTACGGAGTGTTATGCAGCGTTTTGTCTCAAAAATAAGTTGTTTAATGGATTAAACAGAGATAATAAGTTATTGAATGAGTTTCATTACGGAGTCCTCTTACAATTCAGAAGTGGGACGTCACCGCGTAAGTAACAGCCGATGTATAAAGTTTCTATGTACCGCTTGGTTTCAAAAACATAATCGAACAATTTTTCATCGTAATCCGGTAATCCTTGTTATTATTATTTCTAACATTTAATTCATGTTCAGTTCGATCCTGAGCATGTTGTCAATAATATGATAAGTTAAAAATAAAAATTAATTTTGTTGTGTTTTATAATTTTATTGCTTTTTAATATGTATTGATTTTGACAAAGTTACTGAGGCACTCAGCCTTAACATTTTATTTTCAATTTTAACTTCCTTTTTTAACTTGCTTTTACATTATTATTATGCATTATCAGTTTTACATTTATTGTTTTTGTTCTTTAAAAATAACTTACACGAATATAAATGATAATTCGCAATGATAATAAAAAAAAATTAGAATGCGCCAATTTCTAAATTAAATCCACAATATAAATAAATAAATAAATAACTTCTAACATTCACACCAATTATCTAAGCCCATTTTAATTTCATTATGAAACTGTATCATGGAAAACTTGATAACGGATAAATATACTTAAATACTTTTTGTTTGTAAATACATACTTAATATACCTACATAATAAACACCAAGACCAAGACAAATACATGTTCATGCACACAAATATTTGTCTTGTTCGGGATTCGGGAATATTAGTCACAAAAACTGACTCACGGTAAAATATACCACGAAAAGCATCTAAAATTGATTTTATTTCTTTACCGAGGATCAATGGAAGAAATAAACGTCGCTGCCTTGCCACGCCCGTGGCGAAAGGGACCAGGCGTGGGCGTCGTCGTCGACTGCAGCACACACCACCGCGCAGTCGGAGTGTGTCTCGCCGTTCTATTCGTCGCATCGTGATGGAGATAGGAGGCCGATTCTACGGGCTTCAGGAAGACACCATCAGGAGGAATTCAAGCCTTCAAATCACCGGGAGTTTGCGAGGAAGAGCCTGCCACGCAGCCGAAACTCCAGATCGCGTTGCAACCGCAGCTCAAGTTTACGCGAAGGGGAAAGGCGTCAACTGCGAGGGAGCCGTCGCCACGTGAAGCTAGACAATCAACAGGAGCGTGACTTCGAGCTTCGTGCGGACCACTCGGAGCAGTAGGGTCGGGTCGGGAACCGGTGGCTCAGTTGGGTACAATGACTCGCGACGATATTTACTATAAAGAATAACTCTATATAAATGTCATTCTTATTTATTGGTAGCGTTTGACAGCCAAACATGTATGTACAAACCAATGATCCGGCCGCTCCGGCGCCGTTCAGTGGTTATACGTGTATGTATTTGTGCTTAGCTTGAAAAAATACTATTCAAGGTTGGTACTCCCAACGTTTTCTTCATAATTTGTGTGTCCGAAAAAACCGAGCCACTGTTGCCGATCCTACCCTACCTATTGGAGGAGACAGCCAGGAGCCAGGACAGCGAGCCGATGGATGTTCACCGCTAAAAGAAACAAGACGACAGTGCAGATCGAGGCTCTAGCTAGCAGGTTATGTAGTCCTTTATTTTGTTCTATAGACGTTTTTAAAATAATTCAATGATGGCAACATGGTTCTACGTCACAAGTGCAAGATAAAGTGCCCCTACCTATAGCAAGTTTGATTCAAAAGATATTCTGTCAGAGTTTAATTTTTCAGTCAATCTTTAATGTATGGATGTATGATTGAAAATATGAAGGAATGTGCATTAGTCTATGGTTGGGACAAAAAAAAACAATATAGGTACATTTTTCAATGCTAAAATTCCAAGGATTTACCAAAACAAAATGATCAAAGTTTAAACAACATTACTAGTTTACGTGGCCCGAGTTAAAAAAAAAAACTTGTTAAAGCCTTCCCTTGCTATCACAACTATGGCCAATCTTTCGAGGACATGCTGTAACAGAAAAGTAGGTTTAACTTTTGCTTTGCCTCATGACGAAACCCGAGCTATACAACTACTATATTATTTTGAACGGCAACCTTCTGATTTTGCGTTAATGTCATCAGTTAAACGTTTGCGTTAGGCATGGAAATGATTGCTACTTTAAACCATTTTCACGTGATCATTAAGATTCACCAAAATCATTTGAATTCACCAGTGATTTATAAGTAATCGTATCATATCGTCGTTGCACTTGCTTCTATTGCTACTTGAAATTATTGTGATTACATTATTCACAGGTAATGATTTTATATGATTGCCACTGTGTAGCTTACATGATAACATGTATTAATTTGAATAAAATCAAATAAATTTGAATAAATAAATAAAATAAGCCGTTGAAAATAATATAACGATTTGTAGCAGTTTATGTGTAAGAAAGTAGCAGATGTGATTTCTGATTGCATTAAATCACGTGGTTCATTATTTTGATCCATGCCTAGTTCGCGTAAAATATACAAAGTCCTAGCCGAGGCTCCATACAAAACTGAAAAATCTCCTTTCGACTTCTTCAAGTTATTTTGAAAAAAAAAATGTGACTATGGTGGGTTCTACATCTACACTACAGTCAATCGGCTTAATTAAATAAATTAATTCTGAACAATGTAGGTAGGTAGGTACATTGTATTGAATATTTGAAAAACATTACAAGTTCATTTAAACTATGTTTACACATTCTAAAAAGGTATGAAGTCGGTTAAATAGTACTTAAGTTATAAAATCAAGTGAATTTTAAATAAAATTATTAAAATAAATGTCAATAATAAATAAAATTTAAAATAAATACATAAATCAAAATGACAAACTGATTATTATATAAATTAATGACCAAACAATTTAATAATAATGTTAAAAATATATAATCATTTAGACACATTTAATTAATTCATATTAGATTGTTATCATCAAAACTACTCTTAGAGAGTCTATGGCTGTTCTCTTTCTTTTATGACTTTTATGGGTGCATAAACAATAAGTAAATTCATGTGCACTGCACGTGTTTTTGTATTGTAAATATTACGTTAATCGTAACTTCAATCACTAATCTCATGAACTCAGTGCAGACATCTACTTTATTTCTGATATTACGTCCAAACATTTGCGTACCTACTCTGAAGGGGACAGCAAAACTCGTCAATGAAAGTGTAGAAAGTGTAACATGTCGTACTTTTGTGTACTATGTATAGAACATAAATAAAAAAAAAACAATATTATATAAATACTTATTCCTAAAAATTTGATGTTAGAAATATTACAGGTCTTTGTAAAATAGGTTTCTAGCGATAAATTCTAATCTTATAGAATAAACAAACAGTATAGGTACCTATTAGTAGTGATGAATGCATATAAAATGTGCCTAATATTTTGTTTTTGTCCAATCTAATCGTTATTTTCTAATGAAAATAAAAATAACAAAGGGTTTATAGTTAAACTTGTATACTACACGGACAACATAAGAACAAATCTAAACCTGACGTTAGTCATGTATCCCGAACCCAAAATTCAACCTAATGATAATAATAATAAAATATTCATTTCACCAAACCACTATAGTTTATTTTAATTCCTTTATAAGTATAGTCCTGTCAAAACATGAAAAGAAATATTACTCAAAACTGTAAAATTACCTATTTGTCTTAGGTTCAAATATAGTTAAATTACATTTACAGTCATAATTTATTATAATGAAAGTAACTAAAATTAGGTATCAGTTTCATCACAATACAAAGTTTACTGCATTTCCCATAGCATAATATTAACATAGATTCGGTGAATTTACAAACTACGATACTTTTTATTATTTTTTTCATAGCAATTAATTTCAGGTTTAATACCGGTTAATTAAAATATTTTTTTTATTCTATAGCTGTTACGTCTCAGTTTTACAACAATTTCAGAATAAGCATTTTCTATTTTTCATTATAAACGTCTTAGGCACAATTTTTCCCGTAAGTCTTACCCTGTAAGTACAGAAATATTATACCCCAAGAGCTATCCGATATTTTTGTAAAAAATTCAATAACAGGCCAAATTTTTGTAAACGGCAAATTTTTGTAAATTTTAAGAGACTATATTTTGGAATCCAACATAATATCGCATTGGAAGGTATAAAAAAAAAGTTATACTCCGAAAATGGTGCAATTCTTTCAGCAAATTTGCTATCACCAATTTTATCGTTAACATGTGTTTATGTTAACCATATCTAAGCACCAAAGTCGAAATCCATAAAGATATAAAACGGGAAACTAATACTTTAGGAAGAAGTCAGTTGTTTCTGATAGCATTTTTAACATAGGTGTAATCCCAATTTGAGTTTACGTAGAGAGTTTTTTTTAAAGTTTATTTGTTTTTCATTTACAAATATAGGGGGATTATATACTTTTACGAAAGATAATAATAAATGTATTCAAATGTAAAGTGAATAACACTTATACCATTTTTGCCTATTTTTTATAGATTTTTTAAAGCTTTGTATTTCCTTTTTTTTATGTTGCTGTCATAAATATTGGTGGATTACTAATGAATTATTTATTAAACTAGATAATCTAATTTTCAATGTTAAGAAATTACTGATATAGAATTATTGTTGAGTCTCCATAGAGCGAATTAGTTTGGCTCTCGGGCTATTAGTGAACATTTCAAAATGATAAAGCAACAACAAAAAAATAGGGTCACTTAACCAAAAAATGTTGTTTAATATAAATAAAGTTAATGCATAAACTATAAGGCTATCATAAACTTTAAGTATACCTGCTTATAAACTCCATCATTTATTAAGGCATATTATTATGGGCTAATTACAGAGATATAAGAAAATTGTAATATAATTGCAGGATAAAAAATAATAATAAGTAGTTTATTCAAGGTAATGAATTGCAAAGGGAATGCATGGAAATAATTTAGAATGAGGTGTTATTATATTTTAAAGAAACAAAATTAACAGAAATATACTCTTCATGTACACTTAGCAGGAAAAAAATATAGGTATCAGATGTATAATAAATATTTTGTTTCGACTCTTTTATCATCTTGCGGTGGTGTAAGCACCTGTTTCCAGGGTGCCGCTTTCTCAGAGGTCTCGGGTTCGATTCCCGGTCGGGTAAAATATGTTGGAAGCTACCTTCTTGTATTTGGGTGCAATACCCGTCGTTGTTCCCAATTGCATAACACAGGGGCTTAAGCTACTTAATTTGGGGTTGGATCTTTTTATGTGATGGTGATGGATTATAAATATTGGAATATTTATAATTATTTGTTACCTTTTGATTATATCCACAGACTATATTAATGTCCTCAAATGTTCAATTGGTGATTTTTAATTTCCCTGACTTTTACACAAAAATATGACTTTAGACCCTTAAACTGTTACAGAAATTGGCTATAGAGAGAATTTATTCACCATTAGCCATTATTGTTCGGTAATGGTAATAGCAGCTGACGAGACCATGGATTCTCATAGCCTCTCCCAGGTTAGGTAACGATAACAGTAATTCTAATAATAAAAGTGACGATGATTTATCTAGTGGAATCTGATTTATGTATGCATAAAATAATGTTAAGTGAATAATCACTTAACAATCATGTGATGTTAATCTACATAAAGAACGAGTGATTGCTTGCTGTTTTTCTTCTTGTTTCAGGTTAAGCACGAGACCACGTGAGCGAGCGGGTTCGTGACTTGGCCTTGATAGAGATGATGAGATGGACGGTCATGAGACTTCGTGAGCGAGCGGGTTCATGTCCGTCCTAAATAGAGATACCTAAGCACGAGACTTCGTGAGCGAGCGAGTTCGTTGCTGGGTTTGATAATAAGAGATAAGCGCGAGACCACGTGAGCGAGCGGGTTCGTGACTTGAGTTTAACAGACAAGACTTGTGAGCGAGCAAGTTTGTTCTGTAAAGATTATTTATAAGTTGACGATGATTTATATAAAAGCTATTGATTCAAAAAAGATGATGATGATTATTTAAGTATGTATATTATATTTAGTAATATAATTGTATAAAAATTTGTTTCATTGCTTAGTTTCTTCTTTATTTCATTTAGAATAATTACTAAATGATGATAATTGATAATATACTGATTGCTTGTTGTAATTATTTATATAAATGTTATTTGAATTTGTATAAATTGATTGTTAATATTGGCATAGTATAATGTTTAACCCAGATCACTAGGTAGGTAGTCGTGAAAAAAAAATATACCCGCCGAGACGTTTCTTGCTCGTTCTTTTACTCGAGATGGGTCGGATAGGGTTGGAATGAGCGTAAACTTAGTAATAAGTCTCCTCTTAATTCATGTGATCTGTAACTGTATATTGTATGGTACTACGGCCACACAACTCAACTAGCCGAGTGTAAGGTTAACAAACAGAGGCGTGTATGAGGACATACACGATGTCAGGACGGACGAGTATAAGGTTGTGAAATTCACAGTCATGATATTAATTATTGTTTTAAGTATAAGAATTACCATAAAACATTACTTATTTCGTTATTAATTCAAAAATATTATCGGCAATTGAATATTAGAATAAAATTTGAAGTGTCCGAAAAAGGAGGTTTCATTGCCTCAGCGACGCGCCATGCGCAGAAAAAAAAGAAAAAGAAAAAAGGAATATGGCGGGAGTTGAGTTGTTGGTACGGAGTGTTATGCAGCGTTTTGTCTCAAAAATAAGTTGTTTAATGGATTAAACAGAGATAATAAGTTATTGAATGAGTTTCATTACGGAGTCCTCTTACAATAGTAAGTATGGATATGGGGACTGCTCCAATCAATACTAAACTTATATTCTAAAGATGAAAAATTAAATTTTATCCTTGCTTGTTTGTGTGTTTGTTTCTAATGGGTAAAATCAAAAACTACTGTACCGCTTAAAAAAATCTTATATACAGCTGGATTTCGGCCTAAAATATAGTCTAGGCTATATTTTAGCCCAATATCCCCACGGGAACTGATACCACGCGGGGACGTGGGTAAATTAAGTTTTATTATTAAGCATTCGCAGTACTATACTTTAACACTTTATAATCTCACACAAAAAATACTTAACATTCCTTTAATAAAAACCTTAAGGAAAATTTACAATATTGCTTGTGAAACTAACAAAACAAAATTCAAGCGGTACTGCGTTGTTTTCCACTCGTTCCAAATCTGTGTTTGACTTCCAATAATTCAGTGCGGAATGCGACCGGAATCGAACATCCATGCCTCCATTAACATTATGTTTATGAGCAACGCTCGACACGACCAGGGGCCCGATTCTCAGGCATTCGAACTTTTTCAGTGTGGTAATTCGTATACGAACATTTTGTTTGTGGTTTCTATTGAAAATTTAGAACGTTTCAAACAAACTAAATTGTCCCACATGTCAACAAATTCATTTTGACAGCTAAGTTCGTATACGAACATCGATTGGTCCGTACCACTCGTTCCTTCGACTGGTTTTCGATCGAACTTTTTCGATTGTGAAATTCTGACAATACACAAAATGTGTTATCTTCGTAAAATATTTGAATTTCGAGCTATAAATGTGAACTTTTCTCGATTGCCTGAGAATCAGTTTTTGTATTGACAGAATTTCACAATCGAAAAAGTTCGATCGAAAACCAGTCGAACGCTACGAGTGGTAAAAACCAATAGATGTTCGTATACGAACTTAGCTGTCAAAATGAATTTGTTGACATGTGAGACAGCTTAGTTTGTTTGAGACGTTCTAACTTTTCAATAGAAACCACAAACAAAATGTTCGACATATGAATTACCACACTGAAAAAGTTCGAATGCCTGAGAATCGGGCCCCTGGAGCGTAAAACACGTACAATATTATGAAAACGCGGTAAGTTGATATTCGCTGTTTTTATCCCGAGATTTCCGAGAAAAAAAATTATAATATACCTAATACTTACTGGTCTACACTTAACGAAATGAACGTAAACTGATAAAGTTTGTAAGTATGTATGTAAGATTTTGAAAAATCTTTACAGGTGACATTCGTAATTAATATTATAAAATGTGAAAGTGTGTTTGTCCGACGTGATTTTTGGCTCCCTAACTATAGAGGCATAACTACATAGTTCTGGAGCTGGAGAGTGGCAAAAGCTATTTTTATGTCTGGAAAAATATTACATGAAAGGTTTTTTGCCTATATTTTATTCTTAGATGGGTATGGATAACACGCGGGTGAAACCGCGGGTAGCAGCTCGTTTAACACTAAAGCGAGGTAGGCTAAAAAGACAAATAAACTCATTGTTTAGTGTACAAGCCCTGCTTACTAGTTTTGCTACCTATATGACGATGTTTTTAAGCGGGGGTTGTTTTAGCACAATATTTAAATTTAATAAAAATCTTCAATTTGTTTCGAATTGTATGGCTTAGGTTGGAACAAAAAGTCAAATTTTGTATTTGTATAAACAGTGTCGCGACTGTTGCTCGCTTCGAAAGGTATTTCATACAAATAAATAGAAACCAGAACATAATATATAATAGTGACGCGAACGCGACCACATGTCGTAGTATGCCGCTGCTACATGCAGTCCGGTTCGAAGTTACTACAAACGCCGCCACTTGAAGCTAGAAAGAAACAAGTGACTACTATGTATGAAAAGTGTATGAAAAGCCCTGTCACGTGCTACACGCGACAGCCACAAATGCCGCCACTTGAAGATAGGAGAAGAAACAAGTGACAGCTAGCGGCACCGGCGGGTTTCAACCGTGTGCGGCGAGTTCATATAAAATGTACTGTTTACATTGTTTACTGTTATTATAATGTTTTTATATACACAACAAAACAGTAACATGTAAAGATATTAGTATAACCTAAACACCTTACAGTGCCTATAATTTAACTTTTACAGTATTTTAAACTTACTTACTTATAATAAATAAATAAATAAATAAATAACTTCTTACATTCACACCAACTATCTAAGCCCATTTTAATTACTGTACCATGGAAAACTTGATAACGGATATAAACTTGATATTATAATAAAATACTTTTTTTTGTATATACATACTTATTATACATAGTAAACACCCAGACCAAGACAAATAGACATGTTCATGCACACAAATATTTGTCTTGTTCGGGAATCGAACCCGAGACCACTGGCGCAGAAGGCGGGTAGCCTACCCCTGCGCCAAATCGGTCGTCAAATAATGTGAGTGGTATGTGTGGTGTGTGGTAGAGAATGCCTTATGGCATTAAGTCCGCCTTTTGTACCCTTTTGTGCAATAAAGTTTAAATAAATAAATAAAAAAATAATATGTAAGAGCAAAATATGTAACTAATTAAATTAAGTATTCTCTATTGTGATGGAAAAATGTGTGAAGGTCATTTTTCTATTTGACGACTCTGTATGAAATAAAACAGGGAGAAAAAGATTGCCCTTGACGAGTTTCTTGACGGTTCTTCTCGCAAGGTCTCACGCCGTAGGATTTGCAAACGAATGGCGTAGCTTCTTTGACGTTCATAAGTTTACGCCATTGGTTAATTCAATATTTTTTATTCAATTTCAATTCAAATTGAAAAAAAAAAATAGAATATTGAAATTTTGAATTTTTAAATGTTTTATTTTGAATTTAGAATTTTGTGTGAAAACTACATGAAATAGGTTGGTGGCGGCGTGTTTTGTGGTTGTGGTCGATGGCCCGTGGGCGGGGCACATATTATGTTATTAAAATATTATGAGCTAACAACGTTAAATAAGTGAAGATAAAATTACAGGAAATCGAATCGAAATATGTCGACCGATTTGGCGCAGGGGTACGGATACATCCCTTCTGCACCAGAGCTCTCGGGTTCGATTCCCAAACAAGACAAATATGTGTGTGCATGAACACTTGTCTATTTGAGTATGTAATTACGTAGAAAACACTCAAATAGACAATATAGACATGTAGGTATTTACAAACAAAGGGCATTGTAAGAAGTTATTTATTTATTATTATTTAATCAGTAATTCGACAGCTGTTAAAGACGTAACAACCATAAACAAAGGGAAATCCAAACGAATCAACATAAACAAAGTTCATTTTCGTTGATTAGTTGGGTTACTTGCGTACTCGTGAGATTGTGTTCAACAACTTGGCTACATTAACTAGTTACGAGACCTAACTAAGTTTCGGCAAATACAATATTGTCTTGCTAAACAAAAACTTGCCTAATAGCCTGTTATTTAGTTCGTGTTATTGTCAGTTTTGTGATACTTGTATGAAGTAAATGGAGCTGGAATAAGAGACTGATATTAATGTTGTAATAACAATTTTGTTTTATTTTCTACCATACAAAATGGATCAGTGGCGCTTTAGCACGAAAACTGTCGATAAATCGTATTAGGTCCACTTGCAGCAAATTTGCTAAATCTCGGTTTTACTAAACAAGATTTAGCCCGTACAGGGTGCTTACCATCAACTCTTATTACGGTTTTGTTTAGGAACCTAAACTGATCTGCTTCGCTTATTCGTACCACGACAGCTTAATATCAATGACAGCGATTCAGTGATCGATCAATGACATTTCACAGCCGCTAAGCTGTCAGAAACTCTTATTTGACTTATAACCCGGTCGATTTAACATGTCACCTGCAGGTTATACCCGTCCCTCTCACTCTCCGGGCATGACAGAATCGAGTGAAAGAGACGGGTAGAAGAAAAAGGACACAAATCGTTTGGTCATTAACATTTAGCAATTCATTTGCGATCCAGTTTTTAGAAGGTCAGAGTACGAAAGAAAGCAATTCATTTTAGGAACCTATTCTGAATCGCGCTATTTTTGAATCGCTGTCATAAAGTTGATGGTAGGCACCCAGGTGTGTCAAATTTTTAAATCTAGATTTACCTTTTAGACAATTTTGTATGGGAGTAAACTTTACCATCCGTCAAAGTGTCATTAAAATTATAACAAAATTCAAAAATTCAAAATCGTTTGTTCAATTTAGGTTTGTTTAACAACACTTATGAACGTCAATGAAGCTACGCCATCGGTTCGCAAATCCTACGGCAGGAGACCTTGTAGCGAGAAGAACCGGCAAGAAACTCGCCAAAGGCTATTTTTTTCTCCCTGTTTTAACTTATACAGAGTCGAACATTGACAAGCATTGACAAATGTGCACGAAAATCAATCTGTTTAATAACAAGCAAGTAATGAGCTGCTGAATTGTGACCAACTGTGTCTCTTGCTATCTCTTTCTAAAGAGAATAAAATTAAACAAATAACGAAAAACTAATAAAAAAATAAAGAAGTTTGATGCTCAATATCTCCAAAAATATGTAAAGTTGTTGAAAATAAATACTCTGTTAAAAATACCCCCTATCGGCGTAAAAACTACTGTATCACGGAGGTTGTAACATAAGATTCATGATGTGATTTCTTTTCTGTAGTCTATCAGAAAATGTTACTTTTACCCATGGGAGAGAACTTTCCCGCAATAAAAAGCATACCAAATAGTTGACCCGGTTAGTAAGTAATCTCTAAACATTATTTTACTTAACGCTTAGGTATATAATATGTCGCAGTTTATTATTATTTTTATTTTAATAAGTATGCCCTTATTGAAGAGGCGCACTAAAAGATCACCTTTTGCAACGATTTATTTTTGTAACGAATAAGTATAGGCCCTTATTTCAACTTTTTATGCTTAAATTTTCCACAAATAGTTGATTTTCTACATTATGTTAAGCATTAAATTCAACACAAATAATTTTTCAAGGTTTATCTTGCTGAACATGTACTAAAATTCCATTTTAGAAATAAGAAATTGAATCAAAGCTACTATATTTAAATTATAGAAAGCATTAAATTTTACTCTTCTATATTGGGCTTTCGATATTTGCTTATTCTATATTCTGAAACGGGTCAATTGAAATTGTAAAACAGTTATTAAAGTACTGTTTACATAGACTAGGTATTGGCTAAAATAAACTGAATGGCTGAATGAGTGCCAATGAAGTGAAAATAGTGCCGAAAGTGCCTTTGACGAGATAGTTCCAATAGAACTTTAATTAAACATCTGTTTAATCATTAGTTTCATGTTTTATTCATTGGACTGAAAGTTTGAAAGTAACTGTTTTGTAACTAGAATTATTTTTTGCGAAAAGTTGATGTGGCGACCGATTTCGCGCAGAGGTACGGATAACTGCCTTCTGCCCCAGAGGTTCTGGGCTCGATTATTATCGGTCAAGACAAATGTTGTGTGCATGAACATCAATGAAGAGGGTCGAAATACGGCAAACGCAAGCCGCACCAAAAAAAAATGTTTTTTCTCACTTTATTTTGACACATACCAGTCATTACAAAACAAATTACTCTTAAAACAAATTACTTATATGATAGACAAGGAGTGTCCACTATTATTAACAACATAGTATTTGCTAGCATAAAACGAACTTAAAACTAATTATAAAACAAACAAACAGAAAAAAAAAATATAGATAGCTTTTTTTCTACAATGTAGAAAAATATGATGCAATCGTCAAGCATTTCTTGTAAAGATAAGGACAGCAGGTTTTTAGGGACATTTGAAAGAGAAGCTGATGAAGATTGGCATGTAAGGACCCTTTGCCACTGACAAACATGTCTGTTTGTCCTAGTTTGGGTGTTTTCTATGTAAAGTCGACAAGAAAAGTGCTCCATCAATTAATTGACAATTCTCATACAAGTAAAATTTAGCTAAAGCTCAGATCTTAATGACATTTCAATAACGTCATGCACTATGCGACAAAGACATCAATAGGAAATCAGACCTTATCGAACGTGACGTGATTGTTCGAAAAAATGCTTAAAAATTATTTAAAAAACTTGTCAGTCAGTCATTCTATGATCATAGCCATAACTATAGATAGATTTAATTTTGCATCTATTTGTTTTTAGTTTCGACGCTAGTTGAATGTTTATCAAAATATGTGGTCAAAACGGTCGCGCTATGTGATAAATAAGAACTAAATTAAAACTTTTTCTACTCACTTCTCCAGCAAAACCATCTCATACGAGTATAAAGACGAAGCTACTCAAGGAGTCAGGCTGAAGTATCGCGTAAGGCAGCGCCGGACTAAACATGATGTATAAGTGTCCGGATGGCTGTGCCCAATAAGGGATAAAAGGGTTTAAAGCAGCGTGGTTGACGCAGTAAAGACAGTAGGATAACTTTGTGGTTTGTATGATGTCGGACTTAAGGCGATACTCGGAAAAATTATGCTAAAGCGAGATAGCAATGAGAAAACGACGCGCGCGGGAGCGAGACAGATTTTGCCGATTACGCAAAAAAAAACACAAAGTATTCAAAAACTATAGCGATTTTTAAAAAATGCTTCTATACGATCCTAAATATGATTGGTGTCCACTAATTAAACCAATTTTCAATAGTATATGTATCCCCATTTAAGAATAATCTTGATATTTCTTATTTTTTTGAGGTATTTTCGAAAATAAAAAGTGTCGAGCCAAAATCATAAAATCGTGTTTCTGAAACTATAAGATTCTAGATAAAGGTATGAAGAAATATATATCTTATTACCAGATTTATAACAACTCTAACCGTCCTATACTTTTATATCAAAGAGTCCATACTTTTTCCGAGTAGCGCCTTAAAACTAGAGTCAGGGGCTGAAGTCTTGAATAAAGCAACACCGGACGCGGCTAAGCATGATGTATCAGATGTAACATAATATTATGTTCGTACGTCTGTGTCTGTGCCTTTTGAGGAGTAAAAGGGTTCAAAGTAAGTCGAAAAAACTCACCTAGTAAGTTTTTGCGGTTTGTTTTCTTTATTGTTTTGTAAAACAAAGCGACTCAAGAGTGGAATCAGGCTGATGTATCGCGTAAGGCAGCGCTGAAAATGGCTAAATAATGATGTTTAAGTTTCCGGACGGACTGTGCTCAGTAAGGGATAAAATAATTTAAAATAGCAAAGTCAAAGTCATAAATTATAAATTTTTATTCATAAGTACCTAGATTAAATAAATTTAATGGATATGAATCGTCCAACATTTTTTTACCTACCACCTGTTATGGACATCTTTTAACTGACAAGAAAAACAGGCGTAAAAACTCATCTAGCGCCGACAAAGAAGTTCAGGCAGTTAAGGCAAATCCTCCAAACGGAAAGTTCCAAAAAATATTGTAGAATATTTGGGACTCATGTCCAAATTATTCTCTAAATAAGTAATAATAACAGTTTGGAAAGCCACAAGAAACGCTTAATTGAATCAAACTTAAGTAAATGTTGTGAATCTCAATCAAACACTAGGAGTGCGCGTTTCTAGCTCTAACGCCCGGATTCTCGTACGCAAATCATCGTTGGGAGCGTCTCAAACATCATGGCATCTCTTTCATACGTTCGACATTTAAGGCGCTACTCGGAAAAAGTACGGACATTTTGATTTAAAACTATAGGACACAGTTACAGTTGTTACAAATCTGGTAATAAGATATATATTTCTTCATACAAAAAACCGTTTCTAGAATCGTATAGTTTCAGAAACACGATTTTATGACTTTGGCTCGACACTTTTTATTTTCGAAAATACCTCTAAAAAATAAGAAATATCAAGATTATCCTTAAATGGGGATACATATACTATTGAAAATTGGTTTAATTAGTGGACACCATTAATATTTAGGATCGTAAAGAAGCATTTTTTTAACTCGCTAGTTTTTGAATACCAAGGTGATTTTGTGTTTTTTTTGCGTAATCGGAAAAAACGGTCTCGCTCCCGCGCGCGTCGTTTTCTCATTGCTATCTCGCTTTAGCATAATTTTTCCGAGTATCGCCTTAAAGTGACAGGGCGATCTGTGAGACGCTCCCAAAGATAAGTAGCGTACGAGTATTCGGGCATAAGTGACATGACATCACTATTTTATAATCAATCATTTTACAAAAAAGCATTTTTTTAAAAGAAACGTACTACCGTGTTATTCACTGTGCTTGAAAGTCAATGTAAAAAATAGCCACTGCTGTAATCTGGATCTGACCGGCACGTAACGGAACACAAACAGTAGATCAGGCTTTTAGGGGTAAAGTCAACTTTGTGACTTGTCCATTAACTAGTATCCTGCTAATTTCAGTCTTTTTTCGTGTCTCACACTATATCTATGAGATCTAGCCATCGGACTTGTGAACTACATTACAAAAAATATATTTAAATAACTTACGCACAAACTCTCAAAATAAGCTAGACAGTAAGTTTAACGGCCGTTTTCTAAGAAATAATATGAAATTAGCGGTAGAACAAAAATGTCGCTATGGCATAACTAAGACGGTAAAACTACTAAGTAAGTTGTCCGCTAAACTTTTAATTTCTTTTTCATTCATTACAAACAAATTTGATTAGTGACAAGTTTTATTCGTTCATTTAATTGTTTAATAAATTAAAAACACGATAGGAATTTTCAAGAACTACTTATACGCTTTTATAAACGAGGCTTCATTTGTTCAAATTCGAAATCAGCAAAGTACCGCGTCGCGTCCAGAATATGATGCCTAAACTCCCTGTAGCCGCAAGATGTTATAATTAAATCTGTCAACCGGCTGTTCCGGCAACCCATAACGAGGAAAAAAGGTAAGCTTTCCCACTTTTCCCACTTCCCCAGAGGGAGGGGAGGACCCTAAATCCCGCGTCCGCACGTACGCAAAAGACAACTTCTTAACAAATCTAATTCCCGACTCTCCGTCGCGTCCTTATTTTAGTGGGCCAGGAAATTTGAGTTTTTTTTAGCGACTAGAATATAATACAATTACCTACCTATTGGTTAAGTTAAAATAATGTTTCCTAGAATCACACCAATTAAGAGGCCGGCGACCGGTCAGCCCCCCATACCATTGTTTAATCAGACCATTGTTCTTCTATCTTGTGATGGTATTCGGATTAAGACGGTATTTACCTAGGTTCCCATTAAAAAATAATCCTAAATACTTACCCAATTAAAAATAATATGCTAATTGCTCTTTTGTATGAAAACAGCAAATGTAAATGTGGTTTTATTTTTAAATAGAAACCTAGATAGATACTGTCCTAATCCAAATATCATCACAAGTACCTACAGACAATCATGCTCTAAATGATTTTGGTACTATGTATGTATTGGGAGACTGACGCCTCACGGACCTCTTATGGTGGTTCGATCAGTAGCGCCACCAATGGAAATAAATCAATTACATTTTATTAAAGGCTTAGATTAAAAGTTTCGGTTATTTTGCGCAAATAAAAGATTAAAAATGCATTTTATAAATATACTTTCAAGAACTCAAACTTAAGCAATAAGTCGTGAGCAAAAAGTGGCCACATTAGTTTAATATCGAAATCCATAACTTAATGCTCATATTTGAGGCCATGAAAAAATACTTAAAAATTGCACTTTACTCTTCTATTTGCGCAAAATAACCGAAACTTTTATTCTAAACCCTTGATAAATCGTAAATGATTTATTTCTATTGGTGGCGCTACTGAGCTGATCGAACCACCTTATGTATCCCGACCAAAGTCAATACTTTGAGAACTTTTGTTATGGATACTAGACAAGGGATAAACATAAACATAACATAAACATACTAAGTAATGCACGTTCACATGCATAATATACGTAGAAAACACGCGAACCAAGACAAATATACATAAATAAACCGGTCAAGAGCGAGTCGGATTCGCGCACCGAGGGTCCGTACCATCATAAATTTAAATAAATATAACGTGAAAATGTTTTCGTTGGCGAGGCTAGATTTGTCAAAGCATTTGCGATGAAGAATATTGCAGTTTTAGGTCAACGCCAGCTTTTGACCGATAGTGGAACAAATATAATTTTGTTGATGATTTCTAAAAAAGTTTACTATTTAGAGACATCGTTTTATTTTTCCTGTAATCTTTATGTAAACTTCTATCACATAAAAAAATTCAGATTTTTTTCTATGCAAACTTCGGAAATAGGGAGGGGGGGGGGGGGATTTATTTTTTGCATTTTTCAATTTGTCAAATGTCGAAAGCTAATCTGGATCATGCCTCTCCATATCAGTAGATAAATTATTAATAGACTAGCTGACCCAGCGCGACTTCGTTCCCGTGGCCCGACCCCCTACTCCACCCTACCCTACCCGTACTCTACCCCTACCCTACCCTACCCCTACCATATCCCTACCCTACCCCTACCCTACCCCTACCCTACCCCCACCCTACCCCTACCCTACTCCTACTCTACCCTACTCCTACCCTACCCTACCTCTACCCTACCCCTACTTCTACCCCTACCCTACCCCACCCTACCCCTACCCTACCCCTACCCTACCCATACCCTACCCCTACCCCTACACTACCCTACTCCTACCCCTACCCTACCCCTACCCTACCCCTACCCTACCCCTACCCTACCCCTACCCTACCCCTACCCTACCCCTACTACCCTACCCCTACCCAACTTCTACTCTACCCCTACTTACCCCTCCTTAAAACCTTCCTTGGACTTCCACGAACATTTCAAGACCAAAATTAGCCAAATCGGTCTAGCCGTTCACGCGTGATGTCGTGACCAAGGGAAATAGGGATTCATTTTTATATATATAGATACACAGATAGGGATCTGTGGATTGATTATTAATTCTGGCCGTTAGAGTGCTTGGCCGAGTACTCTATCCCTCGCTGTGCCCAGTCCCCGTCGAGTCTACGATTAGACTTGACGGGGACTGGGCCCCCAACCAGCTCGAAAGCTGAAACTAAAGCATATGGGATACGATAAAGGAGGAACTACCATCTCACTTCCCCATAATGTTCTACTTGGAACAATATGAGGGCGAAGGAGCTAAACCCCTTACCCCACAAAAAAAAACTGACGATACCATACCAGTAAAACATGTAACGCTTACGAAGTTATCCCTTTTTATTAAAAAAGTTTTTAGTAAACAAGCTGGTATACGAATTATCAACTTCCTGTCGAACAACGTCTATAAGCTAAACCACATCGTAATCGGGTAGCGACCGTTAATCGGAAAGTTTAGTCAAACTCGTCGAACTCGCAACAAGCAATACCGAGTTGCGAGTTCGATCTCCGATACTCAGTACGTGACTGAAATTTTAGCAAGATACATTTGAAATTGTGTCTTATGCTGTTGTTTGTAAAACTGGTTTAAAGGTAGGATGCAGAAGAGCACCTAGCCTAACCAAGGTGTTTTGTTAATGTAATTGAAGCACTAGCAATCAGCCGAGAAATTTGGTTTGGGTTTCCATACTAATATTATAAATGTGAAAGTGTGTTTGTTTGTTTCTCTGTTTCTTTGTATTCTCTACATCAAAACGAGGCAAACTATTGATGAGATTTTTGGTATGGGGATAGTTCGGGGGATGGAGAGTGACATAGTCTACTTTATATCCCGGAAAAATATCACACTCCCGAGGGATAACGTCGTGTAGTCCACGCGGTTGAAGCCACGGGTGGAAAGCTAGTACATTATAACAAAGCATGTTGGCAGTTTTGCGTATCAGTCAATATGACTTGCTCTATGTAAGTCCGCCTCGCTAGCTACCACCGTTTTATCTGGGTTTTTTAGCAACTCGACACGAGAGACTGGTCACACGTGTGTCCAGTTCGTGAAACTCAAAATTAGTATCACTTATTATTTCGTCAACTGGACACGCCAACATTTTGACGTGTGTCCAGATATTAGTAAGTAGTAATAGTAGTAGTAAGTGAAACTTAAATTAAATCACTTTTTTGTGTTCGCCAACTGGACACACCCAGTTTTTTTTGTTGCAAAAAAGAGTACTTCATAATAATTGTCGCGTTAAGTCCTGTTACTCTTGCTTATAATTTTAATGGAACGCGAAAGTTTAAAATCTTCTAAAAACAGTACAGTCAAGTGAATAATCGTTTCGTCCGTTGAATTGTTGAACGAAGAGATTTCATGAAAAAGGTGCCTCTCTTTTTTGTTTGAAAATTCTTATAAGTTTAAATTTTGAAATAAAATAAATGTGTTAGAATAAAAAATGAAGACAAGTTATACTTAGCTAATCTAAGTATCACATACCATAACAACTGGCGATAGAGATAAGCTATCCAACTCTTCACTTAAGGCGCTACTCGGAAAAATATGGACTTTTTGATTTAAAACTATAGGACGGTTACAGTTGTTACAAATCTGGTAATAAGATATATATTTCTTTATACCTTTATCTAGAATCGTATAGTTTCGAAAACACGATTTTATGATTTTGCCTCGACACTTTTTATTTTCGAAAAGATCTCTAAAAAATACGTAATGTGAAGATTATTCTTAAATGGGGTTACTTACACTATTGGAAATTGGTTTTATTAGTGGACACCAATAATATTGAGGATCGTGTAGAAGAATTTTTTTAAAAATCGCTGTAGTATTTTAATACGAAGTGATTTTGAGTTTTTTTTGCCTAATCTGCAAAATCGGTCTCGCTCCCGCGCGCGTCGTTTTCTCATTGCTATCTCGCTTCAGCACATTTATTCCGAGTATCGCCTTAATAAGGGTTGCGTGAGTAGTGCACTCCCCATCTTTAGCCTAATCATTAACATCAGATGTGATGAAGGCTAAGTGCTAACCCATTGTGGAAAAAGCGAGATATTTTACCGCATCACCCCTTACCCGCTACTCGGACAAAATAGTTCAAAATGTTATTTGGAACAAAATTACAAATTTACATTTATTGATATGATAGTAACTGCATTTAGTTTAAACTGTGTTGGAGCACCAACGCATATCGTAATATTTACGGAACTATTTCTATATTTAACATCGTAATATCGTAATATTTAATTCTGATGACGCCTTCTTCCACCCTCACACCGGAGAACTAAGATTCTCTTAAGATTCAATCAACAAACTCGACATTCTTATTCGCTTGACTTTCACTTGTTTATTATGAATTTTGACAAAAAGAATCGAAGTGAACGACGATGTGGCGGTGAGACTTCTTTAGAGAATCGCACCCCTGGGTGCCTACCATCAACTCTTATTGCGGTTTTGTTTAGAACCTAAACTGATCTGCTTCGCTAATTCGTACCACGATCAATGACAGCGATTCAGTGATCATTCAATGACATTTCACAGCCGCTAAGCAGTCACGAACTCTTATTTGACTTATAACTCGGCCAAGCTTACATGACACCTGCAGGTTATACCCGTCCCTTTCACTCTCCGGGCATGACAGAATCGAGTGAAAGAGACGGGCAGAAGAAATAAGGACACAAATCGTTCGGTCATTTACATTTAGCAATTCATTTGCGATCCAGTTTTTATAAGGTCAGAGTACGAAAGAAAGCAATTCATTTTAGGAACCTATTCTGCATCGCGCTATTTTTGAATCGCTGTCTTAAAGTTGATGGTAGGCACCCTGATGACAATAGCGTTAAGAACCGCCTCCTGCGACAAACATAATATCTATAAAACTGCTCTATAAAACTTAAATTAATTTTCAATCTTAACAAGATTTGTCTCCTATTTTTCAGTAACGACGGGTATGAAGTTTAAAATCGTAAAGAACATTTCGTTTGACAGAATTTGATAATGCTCTTCATTTGCAGCGAACTTTTTTAACATTGAGTTTGTTTAAAAAAAAAAATTGATACCCATCCAATAACAATTTCAGAGGCTTTACTTTCTATACAAGGCAATTTAACTTTCAATCTACCCAACTTTTTTTCAGTAACGGTTAATGATCGTAAAGAACATTCTGTTTTATAGAATTTGATATTATGCTATTCATTTGCAGTAAAATTTTATTTTTCAGTTCAGACGGTCGTTTTTGACGTAAAAGTACGGTTGACACTCTTTTTTCAAATCTTTTTTGTTACAATCTCAAATTTAGAAATAGGTACTAAGTTAAGTAACTAATGACGTAAAAAAGACAGGGAAAATAAAAATATTTGTATGTACCGCCCGCGACTTTGCTATCCTATCCTACTAATATTATAAATTCGAAAGTTTTTGAGTAAGTATAGATGTATGGATGTTTGTTACTATTTCACGCAAAAAATACTGAACGGATCTAAATGAAATTTGCAACAGAGGTATATTATAGACTGGAATAGCACATAGGGAACTTTATATCCCGACATTGCCTCGGGAACGGGAACCCCGCGGATTAAACCGCGTTCGGCCGCTGTATTGTAATACAGCGAAGTTATAAAATGTGTTTTTTTTATATTTTTTTTATCCACAACGGGGTAGCACTTAGCCTTCATCACACCTGATTGGTGATAAGGCTGAAGATGGAAGCGCACTACTCCCGGAATCCTCAATCACTGAGGAACTGGCTATCTTATCTCTAACTGCCGGAACACAATAATGCTGAAAACATTATTGTTATGGCGTCAGACTTAGATAAGATAGTGGTAGCTAGCCAGGCGGACTTAGAACAAGTCCTACCACCAACCAAACCGAATACAATATGTACCCCCACTGGGAATCGAACCCGGGACCTCTTGGTCTGAAATCGGTGGTGTGAACCACTAGTTGTAGTTTACACTTGCAAGTTGCTATCTGACAAACTGTCGGACATTTATCGCAGAAGACTTACTTGCAGGTGGAAATGAGGTCTAAGGGGCCAACTCTGTAATTCAACAAAACAATCAGCTGTTCCATACCTACATTCAGGGGGGTAATTGTCTAACTCAACATCAATCGCAATCGCATTCAGTTTGAAAGATATTGCACGGCCATTGCTGCTTTTGTCAACAAAAATTTTGACAACTTTCTTCAAGAACGAGTGATGGATGCATGATGGATGTCAAACTGAAAGCGATTGCGATTGATGTTAAGTTAGACAATTACCCCCCTGGTTGAGTAGGTATTGACAGTTTGTATGAAACAGCTGTTTTTTTTGTTGAGTTGCAGAGCTAGCCCCATAGTAAAAGTGGTTAAGGTGTATCGATGAGCTCAGTGGCGCCGCCAATGGAAATAAATCAATTGCATTTTATTAAAGGCTTGGATTAAAAGTTTCGGTTATTTCGCGCAAATAGAAGAGCAAAATGCAATTTTTAATTATTTTTTCATGGCCTCAAATATGAGCACCAAGTTATGGATCTTGATATTGCCAAATGTGGCCACTTTTGGCACTATTGAGATTCACGACTTATTGCCTAAGTTTGAGTTCTCAAAAGTATATTTATAAAATACATTCCACTCTTTCACCTGCGCGAAATAACCGAAGCTTTTAATCCAAGCCTTTTTTTTTATTTTTTTTTTATTGGTTGATAGGCAATAAAATGCAATTGATTTATTTCCATTGGCGGCGCCACTGAGCTCATCGATACACCTTAATATTCACCACCTAAGAGTCCAACCTCTAATGTCTAATCTATGCCTAATTTCTCATAATTTATAACGAAATCTTGCCCGCGGCTTTGCTCGCGTTTTAATCGGGTTAACGGGGAAACGGGTTTAAAAAGGCGTAACTCTATAAAACTTCTTCAGAAACAATATTCTTAACTATTAAATGTATTACAGTGAATTTATAAAATTTCATAATTATTGGCAAAGAGCGGAACAGTCCCATATCCTCTTAGTTTGATACCAATACCATTCGGTCTAGAAATGGTTCCCTACATTGGCAACAAAATTGTACCACAGAAGAACAATAGATACGATCAATTTATTCTTTATTCAAGTAGTTTTAACTAATTTACTTTTCCAAACTTAAAACCCTTTTGTTATAGAAATACAAAAACTAAAACATATAATAAGTTTTTAGTAAAAAAATATTTTTCATGACAAGCATTTTTGCTGACTGTACTTAAATATATTGTATTGTCAATCACTGAGGAACTGGCTATCTTATCTTCAACTGCCGGGACACAATAATGCTAAAAACATCATTGTTATGGCGTCAAAATTAGATAAGATGGTGGTAGCCAGCCAGGTGGACTAACAACAAGTCCTACCACTAACCAAACCGAATACAATATGTACCCCCACTGGAAATCGAACCCGGGACCTCTGCATCTGAAACCGGTGGTATGAACCACAAGACTACAGAGGAGGTTCGAAAGTGGAGTCTGTATTATTGAATTTTAACTGCAGCGCTAGAAGCTACTCCAATAAAATTACCTTCCCATAAAAAGTTTGAAGTTCGCAACTTTCTAATTTATGATGATGGGGAGCAAAAATTTTATAACCGTGGAAATGAATTTTACGGTAATAAAAGTTCTTGTTTTATAAATTATGACGGCCCTTGAGTTCCGGCTATCAGTCTTCTTCTGTGAAGGATGGTTTTAACACTGAATAGAAGTGAAGGACAGGGAAGGTATGTTTTATTTATAGGTGTCTTTAGCTATGAAATTGCCGTTTTCTATGGGGAAATTGTAGGAAGTTGGGATTATCATACAATGATATTTGGGGTTTTTTTGGACATGTGAACTCAGATTTCAACGAAACTTTAGAGATTTATGATCAGACAACACTAATCTAACAGAACTCATCTCATCTAAAAAACTGTCTTAGATTAAAAAAAAAATCTGTCCGAAGCTCTCAAATTGACTATATGTCTCTCTCCTATCATCATAGTATTGTTATTGATTGGGACTGGCTGTCCTTCATACGGGTCATTTTGTGACCCAGTAAGGACAACAGTACACAAACATACCTATACATACATAAGTATATCTAACCATTTAAATGAATTATAACTTGTAAGATTTTATGTAAAACTTTTGGTGGAAATAAACTTTTTATTATTATTATTATTATTGACGATAATCAAAGAGGGGTACTTTGAAGCACTTAAATTAGAGATCAATGAACATGTAAGAAAAAACGGCTATTTATTAGGTAAAGATATTAAAATTGCGATCGTTGAGGTTAAGCAACGTTCGCAATGGTCGGTCACGGGATGGGTGACCAAAAAACTTTTCATCTCGAGCTCCTCCGTGCTTCGGAAGGCACGTTAAGCCGTTGGTCCCGGCTGCACTTGCAGTCGTTAATACCCACCAATCCGCACTGAGCCCGCGTGGTGGGTCATGGCTCATTCTCCTTATTCCATCCATAAGGAAGGCCAGTGCCCCAGCAGTGGGGACATTAAATGGCTGATGATGATGATGATGATTAAAATTTTGGTTTAGCTATGATGCAGTGCACTCCGCGTACAGTACAACAATGCGTTCAGGATTCTGATTAGTCTACCTAGATATTGCAGTTCATCCGCCATGTTCGCTGGAGCAGGTGACGATGACTTTCACTGCATCTAGGAATCTGCGTCGATTCTAGAAAGAGTGCGGGAGAGTACCAACAGCACCCTGACGGTTGTTAAAGATAGACCTTTGTGAAAAACGAAATTTAAGTAGCTTACTTCCGCAAAAAACACAATATGCAAGATGCAACGCCCGCCCGCCCGCAAAAAATTGCACATGCACACCACGAAAACACCAGTGCACAATACCTGCATCTAGCAAGACAGCAATACACCTTGCACCGTCACCGATTAGACTACTCTACACGTGTTTCGCCCCAACCCGGGGCATCCTCAGGAGATAAAGATAGACCTGACTGTCCTATATACAGGCACTGTATTCTAATGCACATGCGCGGATCCAACAAATATTTAAATCAAAATAATGTTACTGTTAACTATCATTAACATAGTTAGGGTATAGGGTAGTTTTCCGTCACCACGGCTCCTGGAAAGGTGACGAAACGTCGGATAAAACAAAAACCTTTTAAAAACAACTAAAAATTTAACCAAGTTGTTAAATAAATTGCGTGAAGCAACGCTGGCCTACAGCGTAACAAGTGATAGCAAAATTCGACGAGTCGTGTAAGCCTTTCGGTAGCTTAGTTGGTCAGAGCATCGGGCCGGATTCCCGGAGGCGCGGGTTCGAATCCCGCCTGAAAGCTACTTATAGGGCTCGTGGTTTTTTTTACTATCACATTTTTCCTATAAAATTCAGCTTGTACGGCGCAGGCAAATTACGAACGAACGGCCACTCGTTGTCGTTGCATCTCTTTCTATCGCAAATATTCTAGCTCTTTTGCGGACCTAATTTCTATGGATTCAAGTACAACGCCGGCGTTGCCGCCGCGTTTTCGAGCCGACACGGGGAGTGAAATAGGCCAGGGTGCGTACCATCAACTCTTATTGCGGTTTTGTTTAGGAACTAAACTGATCTGCTTCGCTTATTCGTACCACGACAGCTTAATATCAATGACAGCGATTCAGTGATCATTCAATGACATTTCACAGCCGCTAAGCTGTCACATACTCTTATTTGACTTATGATTCGGCCAAGCTAACATGACACCTGCAGGTTATACCCGTCCCTCTCACTCTCCGGGCATGGGCAATCGAGTGAAAGAGACGGGTAGAAGAAATAAGGACACAAATCGTTCGGTCCTTCACATTTAGCAGTTCATTTGCAATCCAGTTTTTAGAAGGTCTTAGTACGAAAGAAAGCCATTCATTTTAGGAACCTATTCTGCATCGCGCTATTTTTGAATCGCTGTCTTAAAGTTGATGGTATGCACCCTGGTCTCGTGTAGAACACGCAGACAAAGCCGTTGGTGGAAGGCTATTTCAAAATAAACGATAACGATAACAAACAGTATTAATTTAATAAACAAATAAACAATAAATAACTTCTTACGATCACACCAATTATGTAAGCCCATGTTAATTTTATTAAGAAACTTGTGTCATGGAAAACTTGAAAACGGATAAAAATATAAGTACTTAAATACTTTTTGTTTGTATTGTACAGGGCAGGATCTTCCAAAAACTCTGTCTTTGTCTTTTTTCTTACGTGTGAAGAGTAATGAAAATAACCTCACCTTTTCATTTTTTCAATGTTTTTGTTGTTATTTTGAGCATAAATTCACTTTTCGAAAAAGTAGCCTGAGAATAGTCTACAATATGTCATTACCTATTTTTCTATATATTATTCGTGAATTAGAGATTATTAATCTAAGTATAAAACCAAAAAAATATAAAAGTAATGAAAATTTTCTTTGTTTTTGAATTTTTTTATTGTCGAGTTACGATACGAATATCGTGTTTCTAGCCACAAAATGATCAAGATCGTTTATCATACTTCAACATTATATTTTTATCTGCTCATAATAAAGAATATTTGATTGTTTACTTTTGAATGAAAAATAGGTTGATTTCGACAATTTGGAGGTACGTGCCCTTATAGTAAACACCCAGACCAAGACAAATAGACAATGTTCATGCACACAAATATTTGTCTTGTTCGGGAATCGAACCCGAGACCACTGGCGCAGAAGGTGGGTAGTCTACCCCTGCGCCAAATCGGTCGTCAAATAATTTAATTTAATACGGTAACTGCGCAATATTAACCCCCGTTTCGTATAACAGTATTTTTCATTTTATTTTTGTGTTACATCTGTATACAGCCAACCATTCAAATTAAAGGCTTTGTACGAAAAAAGGAAATGCATTGATTGTGCTGTGTGAGTTTTCGTTTTTTTAATTATTTATATTCAGACCAGGCACTGAACGTTTAAATTTAAAAAAAAACCGCCTACGATACCCGCGTAATCTAATTCCCTCTCTAGTCGTAAAGATAAGTTCACAGTTTACTCTGTATCTCGTAATTAAACGCTGATTAAGTTTTAATGAAACGTCAGCCACTATAACACAGTTCATTCTATTAACCGCTGGACGAGGGTCCCATAATCTGAGAAGACATTATATGACTAAAGTTCCGACGTCCATGTCCTGTACTTACTTGACGTGTAATTTGGTTTTAATATTGTATGTTGTAAGGACGAAAAGCCCCTGGCGTAGTGGTTAGCGCACTCAGCCTCCGACCGTTGAGGTTAAGCATTTTTCGCAATGGTCGGTCACGTGACGGGTGACCAAAAATTTATTATCTCGAGCTCCGCCGTGCTTTAGAAGGTACGTTAAGCCGTTGGTCGCGGCTGCATTTGCAGTCGATAATACCCACCAATCAGCATTGGGCCCCCGTGTGAAGGCCTGGTGCTTCAGCAGAGGGGACATAAAATGGCTGATGATGATAATGATGGTTGTATGATCTAATAGGTCAGAGAAAGGCACTTTTATTTGAGTATGACAATGAGGCAAACGTAAAAACTGTGACCAGTAAAAGTGGCAGTTCGCGCCGTGACCGCGACCGGAGACCGAGATCAGAGACCGAGACAGGAGACCGCGACCGACACTTGTCATTAAGTTTTGTATGGGCGCGACACAAGACCTATAGCCTGTCTTGGTCGCGCGCTCGAACTGGCGTCCGTACAACACCCAATGACAAGTGCCGGTCGCGGTCTCCTGTCTTGGTCTCTGGTGTCGGTCTCCAGTCGCGGTCGCGGCCCGAGTCACTACCTTTAGGAGTTAGGGCTTCCTCGCAAAACTTCGATACGATTTCGCATCGTAAAAAATATGCAGCGCGCCATGCTAATAGCGACCTATTGCCTGTCAAATACTCGAAACGAATTGCAGATTTTCGCGATGCAAATTCGCAGTTTGGGCTTCCACACAAAAAACTGCGAACTCGCATTGGAAACCATTCAGTGTACAGTTCACAAAATGCGCACAGTGACACAAACAAACATTCAAAAATTTTTACAAATATCTTCTTTAACTTAATTTATTTATATTACTACTGGCCTGAACTACTCGCCCACGGAGATCGTCAAACCTAGTGTAATTTGAAGAAGTCACGATTTTCGCTAGTATATGTACATACCTATATTTTTTTGTCTATCATTGAAAAATGGTTTTTCTAAAAAGGTTTTTCTCGTCACGTACATGGTCTCCCGCCGTATCGAACAAATCGTATAGCTTCTTTGACGTTCATGAGTGTTGTAATCATAGCCTAAATTGCATAAAAAATACTTAAAAAGACATCGTATCCTTAGTTGTGTCGGTGTTATCAAATCCTATTTCCCGATTTGTAGTTATAACTGTAGTGTTATGAAACTCAAACATAGTTTGAACATCTTAAGTCTCACAAACTTGGCGACCTTGATCTTCTGAGTTTCCCGGTGACTTAGTCGCAAAGTTTGTCAACTAATGTCCCGCTGACAAAATGGCCGCCCCAAATCTTTCACTTGGGATCAAAACTTGGGCGAAACTTCTAGATTGATCGAAAGATATTAGAAGAACACTCAGAAAACTCATGGAGTTGTTGATTTTGATTGCTTATTTTTGACACGGTTATGAGTTTAATATTACTTGGACAATTTCCCCACACAGGACAACATGCATGTGCTAAACATCATTGCTACACTTGTTTCGTAAGTATTGTTGTCTTTGTTCTTAACTTCATCTTCACTAATATTATAAAGAGTACAATGATGGGCAGTATGGGACCCGTCCCCCCTCTCCAACATAGGTACCTTTTATGTGTGTCGACAATTTCATACGTATCTATAAAGATCAATGTCAAAATCCATGGGGTTTAGTCAAACCGAGAACCTCCCTTTTTGAAGTCAGTTGAAATACCAAAACCTAAAAAATTACCAAGTTTTTCCATGAAAATAAGATTAAGTAAGTATATTTTTTTATCCATAGCGGGGTAGCACTTAACCTTCATAACACCTGATGTTAATAAGACTAAATGTGGAAGCGCACTACTCCCGGAGTCCTCAATTACGGAGGATCTGGCTATATTATCTCTATCTGCCGGAACTCAACAATGCTGTAAACATCGTTGTTATTTCGTCAGACTTAGATAAGATGGTGGTAGCTAGCCAGGCAAACTTTGAACAAGTCATACCACCAACCAAACCGAATACAAGTACCCCTACTGGGAATCGAACCCGGGTTTTCCGAGTGGTGGTGGTGTGCCATTAAACCACAGAGTCGGTTAAATTAAATTGGTTAAAGATGAAAATGCAACTAGGTATTTCACGATCAGATCAAAAGAAATTAACATGATAAGGCATTTTTTAATCAAAAGTAAATTATTGTTTTTCGAACCGAATTAGCAAGTCATGATTTTACTTGTGATCTACTGTAAAAATATATTAACAGAAAAGCAACAAAATATCATAAAGGATTGAGACAAATTTTGGTACGCATAGAGTGTAGGAAAAATGTGATAGTAAAAAACCACGAGCCCTATAAGTAGCTTTCAGGCGGGATTCGAACCCACGCCTCCCGGAATCCGGCCCGATGCTCTGACCAACTAAGCTACCGAAAGGCTAACACGACTCGTCGAATTTTGCTATCACTTGTTACGCTGTAGGCCAGCGTTGCTTCATCAATGTGAGGAAACCCTCGCATCCGAAAGAAACATTTTTACAAATGTTTAACAATCGATTAACCGGTCTAGGATTCAATTTCAATGGGTGTCAAATTTCAAGTGCCACTTGACATTTGAGTAATGGCCGCCGATAAGATAAACAAAAAATTTTACGACCCACCACAAAAAATCTTATAAGATTTTTTATTTTCTGTTTGTTGGTACCACTGCAAATTTTAACCTTATTGTCTATGAGCTAAAGGTGCCCATACACGAATACTATAGATTAGGAGGAATAAGAGTATAAAGAGGTCTTTGTACGCGCGCGAAGCATGTTCACCGGTGGGTCATATGATCCTTTAGAGAATTTCTATTAAATAGCGTGACTCCTCGGTTTTATTATATTTTTTATATTTTATATTATTTTTATGCATTCACAATGCAATTTTTGTAAGTATAGGAAAAATACGATCATAATTTTCCTATACTTACAAAAAAATTGCATTGTGAATGCATAAAAATAATATAAAATAACGCATAGAGTGCTCAATAATCATTTGATTGGTCCCTGAACATAAAATAATAACGTAAAACGCATTCAAATTCACGGCCGCCTGCAAATAACTCTCCAATATGCATAAATAAGAAAAAAAAACACAAGAACATAACCATCCCTTTTTCCGTCAACATCAGTTGTTTTCAAGGCAGCCCCATCGAGATTTTTCCTCTTTCACCGATATTGGTTTGACGTACGAGGTCATTATTCCCCTAAATCGGGCCAAATGGGACGAATGTGCCCGATGCACGCAACGATGTGTGAGGGACCACGCCCGGAGCATGAGACTTTTATGGTTTCCATGGAAGGTTATGTGTATCGCTTTGACCCTTAAGTGATTCAAGTTGGAGTTCTTTTGTTTTTAAGTACTTACATTAATGAAAAAAACAAAGAAGAAGTTTAGATACTTAGTTCGTGGCACAAATTGATTATTAGATTTAGAACAAAAGTCATTATTGCAATGTTGGCATTTTAGATATCATTGGAAATATGCGTTTATGCATCCCTCGCCTTCGCCCCTCGTTTTTCTTTCTAATAATTCCTATTCAATAATAAAACTACTTTGTGAATGTAAAAATTAAAAATAATTTATTATATACTAGCCTTCCATGCGCTTCGCTTGGTCTACACGATGTTATCCCGCGGGCATGTGACAATTTTCTTGAATAAAAATCACTCTCTAGCTTTGATATCCCTGTACCAAAAATCAGGTAGACCCGTTGCTACGTTTACTACTACTACTACTTGTTATTTTAATTTTTAGTTTTTTGCATTCACAATGCAATTTTTATTATAGAAAAATGGAAAATGAAGTATTTAGAAAAAATCGACCCGTCTCACAACCAGCTCCGATGGGACTCGAACCCACGACAATATCTCCACATTGATGCAATTAACTGACTATACAGCGAGTAAGAGTATTGGATAAATTCGACGCTTCTCGTAACGACTCCGTAGCTCAGTGGTTAGAGCAGTCGCCCGGAAAGCGAAAGGTCGTGGGTTCGAGTCCCATCGGAGCTGGTTGTGAGACGGGTCGATTTTTTCTAAATACTTCATTTTCCATTTTTCTATAATAAAAATTGAATTGTGAATGCAAAAATCTAAAAATTAAAATAACTTGCAATAGTAATTTCATCTTAGCGAATGCCAAATACCTGGAAAGGTATTTCTTTCGCGTGTGAGGGTAGTAATAACTCCACATTGATGCAATTAACGCTGACTATACAGCGAGTAAGAGTATTGGATAAATTCGACGCTTCTCGTAACGACTCCGTAGCTCAGTGGTTAGAGCAGTCGCCCGGAAAGCGAAAGGTCGTGGGTTCGAGTCCCATCGGAGCTGGTTGTGAGACGGGTCGATTTTTTCTAAATACTTCATTTTCCATTTTTTCACTACTACTACGTTAAAAAAACACACTTTCACATTATTTTATAACATAAGTAGTATATATACCAGGTGGAATTTTTGTAAGAACCGTGTCCGTACCCACGGCTGTTTTCCCTCCAACCGAACATTACCTCTTAAACCCAAGGATTTAAGAGGGTAATGTTATTCTAGGCCGCCCCGCCATTGACCAGTAAGTTCCTAAGCTACGTCATATTATGTTTTCAGATGTTCCATTCCGTTTATCACGATGACATACAATGAGGTCAACGACGATGTCACATCTCCTTAACTTCGAGCGATCCTTAAAGCATAAAGCTAAGTTAGAATTGGTGCGTAGTCATTCGCAAGTGAAATTGTTTTTATGCGCCCACCCGGAGCACGTAACGTTGCGAGTGGAAGTGGAACAGATATGGATGCGAATTAAAACTTTAAATTACTCTTGCTGGATGCCAAAACTCGGTTTCGGTTCTGTAGATGTACCTTTGGATATTTAACCTCGACTGGAAAAAGAAGGGCGTATGTAAGGGTAGTGATATCTTCACATTGATGAATTACTTAACGCTGGCTGTACGTACAGCGCGTAAGAACTATTGGATAAATTCGACGCTTCTCGCCGACGCTTCTCAGTCGCCCGGATAGCGAAAGGTCGTGGGGATCCCATCGGAGCTAGTTGTGAGACGAGTCGATTTTGTCTAAAATACTTCATTTTCCATTTTTCAATAATTAAAATTGCAGAGTTTTATAAGTTAGGACGTGTCAATGAATCTGTCTTAGCCTCGTAGCGCCTGAACGACTTGACCGATTTTGATGCGGTATGTTTTTTTCGAAAGCTGACGTGATCGAAATAGTTTTTAGCTATAAATTGTGAAGATCTGTTAAGACGTTTCAAGGTTTTCAGCTCTTTTAGTTTGCTTAATAATAGATAATGGGTAATTAAACACAAACTTTTATGTGTAATTTAAAAATGATCAAATGAAAATATAAACCGACATAAATAAAAAGTCGAAAATTTAAACCACAAAATGAGAAAGGTTTTCTCCTCTGCTCGAGAGAGAAATTTTAATTTTCTGCTTTTTGAGTTTATGTTTTGAGTCGCAAGTTTTTAAAATGTTTATTTTTTTCTTTTATTAGAATTGACAATTGATGTAGTTGTCAATGTTTTAAATGATGGTTCATTGAATTTGAAGGAATCTAGTAAAGATTTGGTTTAAATGATTTTAGTCATAGTGTGAGTACCTAATCAAGTAAAAAAATTCGTTGTTAGAGCACTTTGACTTTGCCGACTCATCCAAAGTGAAGCCGACAACTTAGAACCACAATTAGGGAAGCTATAAAAAGAACAATTATAGAAAAATATTAAAATAAATAATATTAAATACCTAAGTTTCATTTTCATGACAGAATTTTTTGCTGACTGAACTTAAATATTGTATTGTCATCTAAACCAAACATGTATACAAAATTCATCTCCATCGGACACTGGGAAGTGGGTCAAATTAAGCTTGCAAGATTTGGCCCCACCAACTAACTAACTATCTAACATGGCAAGATAATAAAAAACTTGTAAATGAGGAAAGATTTGTATGTATGACATACAACCATACAAATCCTTCCTAATGTAATGAATAAACTCAAAACTACTGGACCGATTTAAAAAAATCTTTCACTTTTGGAATGCTACATTATCCCTGATTAACATAGGCCATATTTTATTACGATATTCCAACGGGAAACGGTACCGCGCGGGTAAGAACGCGAGGAGGAAACCTTAAATCCTTGAAAATGCAAAACTTTCAATTGCCACCACGAGAAAATGTTTTCACGAGAAACTAATTTAATTAGGTACTTAAAGCGCACGGTTTCAAGAACTTTAACTTAAATTAGACTTTGTAATGAAGTGAGGAATATTTTTCAGCTAAGAAATAGTTGTAGGTGATACTTTATATCGTTATGTTGATGGGTGCATACAAGCAACAGTGAAATAAGATTTTCAAAGAATTTTCTTTAACTCTTTTATTCAACTACTAGCTTTCCGCCCGCGGCTTCACCCGCGTGGACTACACGATGTTATCCCGCGGGAATTTGGTATTTTTTCGTGATAAAAAGTAACCTATGTTCCTCTCCAGGCTAAAAAGTATATATGTCCCAAATTTCAGGCAATTCCGTTCAGCCGTTTTGGCGTGATTGAGTAACAAACATACAAACATACAAACATCTAAACACCGAAACATCTAAACTTTCACATTTATAATATTAGTAGGATTGAAAATTAAGTACCTATTAGAAAAAATACCCTTCTCTCACCGAGCTCCGATGGAACTGGAACGCACGAACTTTCACTGTCCGAGCGAATGCTCTATATACACTGAGCTACGAAGTCGTTAGGAGATGCGTCGTATTTATCCAATAAAAATAATAAATAAATAAATATTGGACACTAGGTATCATTTAAATTATATATTGTTCCAACACCAAACTATACTTAACTTAGACTTACACTAGAAGCTATTGAGCGGAGGGCCAGAAAGCTCATTGGCAATGACTATCTCTTCGATAAAAAGCTCAAAAGCCTCGAGCATAGACGCAAAGTTGCAAGCTTATCGGTTTTTTATCGGATACATTTCGGTGAGTGTGCAGTGGAATTGCACAACCTAATTCCGCCATCTCCCTTCTTCCAACGGACAACCAGACGTTAATTAATATAAAAACGTTAATTAATATAAAAATATAAAACGTTGGATATTCCTGGGACACGGACTAAGCGTTTTGCTTCTAATTTTATTATCCATACCGCTAAGGAATGGAACTCCTTGCCTGAGTCTGTATTTCCCGATAGGTACAATCTGGGGGCCTTCAAGTCGCGAGTGAATCGGTACCTGCTAGGCAAGCGCGATTCATCGTAGATCGCATCAACCGTGACGTGATAGCGGACAAGCGCTTGCCTATCAACCAATAAAAAAAAACTATACTCAGCTTGAACACTAGTGTTATGGAAATTGGAAACGACGGGTATTACAAGACGGAGGCAGCGAATTGGTTTATTTCTATAGACTTATAAAGTGATTTTGTGTAAAATTTAAGAAAATAAATTTCAGAGGAGAGGAGCATGGCAGACATCTCAATGTAAGTAGTCTTCTTTTTCAATCTTCTTCTATGACTTCCTTAAAATAAATAACTGAAATGAATAACTGAAAAGTATAAACAAACAATAGTAAGAACCTTTTCGATATCGATTCGATTTCAATAATTATTCAAAAGTGCGTAATCTAAAAATATTTAAGACATTCAACTTTATTCAAACGTTACTCTAAGAAGTACGTAACTATAAGGCAGAACTTAGTAAAAACAGCTAAATCATATTTTGCTTTAGCTGTCTTCACTAAGTTCTGACTAAAAGTTATAACCCACTTCACAACATTTTGTAGAGATAAATTAGAAACAGTCAAAATAAGCACAGCTGCAACATTTACCAAAACTTTTACTTTCAAAGTCAAATCTTAATTATATTTCAAAGTTTATAAACTCCACTTTGAGTAAATTACTACAACTTCAACTTAGGTACGGTCATTTGGAACCAAGTTTTATGTTCGTCGTGATATAACCGACTACCGACAGTTAGCTACACAGTGCCACAAACTTTTCTGACCCAGTGGTCAAATTAGGAACTAAAAGCGGTTCTCACAGCTCACAGCCATTTCGGTAATTTGTTATGACTAGTGGCGCCTCCACCACCGGGTAAGATATGTTTGTATGACTGTTAACTCTCAGTTGAGTTGAACTGACTAATTTGTCACTACTGCTTTTTGTCGAGTTGCAAAAATTAGACTGACTATAAGTTGATAATAAATTATGTAATTTATATCGTCGGATGGACCAGTAACTCAAACCTGTTGCCACTAATGGTTTTGAAAATTGTTCCAGTAAAGAAAGATGTTGTAAAAACGAGAATACCTGCATTTGATAGCGCCTTGAAAGTGCAAGGTGTAAGGTGCAAGGTTTATTGCTGTTTTACTAAATGCAGGTATTGTGCACTGGTATTTTCGTGGTGTGCATGTGCAATTTTTTGCGGGCGGGCGGGCAGTGCATCTTGCATGTTGGGTTTGTTTTTGCGGAAGTAAGCTAGAGTGTGTGTCAGATAACTCTGCACGTGCCTGGCGCGTTTTTGGCGCTAGTTACAGTGCATTTTTTTGTTCTAATGTTATAGAAAAGATTAGTATTCGATTTTTACCGCACGCAGACTTATCTGACGAGCACTCTACATATATTTCGTTTTTCTCAATGGTTAGGGACTTCCGCCAAGTGACGTCTGACCAATCAAATAAATAAAATTGTATTTCAAAAATTGATAAAAGAGAGAACTTTACGTCGGATAATATTTTATAAATCTAATAAAATACACAGTAAAAATAAAAACTTAAAATAGTATTGTTAACGCATAAATTACTAGGTATATAAATAAAATGTGTTTCTTTTATGAATTCTGCAAAGAAATACTAATAATTCCAGAGCTTAGTGACATCTCGTGAGTGGTGACGTAACCACTATTAAGAGTTTTCCCTGTCTGGTTTCACGAAAATCCTTCGTAGCCGCTCACTTTCATAGAGTATTCCTGGAAGTTTTACTTTCATTGTCAGTTAAAAGATGGCGCTGTTTGAACCTAGTCTAGAATAACGAAATAAACAACAAAAAAGATATATAATTTACCTATAAAAATAATTTATATCCAATCATATAAAATAAATAAATCAGTGTTTTCATATTTTTATTAAAATTAAGGCAAAAGAATCTAGTCAAGTAAAGCCTACTTACGTAAAAAGGGAAATGCTGGACAGTTGTAATGGTTCCGTGTGGTTCCGTTCCAAAGGCGCATGCAGGTGCATGGGTACGGATACCTGCTTTACGCCAGAGATCTCGGGTTCGATTCCCGGACAAGACAAATATTCGTGTGCATGAATGTGTGTATATTTTTCTTGGTATGGGTGTTTTCTATGCATATTACAAAGGTATAATTTAAAAAGAATATTTATCTGTTATCAAGTTTTCCATGACATAAGTAGTTTCTAAATGAAATTACATGAGCTTGGATAATTGGTGTTATGTAAGAAGTTATTTATTTATTTATTATTTATTCAGCTCCAAGCTAACGAATATGGGATTGTGTTTAGGGTTAATGTATGTATGTGTTTTTTTTATTTTCCAATGAAAATTTAGATTAGGGATTTTATAACACTCTTTTATTGTTCGATGGTTCTCCATCTTAGAAGAAAATTGTATGGTGTTCAACTTTACACTCCTAAAGTTTTCTTAAAGTTTTTAACCATAGAACACACCACCGGTATCCGACCCAGAGGTCCCGGGTTCGATTCCCAGTGGGGGCACATATTGTATTCGGTTTGGTTGGTGATAAGACTTGTTCCAAGTTCCGCCTGGCTGGCTGCCACCATCTAATTTAAGTCTGATGCCTTAACAATGATGTTTTCAGTAAAATTGTGTTCAGTACCCCTAATGTAAGTTTTTATGTCAAGCAAACGCAAACTATTTCGATTCCGTATTTATGTCAATTTGTATGAAAACTGTATCAGCGCCTCTAGCGGCAAGTAGCGCGCTTATACAGTTTTCATACAAATTTACATAAATACGGAATCGAAATAGTTTGCGTTTGCTTGACATAAAAACTTACACTAGGGGTACCGGTAGTAAGAGATAAAATAACCAGTTTCTCAGTGGCTGAATATTCCGGGAGTACCTTTACTTTATCTAAACTTAACTTCATGTGATGAAGGCTAGTGCTGCCCTTTGTGTTAATAAAAAACTGAGCCATATAGGAAATCGAATCGAAAGAATATAGGAAATTATTTGGTAAAAAAAAATGCAAACTTAATGTTCATTTTAAGACCAAATAATCTATATTCACTGTCCATAAGGTTGTGTAAGTGTAGGTATAATTTTTATTGCCGTAAGTAATGCACGGGTCCCAGTGGTGATAAACTGTAAACTATGCGGCCATACTGGCAGTAACGTCTGTGTTTTTATTACCGTTTCCCAAAAGATGCCTTTTATGCCCATCCCTGTTATAAACATAAGAAATGAGCAGGATGGTTATAGTCCTGACCTGAGAGTACTCCAGTGGCGATAAAGTTATGAATTTACTGTTTAGTCAAAATAACCGAGTATTTCTGCATAATCTACTGAATTAGCACAATATTGTAAGTACTACATTACCTATATGTATTAATAATAGGGGTTAAAGAATGAAATTGCCGTTTTTTTTCTTTTGTAAGTACATATAACTTAACAACTTTTATGATATGAGAAATATATGATTTCTTTGATATTGCGTTACATTAAGACCGTATCGAGCAACTTTTGATAATTTAATAACCATGGTATTTTGATTATTTACATAGAAAAATATCGTGGTTATTAACGTTACGACTATTTTTGTTTCCAGAATTTCGTACTTTATTAGTTGTAACTTAGTAAAAATTTTTTTTTCTCTTAACGAATGTGTCATTTAGTTAAAATGTCCATAAATACGTGTGTAAAATTTTGTAAAGTTACATAATATTAGTCGTTGAATAAATTACAAAAACGTTAGTATGGAAAAATGTAATTACAAAAATCCCCATACTAAAAGGCCATTTGATATTTTAATGTATCCGAACAATTTATATGATTTGATGGCAGCTAATTTTATAGTCATAGTCTTAGCATTTATTTTGAGTTTTAGTTAAGGCGCTACTCGGAAAAATATGGACTTTTTGATTTAAAACTATAGGACGGTTATAGTTGTTAAAAGTCTGGTAATAAGATATATATTTCTTCATACCTTTATCTAGAATCGTTTAGTTTCAAAAACACGATTTTATGATTTTGCCTCGACACTTTTTATTTTCGAAAAGACCTCTAAAAAATACGAAAAGTGAAGATTATTCTTAAATGGGGCTACTTACACTATTGGAAATTGGTTTAATTAGTGGACACCAATAATATTGAGGATCGTTTAGAAGCGTTTTTTTTTAAATCGCTGTAGTTTTTTAATACGAAGTGATTTTGTGTTTTTTTGCCTAATCTGCAAAATCGGCCTCGCTCCCGCGCGCGTCGTTTTCTCATTGCTATCTCGCTTCAGCACATTTTTTCCGAGTATCGCCTTAAGTTTTAGTTTTACATGCTAATAGTCCCTACATGCTTTTACATGCTAGTATGTTCTAGAGTTAAGTAACCTTTTGTGTGACTGATGAGGAATCACATGTTTTTTTTTTATGATTTATTAGTCGTTTTGCTATGAAGACTTTTGCAAAGCTGCCAAATACGTAAGGCAAACAAATTACAAACTTAATAGCAAAAAATAATTCGAAAACAATTAAAACGATTCGATAACAATAGTTTGTCATGCTACGGGTACACTGGTGCACACACAACACAACCAGTATACAATAAAAAACTTGAACCACCTAGTACATGATTATATAGAGAACTAGCGGCCGCCCGCGGTTTCCGTTCCCGTAGGAATATCGAGAGAAAAAGTAGCCTAAGTTACTCCTTATTACATCAGCTACCTGCCAGTGAAAGTCCCGTCAAAATCGGTCTAGCCGTTTCAGAGATTAGCCGGAACAAACAGACAGACAGACAGACAGACAGACAGACAGATAGACAGACAGACAGACAGATAGACAGACAGACAGACAAAAATTGTAAAAAAATGTTATTTTGGTATATTATGTACCTTATAAATAAACATATGCATGTAGTAAAAAGCGGTTATTTTAATATTACAAACAGACACTCCAATTTTATTAATTTGTATAGATGTATAGATAATAGATTACAACATTGACTTGCCTCGACATGGAACCCATGATCTTTTTCATTGTTTTCCTTTTATTTAACATATCATGTTTTTAAAGAGATTCTGTGGATTAATTAATGTGGAAAGCGTATTTAAAAAATCTTTAATGCAGTTTTGTTTCATAACAAAAATAAATAGGTAAATGGTTTTTTTCAGTATTTATTTCAGTATTTGCTATCTCCATAAATAATTTATAAAACTTTCATGTCCTGTAACTTTGTGACGCCCCGGTATAATGATACGGAAGTGCCAATTTATTTTCCGTTTTATATAACGTTGATATTTGGCTAATCTGCTAAGTGTTTGAAGCGTTAGTGACTCGGCAATTCCCCAACAAGATCCCCATTCGGGTGTGACTCGCAGATTCTCTCGAACTTCGCGCCATCGACTTGGGAAGATAAATGTATTGCCGCGCCCCAACTTAAGTAATAGCTGATTGGAAATGTTTTTTTTTTACTTTTTATTTCGTTTAAATTAATAGGACGTCAGATTGCAGATTTTCAGATCAGAAATGTTTTATGATAGTAAATTAATATTTTTGATTTGTTTTATTTTTATTTTTTGATTATTTACTCCTGGACTTAGGCTCAATTTGTATCGAGACCGAAGCGAAGGGCCGCGAACGGCTGCGACGCAGAACTTTCAGTGTAAAATAAATTGATTAATTTAATATATCATTTTCAATAATAAAAATTGCATTGTGTATGCAAAAAATGTAAAAGTGATTTCAGTGTAAAATAATGTCCAACTTTATAAACATACTAGCTTTCCGCCCGCGGCTTCGCCCGTGTGGACTTCACGACGTTGTAGCTTTCAGTACCCCGAGTGTAAGTTTTTATGTCAAGCAAACGCAAACTATTTCGAATGCGTATTAATGTCAATTTGTATGAAAACTATATAAGCGCGCTACTCACCGCTAGAGGCGCTAATACAGTTTTCATACAAATTGACATAAATACGCAATCGAAATAGTTTGCGTTTTTTGACATAAAAACTTACACTACGGGTACTGATGACATATATGCCGTCGTTATTGGTTCCGTACCCCTAGTGTAAGTTTTTATGTCAAAAAACGCAAACTATCGTGAGTGCGTATTTATGTCAATTTGTATGAAAACTGTATCAGCGCCTCTAGCGGCGAGTAGCGCGCTTATGCAGTTTTCATACAAATTGAAATAAATACGTACTCGAAATAGTTTGCGTTTGCTTGACATAAAAACTTACACTCGGGGTACTGGACCGTTTTGTCCGGTTCTCCTTTCTCCAATACTTCAGGCGGTCTAAAGTCCCACACGCCTGTCTGTTCCGGTGACAGTTGTGACAGAGGAGCCACTTGCAATACAAATATGGCTGTCAAAATGGACTGTACTATTAAGGCGAGGATTCCCGACAAATTTCGATTCCCGAAAAATTAACTAATAAAAAAAAATATGACGGCCGGAATCCCTCGGCTAATCAAAGACAATCATTTTCGTATATTTTTCATTAACAAAACCAAGTATTACTTCAAGTAATACGATATTTGGATTACGATTAGACGGATGTTTGGGATTTTATTTGACACAGTAAAATACCACCAATCGAAAAAAAACGGCCGGAAGCACTAGATAAATAACTGTAAAATAACATATATTTTTTCCAAGTTTTAAGTACTTGTGATTTGCGAGTAATCCATAATTTAAAATACCCTATTTTGGGGAATCGCAGCCTTAAAATGTTATAGTTCCAAAGATTATCACCGGAACAGTTAGGCTTGTCGCACTATATCTGTGAGACGAGTTCATTTTTTTTCGAACATTTTATTTTCAATAATAAAAATATGTAGTTTAAAAAACTATTAATACACACTTTTATAGGAACAGACTAAAAGTACAAAATAACCGTCTATTCAGTAACTGTAATTAAAAAGCGTGTTGCGCGTTGTCAATATTAAGTACTTGAATGCATGCTTTGCAAAGGGCGCACCACGCTTTTTAATTTCAGTTACTGAATAGACGGTTATTTTGTACTTTTAGTCTGTTCCTATAAAAGTGTGTATTAATAGTTTTTTAAACTACATATTTATTTTTTACTTTTTAGTTTAACAAATGGCAAGTTATGGATGGGGATGGTTATCGATTTCACAGACCATTCACGTGTCTGCCCAGCCCTAAACCTCAAGGGCGTGATTGTATGTATTTAGTTTTACAAATTTAAGTAGAGTATATTAGTTACCAGATGCGCGAGCCGAACCCTTACTTCCTCCCTGCTCCATCATCAGACCTTCACTACCAAGTGTAGCGAATAGGTCTCATCAGAACGAAACAAATGAGCCCAAACTCGAGGGGTATTCTTGAGGTCATTAAGGAGTTTCACTGGCTCCTCCCAGCTCCATCATCAGACCCTCACCAATAGGTCTCATCAGAACGAAACAAATGAGCCCATCTCGAGAGGTTTCCTAGTGGTCATTAAGGAGTGCTACTGGCTTCCTCCCAGCTTCATCATCAGACCCTCGCCACCAAGTGTAGCGAATAGGTCTCGTCTGAACGAAACAAATGAGCCCAAACCCGAGGGGTTTTCTTGAGGTCGTTAAGGAGTTTCACTGGGTCCTCCCAGCTCCATCATCAGACCCTCACCACCAAGTGTAAAATAAATAAAATAAAATAAAATAATTTATTATTCTTTAACAATAAAGCCTTAATTAAATTAGTGGATTGGAGTCTCCATTTGAGCAGAAAAAGCCCGTGTTTGGAGACACCGCTCTTCCTCAACTATAAATTAATTAACAAAAGGCATTACGGTCTAAACAAAATTAATGACAGCAAAATTGACAAATATGTAGAGAAAGATCCATACACCCAGCGCAGCCCTATAATTGCGAGCAATCGTTATGATTCTACATAAACAAAGAGAGAGGATATTACAAAAAATAACTTAGATCAGTAAATATTTGTAAGATCATATCTACTGCTGCTGGGGGAACTGGCTACAGATAATTACCAGCTAAGAAATCTAAACTAAGGATTAAAACTATAAAAAACAAAAATATATGTGTGTATGTGTGTGTGTGTGTGTGTGTGTGTGTGTGTGTATGTGTGTGAGCGTGTGTGCGGGTGCGTATGTGTATGCGGGTGAACTATTTAGTTATACAAGCAACGTTTCAGGTTTTAATACACACTCTAATCAGCTAATCAATCTATGAAATGCAGTATAGTAAAGACTCTGTTTCATCGAATGTTTTAGATTTTTTTTTTATTTTATTTTATTTAGAAAGATGTACAAAACAGGTTACAGCCAATTAAAGAAAACATAAAACAAATAACAATGACATAATAGGAACTAGGTTGAAACCCTTAAATATGTACATACTGTTATAATATATTTAGCAGCGTGAAGCCTTCAATAAAACTTATAATTTAATATGACAGTAATAAAATAAATTATTTGTCGAAATTCAAACAAATTATCCAAATATATCTAGGTAAGTATTTAAAAATTTAAGCAAATATAGAATGGACATTAATTGCATTAAAAATAAAATTGATTAAGATTTGATTGATTAATTGATTTAGTTCTAATAAATAAATAAATTACACAAACAAAAAATACATAAATTAAATTAATTGGTTGATTATAAATCCTTAAAAATAAAAAATTTACTAAAATTTATACTAATAAAACGACATACTTAATGATAACAAAATTAAAGTAAATTAAATTATGGACATTTAAATAACATAAGTAATTACAGTTCATTCAATTAAATATATTATAAATTATTTGATAAAATTTTTCACGTTTCTTTTAAATCTGTGCAAAGAACAATCAAATATGTCAATTTCTGAGCAACCACTGACGAGTTCATTATACAGACGACACATTCGCGTAATGGGATTAAAATAAGACGTATTATTTAAATAAACATTAAGAGAAAACAATTTCGGATTACGGAGGCGTTGATAAACATTAAAATTTAATTGCGAAAGCGAGTAAGGTGAGTCAATATCGTTATTTATAATTTTATATAGAAGCAATAATTCTAAATGTTTTCTTCGGGCAGACATTGAAACCATTTTGAACTTTTCGAGTTTATCTTCATAGGAGTGCAGAGTACGATGAAGATGGAGTCTGAAGCAGAGCAACCGGAGGAATCGCTTCTGAATTTGCTCTAACCTATCAACATGAACCATGTAAAATGGTGCCCAAATTGGTGCATTGCATTCTAATAAACTGCGAACTAATGCAAAGTAGAGAGTTAAATATGTTGTAACTTTTTTGAAACCCTTTGAAATTCTGCAAATAAAACCCAACATTCGCGAAGCTCTATCGACTATGTGATCGTAGTGAGGTCGAAATGATAACTCAGTATCAAAAACTATACCCAAATCTTTAATTTCTGACTTCCGAATTAAGTTATGGCTATCTATGGAGTAGGTGAATTGAAGAACGTTGATTTTCTTCGTAAAAGTTACAGCATAACACTTGCTAGTATTGAGGGTCATCTTGTTTGCTTTACACCAATCCACCAACGAATCTAGGTCCTTTTGGAGTTTAATTACGTCATTAATGCAAGATATACGGTTGTAGATCTTTAGGTCGTCTGCATACAGTAAACATGGGCAGGATAGTCGGTCCACGAGATCATTTATAAATAAAACGAAAAATAGCGGCCCCAGATGGGAACCTTGTGGGACGCCCGATGGAACCGTAAAAGCTGTTGAAAAATCGCCCTTCAAAGCTACTAATTGACTCCTTCTGTTTAAATAAGATTTTACCCATCGTAACAAGTCTCCACATACACCAAACGTTTCCAACTTCCGACAGAGCAATACATGATTAACTCTGTCAAAAGCTTTGGAAAAGTCGGTATATATAGAGTCAACCTGTCCTTTCTTTGCAAATGCACTACAAAGGTAACTTTTGTATTCAAGAAGATTACTGGTAGTGGATCTATTTTTAACAAATCCGTGCTGATTAGTACTTATAAAAGGTCTAACATGGTGATAAAGAACATCATATACCAATGATTCGAACAACTTTGCGCAACAAGATAAAATACTAATAGGACGGTAGTTCTCACAGAAAGCCCGGTTCCCAGATTTAAATACGGGAACAACGTGAGCAATTTTCCACTTCGTTGGGAATACTCCTAATTTTAGCGATTTATTGAATAATATGCACAGTGGGATGTATATACTTTCGGAGCATCTTTTTATTATCAACGGGGGTACCTCATCAGGACCAGCACCCTTCAGTTCATCCAAATGTTTTAACTTATCAATCACATCTTCTTCAGTTAAATTGATTGACTGAATTGCACTGTTACTTTGGGTGAGGGTATCGTACTGACCATTATTTCTAGAGTCACAAGTAGTGTCATCATAAACAGAATTAAAGTATTGAGCAAAGAGCTCACATACTTCTTTACGACCCGTCCTTTCCTGATCACCAAACTGCATCGTGTTAGGTATGCTATTGGATGAGGATTTTTTACTCCCTACATAATTCCAAAACGGTTTGACGTTATTATATGTTAAATTACTTTCTATAGATTCCTTATATTTCCTGTAGCATGCATCCATAAGCGACTTGCTGCGTGAGCGCAACATAGAAAAGGTGTCATAGTCCCTTGGGTTGTTATATTTTTTATATAACTTATGGTATTTAAGTTTTTCTTTCAAGCAGTTTTTAAGGCCGTTGCTAAACCAAGGTGGAAATAGGCAAGAGTCGTCTTTGATCAATGGAGTATGCTTACCAATAAGTTCATTCAGCTTTTTATAAAAAAGTTCAACATCAAGATTTACATCCTCAGAGGAGAACATATGCTGCCAGTCAACTGATTTAATATCCTGGTTTAGTTCATTAAAGTTACATTTTTATAGTTTAAGCGCATACATTTCTTACGTGTAAGAGATTTTTTGTTGGAGGAAGAATTAATTTTTATAGCTAAGGGAGGATGATGAACATCTACTTTACTGACAGGATCGGTAATACAAACAGTGCATTCAAAAGAAGAAAAAACAAGGTCCAGGAAACGATTATTTTGATTAGGAATACCGTTGTACTGCTTTAAGTTGCATAGAGTCATAAATTCAAGTAAACTATTTGATTTATTATCTGGTGAGCCAGTTAAGACTGGAATGAAAAACTCGTTACTCAATCGCCAAACAACATTGGGTGTATTGAAGTCACCTATTATAAGAAACTCGTCAGTAGGCTTAGCCTCTAGAATAATTTTTATACATGAGTTATAAAAAGAAGTCAACAACTCAATGGTGATATCGGGGGGCAAATAACATACACAAACATTTATCCACTTGGAAGAATTAGGATCAGGTGAAATGCTAACCCACAAATCCTCAACACCACTATCCCAATTATTACGACGTAAAACTTTGAAGTCCCTCTTAATGCCTATGAGTACACCCCCACCATCCTTTTTAGTCAACCTTGTAGTGTGGCGGTCTCTACGAAATATGTTATAACGGTTATCTAAAATTTCACTATCATATACTGATTCATCTAGATTAGATTCCGTGAAGCAAATAATGTCGTAATTATTATTCAATACATTTAAATAAACTTCATTCGTTTTGGATCTGATCCTATTTACATTTTGATACAATATTTCAATCATTCAAGAACAAATAAAATAAATCACTAATTAAATACAATTCAATAAAGAGAAATTAAATTAAATTAATTACGGCATATCTTTTTGAGGCAATCTGAATTTTTTATGTAAATTGCGCTAGAAGAGTCATCGCGCCTAACAAATACTTTACCGTACCTCACCCAAACATACTTAAAATTAAATTCCTTAGCTAATCTTCGACTTTCGGCATATAAGGACTTCATAGAAGGCGACAGATGTTCTGTCACAAATATTTTCCTATGCTCGCCATTGATTCCCAAATGTGTAGAGCCAAGGACATCGCTACGATGGAGTTTGTTGTAAAGGTACGCTGCAGACAAAATTTGATCTCGTTGATAAGTCGAAGACAGCGAGACCAAGATGTTACGTGGACGTTTAGTACTGGGATCCATTTTAGCTACGCGATGACAGCAGCGTATAGAAGAGTCTTCGATGGACACGTTAAGATTGAAACCATGTTAGCAAAATTTTCCTACATTCGTGATATTTTTTGTCATATATGTATATTTCTTTGTTAATTTTGTTATACAGCATGATGGAACGCGAGTCAAATTGTCTACTAGCGAATGTTGTTCTGGTAGCAATTGATTTGGCTACTATGTCCCTCCGTCGTTTTAATAATAAACGAGGGTCATAGGGTAGGGATTTATGCATTTTGAGTATTGTCATAATTATATATAGTTTTCTGACAGACAGTAAGCCACTAATGCGGTACAAATTTTCCGTGGGAAAACGCCTCTTTTTATAGTACATGACTTTAATAAGGGTTCGTTGCGCCCTTTCTAAGTCAAGGAATTGTGTCTTCGCAGCGCCACCCCAAACTGGAATACAGTAGGTTATAACGGATTGTGCAAGAGAAATATATATACGATTTAGTATTGATTTTGGAGAGTCGCTGCTTTCAGTGCTTTCTGGTATTACGTGTCTAAGAGTTTTAAAAATCCAGATTAATTTCCTAGTTCTGCTGGTTACGTGTTCTAGATGTGGGTACCATGATAGTCTTTGGTCCACAATGACTCCTAGATATTTAGTTTTTGAGACTTTTTCAATTATAGGGCAATTACAAGAGTTTTTGTCAGTCTCCTTAGTACATCCGTGTATTTTTAGGCAAAAGTCGTTCTGTGGCTGCAAGTTGTTGTAAATGCTAAAGCAGATATAATTGGATTTCGATGAATTTAGCGTGAGAAGATTATGTTGTAACCACAAAGCGACTTGAGCCAAGCCAGTTTCAGCACTAGCCTTGACAGCTTCCCAAGATTCACCAGCAAATACAACTGCAGTGTCGTCGGCATATGACAAAATTTCAGCATTAGGTAAGTTCATACTACACAAGTCATTAATATAAACAAGAAACAATGTAGGTCCCAAAACACTTCCCTGCGGTACGCCACACGTCACGTTCGCATCATCACTTGTGCACCCAGACAATTTTACTTTCTGTTTTCTTTCAGATAGGTAGCTTTCGAAAAGAGTAAGTGGTGACCCCCTTATTCCTATCTTTTCCAATTTGTGTAAAAGGATAGGGATGGAGACGGTATCAAAGGCTTTTTTCAGGTCAAGGAAAACCGACAAGCATTTTCTACTTCGGTCTAGTTGCTTAGTTACGAAGGAGCTTAACTCGGTAATTGCATCTTCTGTCGATTTTCCCCGCCTAAAACCAAACTGTCTAGGTGATAGAATTTCATATTTATTAAGGTAATTGATTAATCTTATATTAATAAGTTTTTCCAGTACTTTTGAAATGGATGGCAGTACCGAAATAGGCCTATAATTACTAAGATCGTCTCCATCCCCACTCTTGTACACAGGAGTAATTAGGGATTGCTTTAATGGTGTTGGAAATACACCTTTATCAAAGCATAAATTAGCTAGGTGAGCGATAATGGGAGCAACGTCTTCAACCGCCATTTTCAAAAACTCGTTAGGGATGTTATCCCAACCCGGAGCGCTATTTGATTTTAAATTTAAAATGATGCTCTTTACCTCGCTAAAATCTGTATCAAGTAGAACGAAAGAGTGCGGTGACGGTGCTATGTTGTCTAAATGTGAACTCAAAGAGTTCGGGTCGCGGTGAAATTTATTAGCTAGGTGCATACCTATATTTACAAAATAATTATTAATGAAATTTGCAGATTCAGTGGGTGAAGATTTTAGGTTAAGAAGATCATTGTTAATGTTGTGTTCTTTGTTAGAGTAGGTTATGTTTTTAATATTTTTCCATAATAATTTATTGTTATTTAAAGATTTAATAATATTATCTCTATCATATTTTCTTTTTAATCTTTTTATTAAATTATTGCAGTAATTCCTGTATCGTCGGTATGTAATTCGAAGAATATCATTATGTGGGTCATTTTTTAGCTTTTTCTGTAGTTTGTTTCTGTTTCTTATACAACGTAAAATTCCTGTGGAGATCCATGGTTTTAAAATTCTTTTACTGGACGATACATGAGTCACGTCGGTACTCAATCTTAAACTATCTATAATTTTATCTATTAAGTAATTAGTCACTGCCATTGGGTCATTGCAGAATAATAAATCCGATAAATTTCCATCCCTAAGATGTTTTAATGCAGATTCAAAATTTATGGAAGTCTTAGTTTTGTTATTATTTTGGTGATTTTTTAACTTTGAGATTGAAAGAAATGTAGTGAAGTGATCCGTAGTAGTGGTATGCATGATAGCTATCGATGCTTTATACTTAGTATTATTAATTTTTAACATGAAATGATCCAAACAATTCTGTAATCTTGTAGGCAATGTATGACCAGCCAATATACCATAGTTAGCAAGCATGTCTAAGTAGCACATTTTATTTTTATATTCATGTGATGGTTCCAAAGACTTAGGCCTTATATTTATGTTAATGTCTCCCGCTATTATTATGCTGCTATGCGAAGGAAGAGACTCAAGGTAACGAATAGGTCTTATCAAAACAAAACAAATGAGCTCAAACTCGAGGGGTTTCCCTATTGGTCATTAAGGAGTGTCACTGGCTTCCTTCCTGCTCCATCATCAGACCCTCACCACCAAGTGTAGCGAATAGGTCTCATCAGAACGAAACAAATGAGCCAGAACTCGAGGTGTTTCCTATTGGTAATTAAGGAGTGCCACTGGCTTCCTTCCTGCTCCATCATCAGACTCTCACCACCAAGTGCAGCTAATAAGTCTCGTCAGAACGAAACAACGGAGCCCAAACTCGAGGGGTTTCCAAGTGGCCATTAAGAAGTGCCACTGGCTTCCTCCCTGCTCCATCATCAGGCCCTCAGCATTAAGTGTAGCGAATAGGTCTCATCAGAACAAAACAAATGAGCCTAAACTCGAGGGGTTTACTAGCAGCCATTGAAGAGTTCTATTGCCCACCTCTTGACTCCATCATCAGATCAGCTCGATGGTAGCAAATTATTGTATTGTCATCTGATTCATATAGACTTGCAAAGTTTCAAATCAATACGACAGTTAGAAGTAGGTTAAAATTGAATTCCTAGATTTTCTTACATTGTGACTTAGTTACAAGTGAAGCTAATAAAAGTGTGGTAAAAATTGCGTTGTCAATGCAGAAAAACGTCAAAATAACTTGTTTCACTGTGGTGAATTAGGGGATGGGTGACCTAAAATCAAGGAATTTATATGTACTACGTACAACAGGAAGGTGCACTCCGTATTTTTGTGTATTTAAAAATACACTTTAATCTTAAGAGATAAGGTTTATATTTCAATACAAAATGTCAACGGTCCAGCTGAGACCGCAAGAACGAGGTGAGGGTGTCCCTTTCTCTGAAATTGCCAGCACTCTTAAATAACAGGTTTAGTAGATTTATGGTTCACAACTTTCGTTATAAAAATTAAATTTCGTAAAATTTCCGCTTCGAATTACTTTTAGTCAATAGAAAACATCGCATTTTAATTTAGGTATTACCGTATTAAGCATAAAAATGTATCAGGTCGTTTAAGTTTTTTATGGCTTATCCTAGAAAAGAATTTGAATGATAGATTTCAGAATGTTAAAGTAGCAACATTTCAAGCCGAATGACGTTTTCTTACGTTTTCCGTCTTCGTTGTGTCAAGTTCGCAATTCGCTCGTCGCCGCCCGCCGCCCGTCGCGCATGTTCGTGGCCGCCGTAATGGGATGGAGTGAGATAAACTGACCTCGTTCTTACTATCTCATTAGGACCGTTTTTTAGCAGCAGTGCACCTTCCTGTTGTATTATAAATTCCTTGCCTAAAATATACTCAAAGCCTAAAATATATTTTTTAGCACCCAAATGATTTAATTGATAGTCCCGTATCAAAGCCATCTTCTATCTCACTCGTTGCACTTGTAACAAGCCATGCTCCTTGGAAAAGCGGCAACGTTGCAGTAGATGACGTCAACGTGTTCTGTTCCGGTGGCCAAAACTGTAACTAACGTGTTTTGTTCATAATGTCATTTTACTGTCAAGTTGCACTGTCCAACCAGCGCTGCTGTCACCGGAACAGAAAAGATTGTTGATCTATACACTTTACTCTTTGTTCTATATAAATAAACAATCGTGTAGTGTTGCCAGGTTAGGCGATAACTCTCAAATTATGTGGAAGTAAAAATCAACGAACACTCGAAAAACAGTATAGAGGTAAATGCTTGGAACACAATTTTTGACTTTGTAACTTTGTTTGGGCTAATAAGGAGGTAAACATAGCAAAAGTCCCCGCCCGTAGCCCTTTCATCCGGGGGGGAGGGGGCGGTTTGAAGGTCTCATTTTTTTTTTCAACCCTATTTTAGGACAAACTAGTTTTTCCTAGGCCAAACTAGTTCATCGCGTTGACATTTCAGAGAGCGACTTTGCCTCGGAAGACCTGTAGATGTAGAACATGATACAAAAAAAATAACCACCATTTTAACCAATCACGTGTTCTACAGGACTTCCGAGGCAAACTCGCTCTCTGAAATGTCATCGCGATGAAATATTTTGGCCTAGGAAAAACTAGTTTGTCCTGAAATCGGGTTTGGCCGGTAAAATATATATGGTTTAAGACATTTATTCTCATTAAGAATTACACAATTCACTTACATGAGAAAAACAATTTAACATATTATATATATAAATTTACATTTTTGATATTATACAGTGTTTTAGAAGTTTTTTGAACGTAATAATTGATTGAGCTTCTTTAATATCCCTGGGAAGCTTATTATATAACTGTGCGCCTTCAAATAATATATTTGTTTTGCCGTAATTTGTTCTTGGAGGTCGCAGTACCAAATCATTAGCATTTCTTAATTGAATTTTTTGTATTTGTTTCTTTTTTGTAAAACTTATATGTGTGTGTATATTTTTAGTTACTATTTTTCGTACCAATAAACAAGTAAAATATATGTATGTTTGTGTAAGATTTAGAATTTTTGTTTCTTTGTATATTTTTGTAGTAGGCGTAAAGTAGTTATAGTGAAAAAGAACTTTTATTAGTTTGTTTTGAGCTCTTTGAATTAAGTTTATATTTGATTTTGCAGCTGAACCCCAGATTTCGATCAGATAGTCAATGTGGGGTTTTATAAGGGAATTATAAATAGAATACCGCACTCCTAGTGGAAGGCATCTAGCGATACATTTAATAGCTCCGGTTAGGGATGATAATTTAGCTTTAACTTTTTCAATGTGCGACTTCCATGTCAAATTACTGTCCACAATAAGACCCAAATATTTTTCACTTTCAATTTTATTTATTTTATTATTATTTAACATTAAAGATTTGTGATCTGAGATTTTTTTGTTTTTTGTTTTAAAAATTATGTAATTAGTTTTAGAAATATTGATGGTTAATAAATTATGCTTAAACCACTCATTTAGTAAGTTCAGGTCAAATTGCGCATCATCAATAATTGATTCTATCGAACGGCCAAAGTAAAACAGAGATGTGTCATCAGCATAAAGAGTAACGTCACCTCTAAGTCCTATCTCATTTATATCATTGATATAGACTAAAAACAATAAAGGGCCTAAAATAGATCCTTGAGGGATTCCAAACTTGATCGATCTAGGTTGACTCATATTGTTGCCTATTTTTACGATCTGCAAACGATTTGATAGGTATGATTTAAAGATATCGTGAGCTGTTCCAGTTATGCCGATCTTATTTAATTTTTCTAGCAGAATTAGAGATTAAACGAACTTACCTGAAGTGAAGTTCTATCTTAATTATACGAAGGCTTCGTCCGAAGAGATTAGCTTGATTTAACACTTGTAGTACGCCCTAGTAATCGCCAATTTCACACTATATTGAGAATATACCTACTTATAAATTAAAAAAGTAATAAAAGAAAATTATTATTTTTTAAATTTCAAAAGTGGGTAGTCAACACCGATCTGGCTCAAGCGCCCATCATAGCTGTCATTTAGTTTAGAGTATTATATTTTTCGAATCATACAGGGGAGTAGTTAATAACTTTTGGGAGGGAGGGAAGCTAATCTCTTCGGACGAAGCCTTCGTATAATTAAGATAGAACTTCACTTCAGGTAAGTTCGTTTAATCTCTAATTATACTTCATGCTTCGTCCTCAAGATTAGCTTGATTTAACACTTGTAGACGTTTAGAGACTAAGTGTTCGAAAAATATGCAAAAATTGTAATATATAAGCTACTGAATAATATAGATTGAAATTATAACTTAACTTATACTATCTTGCTTCTTTATTTTCTCAACATAGAAACAAAAAGCAATAAAAAGTATTATTTGTTACATAAAAAATCAACATCGCTTATGAAATAAACGAAAAATATTTTGATTAAGCACTCAAAACAGTGGTGCCAAATTTTTTATCACAATTGCTGTTTACTGGCCTGTTATAAAATTTGGCAAACGTATGTGATTCTGAAAACCAACCTGCAGTTTTATAATCTGGTTTATGCTAAAACCTAAATTTTGCGCAGCTGACGTAGCAGCATACCGGGTATTATGCGCAGTGAACGTAGAAATATCAATTCCACTTATATGTAACGTATTTTTTATCCATTTGAATAAGGTTTGTGACGTAACAGGCTTATATGGCTTTCGGTAACTAATCAATAAATTGTCGGAATCAGGACAGAGAAACATTTTCATTTCAAGGTAAGTAATCAAAACTCTTGCAGGACAAATACTTGGCTTTTCGTTATAGAATGGTATAACGAGCAATGTGTTTTTTTTTATATATCCTTACTTATATTATAAATGCGAAAATGCGAATCTGTCTGTCTGTGTGTTACACAATCACGCCTAAACTACGGAACCGATTTGAATAAAAATTGGTACCGAGATATTCTAGAGCCTGAGAAAGGACATAGGCTACTTTTTTATGTGAACAAAGGGCTGTAAGGGGTTGAAATAGGGGATGAAAGTTTGTATGGAAATTACGTCATTTTTAAAGCTAGAAGCTTCAAAATTATTTTATAGGCTTTTGATTAGATAAATAAATACGACATTCAAAGTTTGTAAAAAAAACTACCCTAAAGAGGGTGAAAACAGGGGATGAATTTTTTCGTGTGATGACGTCGGCAAAAAAGTTTACGGAACGGATTTTGATGAAAGTTTTTTTGTTATACAGCTATTAATTGGTCCTTGCCAACATATAGCTATAATTTATTTTGAAGATCGCAATTTCTGATGTGGAACCATAGCAGTCCAGCCAAACTATGAGAGATATAAAAATACCGTTTTAAGGGAAATTGTTAAACGTGATGAGCACTTTCTATTGACGTACAAAGTTTGAAGCTCTGGTACACCTGATGTGGAACCCTAGCAGCCAGATTAAACTATATGAGATACAAACATAGCGTCTTATGAAAAGTTGTTTAACGTCATGGACATTTTCTATTGACGGAAAAATATCGAAGGTCTGGTACTCCTGATTATGAACCCTTGCAGCCCAGCTTAACTATAAGAGATACAAATACAGCATCTTAAGAGAAGTTGTTCAGCGTGATAAGTATTTTCTTTTGACATACAATATATACTAATATTATAAATGTGAAAGTGTGTTTGTTTGTATGTCCGTCTTTCACGTCAAAACGGAGCAACGGATCGACCTGTTTTTTTTAGTATGTGGATAGTTTAGGAGCTAGAGAGTCCCATAGGCTAATTTTATCCCGGAAAAATATCACATTCCCTCGGAAAAACGTCGTGTAGTACACGCGGCAAAACCGCGGGCGGAAGGCTATGTGATATAAATTTTTAATGTGTTAATACGTATGTACTGTTTATGTAATATACACGGTATTTTTTTATCACCCCGGATATTTTTAGGGATTATTTTACTCATGAAAACAAACAACTTTTATTATCGGACAAACACTGAAATCGCGAAAAAATATCAGCTGTTCCATACATTTTGATTAAATATTTTTGCACTTTTGTATGGAATAGCTGTTTTTTTGCGATTTTAGTGTTGGTCCCATACTAAAAATTGTTTGTTTTCATGAGCAGAATAATCTTTTTAATTTTATCCGGGGTGATAAAAAAATTACCGTGTATATTAAGTAAATAAATAAAATAATTCATACTTATTATAAAACTGTATGATGCGATTCTATTCAGGGGGCTACCGGCTAAACATTATGGGTATGGACATGGGCTTCATTTGACATTTGAAGCCCATATTATGCCCTTAAAAGCACAAAATATGGGCATCAAATGTCAAATGAAGCCCATGTCCATATCCATATTTTTTTGCCGGTACAGGCCGTACAGGGGCTGTATACATTTAAAAGAAATAGAAAAAAATACCACCAAGGGTCTTAATCGGAACACATACCAAAAATATAGTTTTTGAATTTTTTGTCTGTCTGTCTGTTGTCCACGTTTCAGGCAAAAACTACTGAACGGATTTTAATGAAAGTTTTTTTGTTATATAGCTATTAGTTGTGGCCAACTTATAGGTAGGCTATAATTTATTTAGAAGATCGAAATGGCCGATGTGGAACCATAGCAGTCCAGCCAAACTATGAGAGATATAAAAATACCGTCTTAAGGAAAATTGTTAAATGTGATGAGCATTTTCTATTGACGTACAAAGTTTGAAGGTCTTGGTACACCGGCCTGGCTATCATTATATCATCATTATATCACGCGATATGATATAGCACGTCTTGCTGTCTTGCTTCCACCTTAGTGGGGTAGGTAAGCAAGACAGCATGAGACGTGCTATATCATATCGCATGATAAAAGCCGTTCATGCTAGGCCAGCTGATGTGGAACCCTAGCAGCCAGGTTAAACTATATGAGATAGCATCTTAAGAGAAGTTGTTCAGCGTGATAAGTTCTTTCTTTTGACATACTGTTTGTATTGTTTGTATATCCGTCTTTCACGTCAAAACGGAGCAATGGATCGGCGTGTTTTTTTAGTATATGGATATTTTAGGAGCTAGAGAGTACAAAGACTAATTGATATCCCGGGAAAATATAACTTTCCCTCGAGATAACGTCGTGTAGTACAGGCGGGCGAAACCGCGGGCGGAAGGCTATGTGAAATATTTTTTTAATGTGTTAATATGTATCATAGCGCTAAACTAATATATATAAAATAAATACACAAAAAATGAAAAACCTTATTAGCTAAAAAAATGAAAAATGCTGCCGATAGTCACTATTCTACGCGAACGAAGTCGCGGGCACAGCTAGTATATATATATATATATTTTTCAGATTCTAACTTTCGTTAGCAAACCACTTTTCAAGACAATTTAAAATCGGTGCTATATTCCAGACTTCATTAAATTTAGGGGATGGAGGTCTGGTACGAAAAACTCCTTTAATAAATCTTTTTATTTCTTGATTTAGTGATATATCAATTTTAGTTATTAAAGCCAAAGCAGAATGATAACAGTTAATTGTGCCATACTGAGCGCCACTGTTTAAAGCAGATGCAAAAAATTTTGTATATCGGGAATTGATACTTTCGTATAAGTTTAGTTTATTTTGTTGACAATAAATAAACCACTTTTGGCGAAGCGGGCGGCGAATGTCGTGGTCCGGTCGTGCTGGGATGGTGTTTGTGATGGATGATTGTGAATAACTAATGAACACTGGATTTTCTTGAATAGGTACTTTACTGAGCAGTATAAGTAGGTACATTTAAACTGTTTACAAAACTTCAATTAAAACAATACAATGAAATAATTTGGTTAGCCGCGACTCGACTATGTATGCCGCGCGGCGCCGATCCAGAGCAAGTGTGTGGGCAGTCGCTCGCACGAGGGGGGCGCGGTGAGGGGCGGGGGGTGCAGGCGCGGGCGACGGACCGTTCTGGCCGTATGCGTGTGTGTGCGTGTGATGAACACATATGCAAGGCGTCAACATATTGCCAGCCCAGGGTTGAGGTTCTGGTCCAGCACAGGAAGTGGACACAATCGATTGAAGGCGCGACGGAGAGTTCCCGAAGTGGTGAGCACGTCCGCAACACGATTCACGCCATCGGGTCCTGGATAGAGAGCAGTCACACGTCCAAGCAACCATCGATTTGGCGGCAGCTGATCATCCTTTATCAGTACCATTTCTCCAGGCTGTAGGTCTTGTCCCTTCTTATACTATTTCGCCTGGTCTGTAGTTCTGAAATATATTCCTTATAATATCTATTCCAGAAGTGAGTTTTTATTTGTTGCGTTCTCATGTAACGTGACAAGGTATGCGTGGCTGCATCTTCTTTCACCGGAGGGAAGGGTAGCAGCGTTACTGTTCGTCCAACGGTGTTAAAGCGGTAAGATTGTTTGAATCTGAAGATACGGGCGTCAGGGGCCTCGAGTTTAATATAGCTTCAATCTGTAGGAGAACGGTGTTCATTTCTTCATAAGTTAAGTTTGCTAATGATAGGTACTACGCGTTTTAAATGATATTGTTTTACCGACTTGACCAAACTTTCAGCCAGACCGTTAAAATAAGGACTATATGGAGGCATGAAGTGAAAATAATTAATGAACATACTCGATGCATGAGCACTGATACAATCAAAATTACGTTTTAAAAATTTAGCAAACTCGTAAGACACTACGTGACACTACGAACCATCGACCGTTGTTCGAGTAAATATTGGCGGGCTTTCCTCTACGGGAAATAAATCTGCTAAGAGCAGCTACGTAATCCCCGCTGCTGAAATCAGTAACAAGTTCTATATGAACTGCTTTAACGGCCATGGATACAAATATCCATAATTACGCTTTATTAATTGACTACCTCTTCCTTTTCTATTGAGTATCATGACTGGCCCACTCAGCATAGTCTACTGCGGTCATTGAGTTAAAAGAATAGTACCATTATAACTCAATGACTGCGGTGTTCATGAAGGGGGAGTATCTGAATAAAGTAATGTTATATGAAGCGATGAAGGTAATATTCATAAAACGAATTTTCTAATAGTAAGTTGAAATTTAACAAATGATTCTTTGCAGGTAAGTGCTTATTGTTTTTAATGTAAGTATTACATTCTTATTTATATTATTATAAGTTTCAAGTTGCATAAATTTAAATAATGAGTTCAATGATAATGTAAACCGTCATGTTTTGTATGTAGGTATGTAATGTATGTATGTTATATGTTTTGTAATATATGTTACGTAATGCATGTATATTATATGTTTTGTAATATATGTTATGTAATGTAGGTATGTATATTGCATGTTTTGTAATGTATGTTTGATAATGTAATCTATGGTGTAAAACTAATACATAAGTGGAATAAAATACTTAATGTATGAAACAGACCTAAGCTATAAGGTGTTGTGATTGACTTAAATTTATGAATAAATGATCTATTTTATGTTTATCTCTAATGATATTATAAGTTTAAATAACTAATTTAAAGGTGAAAGTGTAACATATTGGTAGGTATATATAATTAGTGGGAAAGTACATTATTTAATAGTAATGGAACAACATTATGATTTTAAATTGGTGTTATGTTGAGTTAACCAATACAAAAAATAGTTTCATATTATTAGGTAACAATTTGCTACAGTTGCCTGTACTGCTACATCTATAAAACAATAGGTGTAGGTGCAGTGTAATGCTATCAAATAGGCTTCATCATCACTACTTCAAATGTTTGAAGTAATGTGAGAAATATTGAGCTGTTATTTATTCTAATATTGTCCAGTTGTAGAACATTGAAATACATTCATCTCATAAAATTATATTCAAATAGCTAAGTAAAAAACTTTAGCGCTTGTAAAGTTATTAATAGTTGAGGCAAAGCAAAATGACCACTATGACGCTTGCAATAGTAGCTACCTCACGCAGAGTCATTAGTGATTTATCTTTGTGTGGTCGACTTATTTATTGATACTGCCAATCTAATATCATGCATTATGAGTCATATTGCTTGGCTATTAGGTAATTATTGGTAGGTACACCTACTAACTACAAATAAAATAAACAACAAGGAATTTTTACCCAACCGTAGCGTAGCACAGTTTAATACTGTTACGATGAGTATGTGAAATAACTTGGTTCTTACAAATTTATACTTAAGTATCTGACTTCGAGAATAATTTGTATCATCTTTGATAAGAACCAATGTAATGCACTTTATGTAAATAAAGATTTATTGGTTTTGACAATGACAATAATGAATTGATTTGATAAAGGCCACAAAGGCTGAATTTCAAGTACCTAAATTAGAATACTTATAATCTAATGGAAATGCTTGCTTTGTATGTGTTAATGTGTATAACTCAGTATGTGTTGTTGAATAGTTGCAATGGACTGTATTTGAATTGTTTTGGTTTGGTATCTGGCCAGATATTAGCCAGCCAAATTTAGTTTTACTTAAAGTTGGCATATGTTTGCCTAATGAAATGTTATGTGAACAAAGTACTGACCAAAAAATGTCTGCTCCGAGCAGCATGTCAACCTTTGAAGGTATGTTAAATGTCGGATCTGCTAGTGTAATGTGTTGTGGTATATCCAATAATGTATAATCAATTTGTGTAGTAGGTAACTGTTGTGTAATGACAGGAACCACATAACAATTTATGTTTTCTGTATATGAATTAATGAGAGAGGATATTGTAACGTCACAACGTTTGTTTAAGTGAGAAACTTGTGAATTTAATCCTTCGACTAATGACGAGGTCGAAGTTGTAACTAGATTAAGCTTGGCGCATAAATTTTCTGTAATAAAGCTAGAAGTACTTCCGTTATCTAACAAAGCACGAATGGTGTGCGTTTGACCATTGGTATCCTGCACTTGGATTAAAGCCGTGGACAAAAGCACACAATTTTTATTAATGGCTGACAGCGTGAATTCATTATTATTATTACTAATACATTTTTTAGTTTCAGGTAGCGGCATAGACGACGACGACGACGACGCGTCGACGACGGGCGCAGCGCAAAGGACAACGTTAGTGTCTGCAGCAAGAGGGGTGCTTGAAGCTGTATTGTGCATGTGTAATAAGCTATTATGCGACTTGTTGCATATACGACATGGCCCCAGCCTACATGCATCCACACGGTGCCCTTGGCGCAAACAATTAATGCACAACTTTAGATCTTTTACCTTTTTTATACGAAATTCAATCGATAAAGCTTTAAATTTTGGACAGCGATAAATTGCATGGTTGTCTTTGCATAATGGACAAATAAATGATGCTTCTGTTGACAGCGAAGGACGTTGAAACGATTTGACCAACATAGATTTATGACGATTAGCTGTGACGTCACTGTTTCTCCTTTTAGAATAGGATTCCTCCATAGTTTCTAAAAGATCAGAACGATTCTTTAAAAAGTAATTAAAATCTTTAAGTGTAGGCAAATCTTTCAAAGTGCTTCGATGCGTTTCCCATTCACGATTGGAAACTACGTCTAATTTGTTTGAAACAATGTGAATAATAATGATATCCCAATATTCTGTGGGTAAATTAAGGTTTTTTAATGCTCTCAAGTTTTTGTTTAGAGTATCGATTATTGTACGCAAAGCTTTAGAAGACTCTCTGGTAATGATTTCGATATTAAATATTGCTTGCAAGTGATTATTTACTAATAGCCGTTTATTATTAAAGCGATCGCATAAGAGATCCCAAGCAACATCATAGTTTTCCGCTGAAAAGTCGAGCGATCGTATTATTTGAGCAGCAGTATCTTTTAACGCAGCGCGAAGGTAATGAAATTTACTTATTTTAGGAATAGTATTATCAGCGTGAATAAGGGAGTTAAATGTGTCATGAAACTCCAGCCAGTCATGATAGTCCCCAGAAAAGGAAGGTAAATGTATAGTAGGAAGCTTAATTTTGGGCCCACCTCGATTAGCAGATATAGAACCTGTCACCGCTGCGAAGTCAGCGGTGTCACCCTCCGTTGCCGGAGGCTCGTGCCGCGCCAATACTTCTCGAGCAGCTGCGATGGTGCCGAAGTACTCAGATTCGAAAGCTTCCCGATTCTGGTACTGTTCATCTGGAATTTCAGTTAAATTTTCAATTTCTAATTGTATACTATCGAAATCTGAATAAAGATCTTCGATTTTCGCTAAGCGAACATTCAGTTCACTTAGTTGCAATCGGCTGAGTTTACTGACACTACTCTGTATTATATCCAAATAATTTTTAAATTGAGTAAGCTTTGCTTTAGATGAGGCTCTTTTTTTAATTAATTGTTTTAAATCCATGCTGAATAATTAATGCTAAGAATAAAGTTTAAGTTTATGTTTATAAATGAAGTTTAATGTTTATGTTTAATGTTTATAATAGGTAAATGACTTTAATGTTTATAAATGAAGGGATTTATGTTTACAATGAAATGAATTACTTAGTGCGTTAATTAATGAAACGTACCTTTAAATATTGGTTATACTTATGCAAAGTCGTGACTGAAGTTCGGTAAAGTGCATAGAAAGCAACAATTTTGTATGCAAGCGCGTGAACGAACACCGCACTCAACCACCAGACAAAATGGCGGGAACGGGCCGGGCGCCGCCGGCCGCCTGTTGTTGCTATGCGGGCGCGGGCGACCCGAACGAAGCGAGCGAGCGATCACGCACTGGCCGCGTGGCACGATGTGATGATTTTTCGAATCCCGATATACAGCATAGCCGACTTTCACAAAACACAATCTGCAGCACGTAATGTCCCGGCTACGACGCGTCGCAATTCCTTCTTCTATAATGCAGCAGGTATAATGGTCACGGTCAGGCGTCCCGCCCAAACGTCGGCGATGGCGATTGTTCTCAGGAAGAAACGGTTCCGTTGCCTTTTATCCTTCCGTGATGTCCGTCTCGAAGCGACCAAAATGGCGAAGCGGGCGGCGAATGTCGTGGTCCGGTCGTGCTGGGATGGTGTTTGTGATGGATGATTGTGAATAACTAATGAACACTGGATTTTCTTGAATAGGTACTTTACTGAGCAGTATAAGTAGGTACATTTAAACTGTTTACAAAACTTCAATTAAAACAATACAATGAAATAATTTGGTTAGCCGCGACTCGACTATGTATGCCGCGCGGCGCCGATCCAGAGCAAGTGTGTGGGCAGTCGCTCGCACGAGGGGGGCGCGGTGAGGGGCGGGGGGTGCAGGCGCGGGCGACGGACCGTTCTGGCCGTATGCGTGTGTGTGCGTGTGATGAACACATATGCAAGGCGTCAACAACTTTTAATAGCAAACTTCGTATTGTTTATACGAGTTATCCAAAAAAGGGGTTAAGCATGACGTCCAGAGAAAATTATTTGACGCCTCTTCGTATCATCACCATCACCAGGGCAATGGAGTTGCGCATTTGTTTGCGGCTGGAATTTGAAGACAAAATTAGGTTTGAATCTGCTTTGAAAACGAATTGTTTACTTATTAAAAGACTCTTAAATAGTGGATACCACGTTTATGTGGACCAAAATGGAACAACTATTATATCTGTGGCATTGTCAGAGATAATCTTTCTTAAACATTTAGGCATCATTGTGAAAGGAGGAAAAACATAAAAATTTAATTTCGACCACGACACTGAAAAATAAACATTTACGGCGTATGCATCCGGATCCTTATGCCATGGATATATATCTTGGACATTTATTATTTTTAACGACTAGCGTATCAATGAAAATATCTATGAAACTTTTCAACAATTTGTTGAAAGGCATAATCAGCTAGCTGCCATTCTTGGTCTGCCTGCATAGTACTATCTGAAGATCGAATATGAGATGCAAAAACGTAAAGATTTTTACGTTTACGCCATTGCCAGAGGTCTTTTGCGATCTCTGTCAGGTGTGGGGAGTGTATATCACCCATACGGTTTACGTAGGAAATTACCGTGGTATTGTCAGTTCGTAGAAGTACTTGACAGTTAGTATCTTAACCAATAAACGCAGCAAGAATTCCTAAATAATTTATTGTCTGCTACTTTCTTTTACACTCCATAAACCACTAGCTCTGTCGTCTCCACATGCAATTCCCCACCCCGTAGTTGAGGCACCTGAAAAACTTCCAGGTCATACTTGTCTATTTTTATTTTTGGTGCGGCTCCACCAATAGAAATCCTGTTCCAAGTAACAAGGTATATCCATGTACTAATTATACATATTTCAAATAATTTAGTATACAACCAGCTGCATTTCACGGCGGGACAGGCGGATATTAACAGTCCAATAAAACTAACAAATTCTCTAATTTTACACCTTTTTAAGTTAGAAAACTTTAGTATTGCAAATTTAATTTTGGCAAAGTGACCTAGAATTTCTTTTAGTTTAAACTATATTCTAAGAACTTACAAGACTGAGAAGGTATAAAATTACTTTTATCGGTATTTATAATGAAACCTAAGCTTGTAAGCAACTTTACGGTATCTTGTAAGTTTTAAGACCCTTATATTAGACAGAGGTCATCCAAATATATTGTTAACAGGTAACCATATAATCATGAGTATTTCATGACCGGTTTCATGATGACTTTAGTGAAAAAAAGGAGCTGTGTTTAAACCAAATAATAAGACATTAAATTCATATGCTTTTTGATCAAATTGGTATCTTAGATATTTTCGGTCTTCCTTGTGAATTTTTATGTCTTTCAGGTCTACTGTGCACGGTTACAATCTCTCGGTATCAATTTTATTACTGTTCTTAAATCCTTGAGTTTAAAATGTCTTGAGTCAATAAATGTATTTAGTAATAAGTTTAAGATGAAGCGCATTTTCCCATTTGGCTTGGGTACTAAAAAATAGTTGATAGATATTGATCAGATTCAGAGATCTCTGAAATTGCAGAGACAGCAAATTTTTTATTTCGTGTATGAAAAGAGCCTTTTCCTTTTCACTACATTTTTGGGTTGACGGTGATACAGGTTGCATCGGCTTTCGATTGAAGGGAATCTTATATCCTTTTTATGAAAAAGAACCAGTGGGTCCTTGGTAATCATTAAAAGTTCTTTATAGAATAATGATAAACGACCTGCATGCGTTAACGTATTTAGCGTCGGCTGTTGTTCTGTCTCTGCCACGGATACTGCGACTGCTTCGATAAGTTGATGAGCCGTCTACGCGTCGAAGTCGTTGCAGGCTTCTTCGTCCTGGGAGGGCCCGTCGGCCTGCGACTAGGACCCGGACCCTTCCAGTTTAAATTTCGCGAAGAACTGTATAACTTACTTATTAGGAAACTTATGTGTCGTTGATTGCTTTGGGTCTGTGCTAGACTTGTTAATAGCTTTAGCTGAGTTTTTGTTTTCCCTTAAGTTTTCGCCGAATAATTGTTTATCAATTTTGATTTTTTGAAGAGAATCCCTTAGATCCATCTTCACGGCATTCAGAAAAAAAATTGTAAATTGAATTAGAATGTTGAAAATCACACATAATTTTTGCCAAATCCATAAGTGTTTTAGCAAGGCTGTATTTTTCTCATTTGCAGACAATATAATAGTATAGATTTTACCAGACAAGTGTTTCCAGCAGTCGATTCCTTCTGTTTCAGTTGAATGGCCTTATTGTGTTTAGCAATAATATCTGAAACAGCTGCTTTAATCTTAGGATCAAGCTCAGGTGGGTCAATCAATTTGCAATTTTCTGGGGTCATGTACTTACGAGTTCTTTACGCAATTCTTTGTTAATACCTGTTGTGACCCAGTGCTGGAAAACTCCAGCACTCCTGACTGAAGTAGGGTCAGTACCTAATATTTCTAATACTTCACTATCTAAGTGTATGTTTTCTGTTTCAAGAGCAGACGTTTGATCTGAAGGTAGATCACGCTTCGGAGCCTCAGTCGACGAATGACCATCCTGTATATTTGTAATGTTTTCAGACTGGGATGTACTGGGGATTGGTTCCAAGTACTTGTTCTAATTGTCCTTCAGGTTAACCCTTAGAACATGGTGCGTCGAGGTCAACTATGACCTCTTGGTCGTATGTAAGGGACAGAGTAAGCCTCAAGTTCATACAATTTTAGCATGTCAGTATAATATTGTAAGAGACAGTCCCCAGTTATAACAACACGTACTGTCCGCAAACTACACTTAGTAGTACCTTATAACAGTCCCGTTGTACTGTTTGTAGGACCCAGTGACTGCAGTGTATATAATGATGATTATGTTATCATTATTTGAGATTATGTATTGCTTAACCTTAGGTATGCAATTAAATTTCGTAAGAGACAGTCCCAGTTCGAAAAAAAAAAGTACTGTCCGCAAACTATTGAAAATCGACACATCATAATAAGCATAATACTTTAGAGTACATAGCTGTTTTTTAGCTTAGTCACTTATGTAAATTATTTTCAGTAAGAAGCAGTCCCAGTTCAAAGAAAGTACTGCCCGCAAACTGTTTAACAGTACCAGTTCAAAAGAAAAGTACTGTCCGCAAACTATTGAAAATCGACACATCATAATAAGCATAATACTTTAGAGTACAAAGCTCTTTTTTAGCTTAGTCACTTATGTGAATTATTTTCAGTAAGAAGCAGTCCCAGTTCATAGAAAGTACTGCCCGCAAACTGTTTGAAATCTACTTATACGAGAACTTGTAAAAGTCTGTGACGAACTAATGCATTTATGTTCAATTATAACTTTAAAATTAATTAATAATTTTGTTACACTATATTGAAAGTATTTATTTTACAAACTTAGTAATAAGTAGGTAGTTAAATAGTCAAACCGTTTTATCGTTGAACGTAATTATCGTTTGCATTTTTTGCAAAACGTTAGAAAACCAGGTCACTGAACTTCAATATGCAATATAATATGTCAAGGCCAGTGACTTATAAATGTATAAAAATACATAACGTACCTTAAGATGAGGACGACGAGCGATAGAATTGTTCCGATAACTCAGAACAAGATAAATCTCACCGGTGGTGGTGCTTCTTTTTTCGCTCCAACTTTCTCTCCAATCTTTTAATTTTTCGTTTAATGTGTTCACAGTTATCTTTTTTGCGTTTGGGCATCCTAAATAATCACTTTTAACAACAACTAACAACTTTTTTAACACAATTTAAAAACTAGATGTGAATCGGCGACGCACTAGAAAGCGAATGACAGCTATGATGGGCGCTTGAGCCAGATCGGTGTTGACTACCCACTTTTGAAATTTAAAAAATAATAATTTTCTTTTATTACTTTTTTAATTTATAAGTAGGTATATTCTCAATATAGTGTGAAATTGGCGATTACTAGGGCGTACTACAAGTGTTAAATCAAGCTAATCTTGAGGACGAAGCATGAAGTATAATAACGTGACTAACTGTATCGAACGCCTTTTTTAGATCTATAAATATACCCAATGCTATATTTTTCTTGTCTAGATTAGTTTTAAGTTTAGTTATTAGATCTACTGTTGCCGTTAGGGTGTTTGAATTTGGCCTAAAACCATATTGTTTGCTATAGAAAAAATCAATAGTATTCAAATATTTTTCAATTCTGTTGTACAGTAACCGCTCAAAAATTTTTGAGAGTACAGGAAGTACTGAGATTGGTCGGTAGTTACCAGGATTAGTTCTATTTCCTGATTTAAAAATAGGAGTAGCTTTTGCTATTTTGAGGTTATCGGGAAATATTCCCAATTCTAAGCATCTATTTATACAATTTGTTAGGTCTTCAACAAGCAGGTTTTTTACACATTTAATAGTTTTCGTGTTTATACCATCGACACCTGAGGATGTGTTAATATTTAATTGGTTACAAATTTTTAGAACTTCATCCGTAGTTGCAGGGGATAGTTGTGACAGCTGATGTGCGCAGGTTGCAGTTGTTGGGCTCGAACTGGGGTGGTACTTCTTTGGTATTTCGTTTGCCAGAACTTCTCCTACAGTTGAGGAGTAATCGTTAAAAATTTCGCAGATAGCTTTTTCATCGGTAACTATTTGTGACACTTTTTGCAACTTAGTTGGTAGGACTGATTCTTTTAATTTATTACGAGTAAGAGCGTTTATAAGAGACCACATTTTAGACGGCTTGTTTTTACAATTCTTGAAAGCTTTATAATAATAATTTGATTTAGATTTTTGTATCAGATTTTGCGTCTTTCTTCTTTTAGTTATATATATTTCTTTTAATTTCTCATCTTCTGGATTTTTCTTATGTTTTTTATACAACTCATTTCTGGTATTATTGCTTCTAATATTCCTTTACTTATCCAGTCCTGTTTAGGTGGGTTCAACTTTTTAGTTTTTCTTGTTCTACTGGCGATAATACAGGATAGTAAGTTTTGTTCTAGGGTGCTGTATTCAAAGTCTTCATTCTTCATTGTTTCGTACGTGGTGTAGAGTTTTTCATAATCGATAGCGTCATACTTTATAGACTTGATAGGCGTAACTTGATAGTTTTTTACTTCAAAGTAAATTTGCTTGTGATCTGACATGCTTGACTCCACTATGGACAAATGAAATTTTGTTTGTTTAATATTTGAACAAACGTGGTCTAATATTGTCTTAGTTGTTTTTGTTTCTCGGGTACAATAACGTCGGTCAATTTTGTTTATGATATAGTAACCATTCTCTTTAATTGTGTCTTTGTAGTTTTGAACTGTTTTGTCATTGCTTAGTAAATCGTAGTTAAAATCACCAAACAATATTGCTCTTTTTCTTTGCTCCAGCTGTGTCGAATAAAAATCTAAGAAGTCATTGCTGTTCGTACGTCCAGGTTTGTAGATAGCGCCTATGTCTAAATCGAATTTATTAATATGGATCCACAGGTAATGATTTTCATTGACGGATTGTTCTTCTATTAGATAATGTTTGAGACTGTTGTGTGCAAAGATTGAGACCCCTCCTCCAATTGTGCCTTGTCTAAAGTTGTAATAGTGGGTGTATCCTGGTAAGTGTAATCTTTTAGCCTCGTCATCAGAACTTATCCATGTTTCAGATAGTATTACTATGTGAATGATATTTTGAAAAGACTGGATTATACATACCAGTTCATCAAACTTACCAGGTGCAACAATACTTCTGACGTTAGCATACATACATTTTAAGGACTTTTTGTTTGGTTTAATAGTAGCATAATCACTGATGACATCATAAGAATTGAGCGATGTTTGATCTGTGTGAGATATCAAGACTCCAGGGTTAGATCCTAGGGGTTGTGGTTTATACAGTATTTTACAAAACTTTTAGCCCAAACAAAGTTCCAAAGTCAAAAATTGTGTTCCAAACATTTCCCTCTATATCTCTTCGTTGACTAGGCTAAACTTGATATCCTACTAATATTATAAATGCGAAAGTTTAGATGTTTGGATGTTTAGATGTTTGGATGTTTGTTACTCAATCACTCCAAAACGGCTGAACGGATTTGGCTGAAATTTGGGACACAGATACTTTGTAGCCTGTAGACTAACATAGGCTACTTTTTATCCCGATAAAATGTCACATTCTCGCGGGATAACGTCGTGTAGTCCACGCGGGCGAAGCCGCGGGCGGAAAGCTAGTAATATAATAAAAAAAAAATAACTTTCGCCGTAATTCAATTCACATCTTAGATTTCTGCGCGAACTGTTCATTTAAATAAAACACTTTCTCGGATTTTGCACGCATTTATTTAACAACTTGGTTAAATTTGCTTGTTACAAAATAAAAAGAAAATCTATTATTTTTGCACATTTTGGATAATTTTTTTATCTGGATGTGGCAAGTCGGAATACTCTTTGGTCATGTCAAGAAACGTTGCTGTTTGATTTTCTTGATTGCTGTTTGGGTGTTTTAATACAATATCTATTGTATAATTAGTGCATATAAATACGTGATCATTGTTGGAAATTACTTATGAAACCTTGGATCTCGAAAGATTTGGATTCCCGAAGGAGGAACACTGCGTCAGCGATGGATTCGTGCGATACCTCGAGCCGACTGGGAGCTTACAACATCAGTAGGAGTGTTTAATAAACATTTTCGTGACTGTGATATAGTTAAAATAAAACAACCCTTAGTTATGTACGCGTATTATTTGATTTTAAGGCGCTATAATCAGGAATTCATCTCATCTCATGCATACAAGAAATTAGGATTAGTAGACGACATTGACATTTATGACGTTGCCAATCCGAGCAGCATGGCCTGTAGGAGCGCAAGCAGCCGAGAAATAATAGCGGGCCATGCCTGTGTCCAAATGAAATGATGATGGAAGGCAGGTTGGCCAATCCTGATTCGCTTGGATTAAGTCATCATCACCATCAGCCATTTAATGTCCCCACTGCTGGGGCACTGGCCTTCCTTATGGATGATTAAGTAGAATGAGCCATGACCCACCGGGGGGCTCAGTGCGGATTGGTGGGTATTAACGACTGCAAGTGCAGCCGGGACCAACGGCTTAACGTGCCTTCCGAAGCACGGAGGAGCTCGAGATGAAAAGTTATTGGTCACCCATCCCGTAACCGACCATTCCGAACGTTGCTTAACCTCAACGATCGCAGGCCGAGTGCGCTATCCACTGCGCCACGGGCTCCTCAAAATTTCAAATTGGATTAAGTACAGTGAGGTAAATTAGACTTCATTAATTTTTTGACATTTTATTAAATTAAATATCACACAATACTTTGCTACAATTCCAGGGAGTTGTAAAAACTAGCATTCCGCCCGCGGTTTCGCCCGTCGTGTAGATTACAGGAGGCTTAGCTGTATGTCACTCTCCAGCACTCAAACTATCCCCATACCAAAAATCCCTTCGATCCGTTGCTCCGTTTTGACGGAAGACGGACAAACAAACAAACACACTTTCACATTTATGATTTTATAGTATGGTTGAAATATTGTAAAAATCGACCCGTCACACAATTAACTCCTTTTACTGGCTGGGTAAATGCTCTTAGGGGAGTCGTTTCAGTGTTCTGATGTGCCGCCGTGTGTACAACCAATTGAACCATTAAGGGTGGAATGCGGGTCCCAAGAAATGTCTGAACCTAATGTTTGTTACTCTTTCTCTTGATTGTCTTTCATATGATGGATGAATTCCGCTGTCACTGCGCAGTTCCCGAAGATAGATCGGGTCAGTATGAAAGCTCGCAAATAATATAAATTGCTTTTACGACTGCCGGGATGGCGCGTCTGGTATGAGAGATTAGTTATTTTTCTGTGATCGGTTTTTCGTTATTGCATAATATATAAGTACTTTATTTATATCCATTTTGACGACCGATTTGGGGCAGGGGTAGGATACCTGAATTCTGCGCCGGAGGTCTCGGGTTCGATTCCCGAACAGGACAATTATTATTTACAAGATAAAGAGTTTAAGTATTATTCATCCGTTATCTAGTTTCCATTACACAGTTTCATACTTATGAGCTAGGTGTGATTGTAAGAAAATAATTTTATTTATTTTTATTTATCCATGTCCATTATTTATACTCTAAACCTTAACCCGATACGAAGGTTGGACTCCATCTTGTTGAACCACTAGCTTGCAGGTGATCTGTGTGTTGAACATTACTGCTTTAACAGGTAGGTACTACCTATGTCCGCAAGCGTCCGCAAACATTTTTATTTGCCTGATCTACCAACCTCAGAAGTAGGTTCCAGGAAATTGAGGTTGTTTCGGCGCAGTCTTTTGATGTTTGCTATTTCTATTTAAAAACTACGTTTTGCTCGTCCGAAATTATGTTCCGTATCTTAAATGTCAAGATTTCCATGATTCATGTTTAATTCCTGAGAAGGTTTTTTATGAACCTTGATCCTGGATGTTTTTTTTTAGGTATTAATATCATTTAATAAATACCTATCTTTAATGCATGTTAGTAAAGTCGAACCAATTAAATGTGACCCAAATAAGTTCATTTTCTTACAGATATTAAAATCTAATAACATCGAAATTCAAATTTGTTGACATTGACACTGACCTTTATAAATTTACTAGCGGATCCTCGCAGTTTTACCCACGTGTTACCCGTTCCCGTGGGAATATCGGGATAAAATACAGCCTATGTCACTCGGGATGAATGTAGCTTTCTAATGGTCAAAGAATTTTCGAAATCGGTCCAGTAGTTTCGGAGCCTATTTGATGCAAAAAAACAAACAAACATACAATCAAATCTTTCCTCTTTATAATATTAGTATAGAGTATAGATTAGTGAAATGGGTATTATTCATACATACATAGTAAGTACAGCTAATAATTTATGTTAACGCATTGACGTAACTTAACTTTACAAAGACTCACATACTTTCACAAGTTGTTCCAAGAAAGTGTACACCTATTTAGTGGTGACCGACCATTGCGAAAGCTGCTTAACCGCAACGATCGCAGGCCAACGGCTGCTTAACCGCAACGATCGCAGGCCAAGCGCGGTAAGCACTGTGCCACGGGCTCCACTTTTATTCATTTACATCATAGAACAAAAAAAACTATCGAGTCTTAATTTGTTTGGTCTGTGAACTGTAATGATTATAACTCCATTTGCAGTGAGAATATAATTTATGACAGTGACAATCGAACAGGTAGACTTGTAGACGTCAAACAAAGTGTGCGTGCAAAAGTTGTGTTCGTGAATGATTTCAAAGATTTTTATAGGTTTTGTGTCTTTATATGTAGTTTATAAATAGTTTTTTAGTTTATATAATGGCTGATAACCTTCCACTAATACCACAAAAGGGGTAAGTTGTGTTTGAAATCGTCAACTTTGTTTTGACTTTTGCTTGAATTCAATAAATTATCATATAAGTAAGGCACCTACTTCAGATTTTTCTTTTCCTCGAAGTATCTTATCCATACTTCCATTCTAATATTATAAATGTTTAAGTGTGTTTGTTTGTTTTTCCAATTTCACGTTTAAATGGAGCAACGAATCGATGCGATTTTTGGTATGTAGATAGTTTAGGGAGCTGGAGAGTGACATACCATTTTTAATCATGGCAAAATATCACATTCCCACAAGATAACTTCGTGTAGCACACGCAGGTGAAGCTATTGACGGAAAGGTAGTAAAAAATATAAGCGTCGCATGTTCTTGCTTCTGACAAAATACTCAAGCTAAAAACATACTATTTTTTTATCTTAAATCATGGTAATTGATTGATAGTATAATATTTGCGACCATCTTCTCATACGAGTTACAAATTCTTAGAAAATTCACAAAAACCTATTTTTGTTTCCTTGTACTATCCTAAGTATTTTTTACATACGAAAACTCGAACTTCTGAGTTTAACTACCTAGTTATAATTCTTACAACGTGAACAGTTTAATTTAAAACGTAAAAACTTGGTTAACGTAGCCCATAATGACAAATAACAGAGAACTACTTAATTGTGGGCTTTGAATCCATAACATTCCGACGAATTGAGAACCTCCTCCTTTTTGAAGTTGGTTAACCGCCTCTGTGGTCTAGTGGTTCATAGGTACCACCGATTAGAGACCCAGAAGTCCTGTGTTCGATTCCCAATTGGGGTACATAATATTGTATTTGGTTTGGTTGGTGGTAGGACTTGTTCTTAGTCTGCCTTGCTACCACCATCTTATCTAAGTCTGACACCATAACAATGATGTTTTCAGCATTATTGTGTTGTGGCATATAGAAAAAAAATTACTTAGACGTAATAAATATGTACTTATGAATCGTCTACATTTTCCTACCGCTGCCCATTCAAGACTTTTACAACCGACAAGAGATAGAGATAATAAATTATGATATTCAAGTTTTCAGTGATTGTGTATTCCGGGAGTCATGCGGTTCCACCTTTCACCACTTAACATCAGGCGTGATGAAGGCTAAGTGTTACCCCGTTGTGGATAAAAGAACAAATAGTTATTACCACCGATTATCTGCGTCTGTCGCGAGCTGCTACAAGTGAACAGTATTTTTAACCGACTTCTAAATCAAAAAGGAGGAGGTTCTCTATTCGTCTGTATGTATGTTTTTTTTTGTGTATGTCCACCGATTACTCGAAGACGGCTGAACCGATTGAAATAGTTCAAACGTTATTACATCAGGTGGGTTTCCAAGTTGTTCCCATTTTTTGAAATTTTGAAATCGGTTCAGTAGTTTTCAGGAAATCTTGAAAATACTGTTGTTTTCGTTACCACTTTATGTGAATTTAATACGTATCTTTAGGCATAACTCCTTTGTTTTAAACCGATTTAGATGATTCTTGTTTTGTTAACAAGAGGATACCTCAAGGTATTTTAACCGACTTCGAAAAAGGAGGTTTTCAGTTTGATCACATTACCTATTTACCAGAAAACACGTAAATTGCCTGCACGATGCACTAAAAAGAGTGAAATAAATTATTTTTATAAAAAAATAAAACCGCCTTCACAAAAACATGTAAGTACAATTTTTTGTTGTTTTTGTTAAAACCCGCCCGACTTCAAAGTACCTACTTACGTTATTTATTTGGTGAGGAATTATTTCTTACTTTTTTGATGTGGTTTTTTTTGAAGGCGGTTTTATTTTTTTCGTTTCACAAAGGCACGCCAATTTTGACGGTCTCCTTGGTCGACTATAGGGTGCGCTCTGATTTCTAAGTGTACGACCAGGGGGGCGATCGCGTTAATTTAAAAGATAAAAGTTTGGTTTCGTTTCGATAGTGTTTCAGTTCTGATAAAGATCCGATTAAGTTCAAATCGGTATTGCCATAAAGTTTAAACGTCAACCAAAGTTTAACCATTTCCGTACCAATAACGGATCAAAAACGTTAGAGATGCCATTCGTATATTTTCATTCGTATATGCTTTTGTGTACAATCGACGGTCGACTTATCAATTTTACCACAACACTACTTGTTATTTGACCTCGCAAAAGTGACAGTTCTAAGGGCGTATTCCACTTATCAAAGATCTTTGTCCAATATGCATATGATCGAAAAAATTATCAATGAAACTATTCATAAATTCGTCCTCGTCCAATTTTCTTTGACCAAGTATTTCTTAAGTGGAATACCACTCTTAGTTGATATTTTGTTTGCTGAAAAATGACTGAAAGTATTATTAAATTACCTAAAGGTTTAAAGTTTGTTGGTGAGAATGTTTTCAAGTGGATGAATACTTTAAAAGAAGAAACAAGAATTATATTAGATGAGTAGGTACCACATTTTATTACTAGAAGTGCACCGCACTAGTAATAAATTCATAAAAATCATCTACCAAACGTTTGTTGTGTTTTGCGTTTAAATAAAACATATAATACCTATTACAGAAATTGAAGAATGCCACCGTATAACAAGAGATACAATTTAGATATGGAATGAATTCAAATTCAAAGTTAGGGCAAAGCCCAATATAACAAAATGCTAACCAAAGGGGTCAGGGCAGGGGCCCTCGTAATGTAGTGTCCGTCACTGGAACTCCGTTGGACAACAGATTTCAAACAACATTTGAGGAAATGATGTTGGTCCATTACAAAATGTTGAACAAGAACAATAAATTAAGGTTAGTTTATTATTAAATTACTTTTCCAATACCTAGTTTGAAATATGAAAGTGATTCATGCTTTAAATACTTACTTACACCAAAATTATCAACTATATTCTAAATCAGCATCTCGGATGACCTCAGCTTCAGCCTTAGACAAGCGAGGGTGCCGAGGGTGATGGTTTTACAAATAAAAAAAAACCTAAACAATCTTACAGAATGCTCAAGGCCTTAGATATTTGCAGAAGCATTTAAATGAATACCAGAAAGCATAGATCATTTTAGTCAACAGGTATATTCATGTTATAATATTACTATAAAAGTTGTCCAATTTTTTACTACTTATGGTAATTAACTAGGTAACTTATGTTTTGTTTCAGTATCACCAGCAATGAGATTTGTCAGGAGAATTATTAAAGGAAAAACTGTGATAGTAAAAGTCCAGCAGTCCTGCTAGTAACTTTCAGGCAGGATTCGATCCCGCCTGAACTCGGAGAATCCGGCCTTCCCTTTACTTACAGAATAGCATTGTAAATGTATGAAAATTATTTTAAATCTTAAAGAGAATAAAATTATTAGTTTGATAGCAATAATTGTTTTAAAATGTATGGTAGTTTATATAGAATATTTTGTTAGTTTATTAGGATATAGAAATAGAAATACACCATGATAAAAACTCTACTCGAGTTTATTTTTTACCCTTTTACTTATTTACTTTCTCTTAAATTAAGAAAATAAAACACTTTTATTGCATAACACTTTCTTTTACTTAAATTAATTTTATACCATTGGGACAAATAATGTAGGTACCTAATTGGAAGAATATTAGTTTTTACCCATTGACTTAGGTTACTTCAGGGGCGTATTTTGATATTTGGCGCCCTGGGCCAGTTACGTGGGCCGCCCCATACATTCAAGAAAAAAAACTTTAATAACTAAAAAAAACACTCAATAGAATAAACATCGCACGCGCTCTAAGATGAAACAAAAAATAAAAAATCAACTTATCATTGTAGTTGATTTTTTTTTGTTTACTTATAATATGAGTTTTAGGTGTTGTTGACAATTAGGTAGGTATTTGAACTTCTTCAGACAAATGAGAAATAAAATTAAAGTAAAATACATAATAAGCGGGCACACAAAGCTGAGCGGGGCGGCCCGTGCTGCCCTGGTAAACTTTTTTGAATTTAATCAGAAAAATGAGAAATAAAATATAGGTAAAGATCATAACAAGCGAGCACACAAAGCTGAGCGGAGCGGCCTGAGGCGACCTGGTAAACTTTTTTGAATTTTGTCCGACAAATAAAAATAAAATAAAAATAAAGATCATAACAGGCGGGCACCCAAAGCTGAGCGGGGCGGCCCGAGCCACCCTGGTAAACTTTTTGAATTTCATCAGACAAATGGGAAATAAAATTTAAGTAAAGATTACAACAGGTGGGCACGCAAAGCTAAGCGGGGCGGCCCGAGCCACCATAGTACCTAAACTCTTTGAATTTTATTAGACAACTGGGAATAAGTTATAATTAAAGATCATAGCAAGCGCGCACCCAACCGCCCTGGTAAACTTTTTGAATTTTGTCCGACAAATGAGAAATGAAATAAAAATAAAGATCATAATAGGCGGGCACCCAAAGCCGAGCTGGGCGGCCCGAGCCACCCTGGTAAACTTCTTGAATTTCATCAGACAAATAGGAAATAAAAAAGTAAAGATTATAACAGGTGGGCACGCAAAACTAAGCGGGGCGGCCCGAGCCACCATAGTAAACTCTTTGAATTTTATTAGACAACTGGGAATAAGTTATATTTAAAGAACATAACAAGCGCGCACCCAACCGCCCTGGTAAACTTTTTGAATTTCTTCAGACAAATAAGAAATAAAATATAGTTAAAGATCATAACAGGTGGCACCTAATGCTGAGTGGGGAGGCTCGAGCCGCACTGGTTAACTTTTTGAATTTCATCAGACAAATTAGAAAAAATAAGATCATAACAGGCGGGCAACCGGAGCTGAGCGGGGCGGCCCGAGCCGCCCGCCCTGGAAAACTTTTTTAATTTCATCTGACAAATTAAAAATAAAATAAAGGTAAAGATCATAACAAGGATTTTTGAGTTTAAGATGTTGGTAACAATAATTCATTAGTACTTAAGATTTTTGATTTTCTTCCGATATCCGAAGACAAGTGGGCGCGCTAAGCTGAGCGGGGCGGCTTGCGCCGCCCCTAGTAGCCTGCCGCCCTGGGCCATGGCCCCCTTGGCCCTTAGGTAAATACGCCTCTGGGTTACTTTCTCTATGATACACTTATTGCATAACACTTTCTACTTAAATTGATTTTATTACTAAGTAATTGGAACAATAAATTAACAATAATAAGTATTTCCTATAATAAAACCTCTCCTTATGTTCTGCTGTGGGTGTACAATTGCCAAAGGGTCCCACCTATCAATACAGCCCAGCGCTCCAGGCATTGTAAAGTAGGTATCTGCAAAATAAAATAGGCAAATTTTAGTACTCATCATTTGTTTATACAACACATTTATAATAATATATCTCTAGAACTTACTGCCTTTTCACATAATCAGGTCGGAGTGTCGTTGTTGAAATGGTGGGACAACATATTTGTTTGATATGCATCGCTTATGCAAAGCTTTTGTCACTTGGTGTAGTTATTGCTTTTGAGATACTGGCTTAGGAGACACATTGGTCACGGCGGTGTCCCCAATAATAGTTTCTTAGGACCCAGTAGCATAGGAATGAATATGCAACTAAAATCTGTAAAATAAACAAACACCAATCTTGAGACACTGATATCTTTGTATTTTAAGAATAAACATATGTTTTATTCGGTGTGGTTATTAAAGATTTACCTACCTTTGTCTCTTCAATGCATCAGAATGAAGAGTTGGTGGCTTATGTGGAGATAATTCACTTTGTAATTTTCCGAACTAAATCCTTCGACAGTCGTATTTTAACAATTTTAGCACGCGACCTTGAAACTCCAACATCATAGTCATGAGCTCTTTTAAACATTTTGGCCTATAAAACACATTAAAATACTAAATTGCGTTATTAAACACCACTTGTTTGACGAACGATCGTGAAACGATCCTAAAAAAGTAGCCTCGCCTAAACTTTTTGATATCGAACGGTAGCGGTCCAATAATGGTAAAGTTTCGTCTGAACTAGCTGTCAAAACATTACCGCGATACGAAACATGTCAAAAGTTACGGTTTGGTTATGGTCCAATCGCGATTAAGTCGAGTTTGTGTTAGCGCGATTGCCCCCCAGAGTGCCCGCTCTGGTTGAGCGTCGGGCGGGGCGGGGCGGGCAGCGTTCATGTTAAACAAATGCTAACGCATACTGGTGTCCTGAGTAGGGGCCGGAGCGTCGGCAACCAAATGATGAACGCTGCCCGCCCCGCCCCGCCCGACGCTTAACCAGAGCGGGCACTCTGGCCGTACACTAAGTGCCGCTAACGACCGACGCGACGTCCCTAAGTAACTTAAATTTCTATATTTTTTGTAACTGGTGTCTGTTTTTATAGGTCATACCCGTTGCTGCCTCCCATTAATTACCATAATATTTTTGGTAATTAAAATTGTCCCTCGACTGTGCTAAATAAATGTTTTTTTATTTTTGATTAAAATAAAATATTATTTAAGTACTTTTAAGGAGCAATTTATGCGTTGGTAACCTTTCAATTACAGTTAGAATACAATTTTAACTGACGTGCGACTGAGGTTCGACGTACGCCTTCGTGAGATAAAGATCTGTAGCCAAATACCGTGACTATCACGAGTAGCCCGTGTACTTAAAGCGAGGATTCCCGGCCAAGATAGGCACGCTAACGCTTGCTCGGCCGCGCGCGATAGATTTCGCGTGGACGCAGCGGAAGCCCGCAGTGAACTGTGAACTCACGAGCGCCCCGCGAATCAAAAATCAAATTTTAATTAAAAATGAAATAATAAAAATTTTATATGTACTTATGACAGCCGGAATCCTTTGCCTATTCAAAGACAATTAATTTTCGTATATTTTTCATTAACTAAAACCAAGTATATTGCGAGTAATAGGATATTTGAATTTTGATTAGATGGATGTTTGAAATTTTATTTGTGGCAGTAAAGTACTTATAACCAATAGAAAATTTAACGGTCGGAGTCACTAGATAAAATAAATTTTTCTAAGTTTTGAGTACTTGTGATTTGCGAATCCTACTATCCTACTAATATTATAAATGTGAAAGTTTAGATGTTTGGATGTTTGTATGTTTGATACTCAATCACGCCAAAACGGCTGAACGGATTTGGCTGAAATTTGGAACATAGATACTTTGTAGCCTGGAGAGAAACATAGGCTACTTTTTATCCCGGAAAAATGTCACATTCCCGCGGGATAACGTCGTGTAGTTCACGCGGGCAAAGCCACGGGCGGAAAGCTAGTAATCCATAATTAAAAATACCCTATTTTTGGGAATCCTGGCCTTAAACGCATAAGGTCCGATCCGGAGATTCAATCGGGAGATAGATTCAAGTCACGTTCCTCCTTCATTGAATGAAGTTTGACGACATCTCGCCGATGAAGTATTGATTGCTTCGGCCCGAGGCCTGAAAAAATACGTGCAAAATGTACTGAAAAGTGAAATGAAATGGGGCTCTTTCCTGAATCAGTTGCTGATAAAATTTTTGAAAACATGTCCTGTTAAATCAAGTGAATTTTAGATATTTTTTAGAGTGCAATATTCCTATCACTACGCTCAGTGGAGTAATCCTATTTTCTTTATTTTATTTTATTTAAAAATGAAACAGTTTTATCTTTAGATGTAGGAAGGATGTTTTTTACTCAATCACGGTAAAATATCCTAATAACTGTACGAAATTTGGCACAGAGTATAATCTAGAGTAATAGTATAGTATTGGAACACCATATAGGTTACTGAAAAATGGAAAATTAAATATTTAGAAAAAAATCGACCCGTCTCACAACTAGCTCCGATGGGACTCGAACCCACGACCTTTCGCTTTCCGGGCGACTGCTCTAACTACTGAGCTACGGAGTCGTTACGAGAGGCGTCGAATTTGTCCAATACTTCTTACGCGCTGTATAGTCAGCGTGAATTTCATCAATGTGGAGATATTATTACCCTCACACGCGAAAGAAATACCTTTCCAGATATTTGGCAATCGCTAAAGGTGAAACGCGTAAGAAGTATTGGATAAATTCGACGCCTCTCGTAACGACTCCGTAGCTCAGTGGTTAGAGCAGTCGCCCGGAAAGGGAAAGGTCGTGGGTTCGAGTCCCATCGTCGGAGCTAGTTGTGAGACGGGTCGATTTTTTCTAAATACTTCATTTTCCATTTTTTCAGTAATAAAAATTGCATTGTGAATGCAAAAAACTAAAAATTAAAATAAACCATATAGGTTACTATTTACTCCGCGAAAATGTCAATCCCAAAGCAAAACACCAAACCGGTCCCGACGGAAGATCAGCGCTGGCCTCAAGCCATGCATTACGTCGAGTCGGGACCGTTTTGGGACACATTATTATTATTTGAATGTAAGGGGCTATGCATCTCCCTTAAGAGATGTAGTCACTGCGACCTAAAAGATCTATTGTGACTCGCCACCTGGTTATAGTTAGGTACTCTTTTAGACTGGAGGCTTCCAAGAAGTCTAGAATACTCCTAGCTTTAAGAGTTTTAATCTCCTCTGGGCGCATAATGTGTCGACCCAGATAGATACTGCGTTTATGGATAAGGGGCCCGCAGTCACATAAAAGGTGCCTAGGTGTTTCCCTCACCTGTTTACAGTAGCGGCAAACATCAGTGTCACTCAATTTCATGTGACATTGGTGCCTGTTTAGTTTGCAGTGGCCGGTTAAGGCGCGGACTATCGCACAGATGTTCGTCCTGCTAAGCTCCAGGAGTTTGGCAGTTCGGCTTTGCGAGTAGTTTTCTATAAGGGATTTGGCTTGTAGCTGTCCTGGTTGTATCAACCAGTGCTTTTGGGACACATACCTTTTTTTTTTGTATCAAGAGGAGAATGCGATCTTTAGGCATACCAAACGGCATGTTGGACTCGGTCACACCTATGGCATGTTCCTCGCCGCGCCCAGCCCTCCCACCAAGCCTAATAGGCTTCGCGTCAGAGCTGGGTGGTTCTAACCTCTGCCCCCTCCCTAACGAGCTCGAAAGCTCGAGGGGGGGCCGGGCAGAAGGAGGAAGCGTCCTCCCCAGCCCCCCACGTGGCTACCCGCTCGTGGGGGCAGGCCAGGTGGGGCGAATAGGAGGACGCACCACTACCAACTAAATTCTTCTCGAAGACCTAGCGCCTTTCCCGGGTCTGTGGGATCGCGTTGTCACGCTCCACGTTACCCGGGGGAGGGTGGCCCGTTAGGGCCCCACCCTTGGGGGACAGAGGGCCTCACTGCGCCCCCCCCTTGCGACACGGGGAGATCGAGTCGCACAACTTTGGGACACATACCTACCTGCCTTAAGTTCTATGTTTTTTTTTTTTTTTAATAATAAAAAATCTTTATTATCTCCACACAAAAGAACAAAGAAATAAACTTAAGAGTAGGTACAATTAATTTAAGTCTCTTGTGGGAGACTGGTGCCTATACTAGGAATTAACCTGTATTACTGGCCACCAGGTTCCCACCTCACGGACACGAGTATTACTTATAGGTACCTTAATTAACAATACTTTTAGACTATAGACTATATCAATTATATGTTACTGTTACTTAATAATATTGAATTAGTACCAAAATAATTTTAACTTATGGGTATCAACATTTTTTCAGTAAAGTCATACGATAAACCTAAGAGCCACTGTTTAAGTTTTTTTTTAACGAGAAATTTAGAAAGTGGATATATATTTATTTGTTTATTAATATGGTTATACAATAGTGTGCCAAGGAAAGAAAAAAGCGTTGGGAGAAGCTAGTTTTAAATGCTTGCGTGATGCAGACTTTACTACTTATTCTTTTAACAATGTTGGATTCTGTGTTGGACTGGTATATAAAATAATTGAGATTATTTTTTGAGTGCAACACAGAGGATATAGAGTTTTCTCACCGACAGAACTTCCCAAATTTTAAAAAGGTCTTCAGTAAAATGGCGATAAGGGAGAAAAGCACTAACCTTTAAGACTATCCTCTGTGCCCGCTCAATTTGAAGCATGTGTGTTTTACCAGAACCACCCCAAGCTGAGATGCAATAGCATAAAAGTGATTGACAGAGTGCGTAGTAAATAGTTTTTAGAGTTGATTTATCCATAACCTCTCTAAGTGTCCGGAAAATGTATATAAGTTTACGTACTCTTTTTACAATTTGATCAATATGCTGCCGAAATGTAAGACAATGGTCAATAGTTATACCTAAATATTTGATATCAAGCACTTGTTGTAAGTGAGGACAGTTACAATGATGATTATTTGAGGTATGATTTGTGTGAGCTATTAATTCAAAGGATTCAGGTGGTAAACTACTTTTTTTCATTGTGATGAATGTGATATATTTAGTTTTGTCGGTATTGAGCGAGAGTTTATTTTTACTTAACCATTGAGAGACTTTATCGTAACCGTTCTGAGCATACTCAAATACTTGATGCCATGTCGGCAAACGCAAGTATCTTACCACTGTCGATTTTTAGCTGACACAGATCGTTGATATATACTAAAAACAGCGTACGACCGAGGATACTGCCCTGAGGTACGCCGTGAGATACAGGTAGCTTGGAACTTACCCATTCACCAATTTTCACCTGTTCGAACCGGTTGGTGAGATAATTTTCAAAAAGCAAGAGTGCTGTTCCTCTCACTCCCAAACGCTCCAACTTTTGCACCAGCATGTGTGTTTATGTTATGTTGTTGTGATGTCCCGAATAAATGTTTTTCTTTCTTTCTTTCTTTCAAAACGTCGTGTAGCTAACGCGGGTAAAGCCGCGGGTGGAAAGCTAGCTTGACTTTGACTTCTTATAAATTGACTAGCCTTCTGCCCGTGGCTCCGCCCGCGTGGTCTACACGACGATTTTTCGGGATGAAAAGAAGCCTTTGTCACTCTCCAGCTCCCAAACTATCCCCATGCCAAAAATGAAGTCGATCCGTTGCTTCGTTTTGACGTGAAAGATGGACAAACAAACAAACACACTTTCACATTCATATTTATTATCCTACTTATATATTAAATATTATATAGGTATTTAATATTATAAATGTGAAAGTTTAGATGTTTGGATGTTTAGATGTTTGTATGTTTGTTACTCAATCACGCCAAAACGGCTGATCGGATTTGGCTGAAATTTGGGACACAGACACTTTGGAGCCGGAGAGGAACATAGGCTACTTTTTACCCCGGAAAAATGTCACATTCCTGCGGGATAACGTCGTGTAGTCCACGCGGGCAAAGCCGCGGGCGGAAAGCTAGTTACCTATAAAGCTAAGGATCTTTTTTGTTTGAACTACTAGCTGGACCGAATTAAAAAATTCTTTTTGTGGTGGTAGTCTATTTATCAAGGAAGTCTATCTATTCATCTTATAGGCTAAAGAAAAAATATTACTTTTTATAACTTATAACTTTTACAATCACACCAATCCAATTTTTAGTAGGTTTTTCCTTTTTCAAGAATTAACGCAGGTGAAACTGCGGGGCACAGCTAGTTTACACCATTATTATGGATTATAACTGTCCCTCGTTTCAGGGCAGTATGCGCTGACGTGAGGCCGGTCCTGAGGGAAGTGTTCCGGGAACGGGACTACCTGCCGCCGCTGCCCACCGACAAGGATGCCGTGCAACAGGAGGACCCGCTATGCAAGCACTGGGTAACCTTGAGATTTTAAATTATTTTTATGCAAATTATTTAATTTTTTAGTTTTTGTTTGCATTCACAATGCAATTTTTATTATTGAAAAATGGAAAATGAAGTATTTAGAAAAAATCGACCCGTCTCACAACCAGCTCCGATGGTCGATTTTTTCTAAATATATACTTCTTTTTCCATTTTTCAATATGTTTATGCATTCACGATGCAATTATGTAAATATAGGAAAATTAATGTGATAGTAAAAATGTAATCATTTTGTAAAAATGTTTCTTTCGGATGCGACGGTTTCCTCACATTGATGAAGCAACGCTGGCCTACAGCGTAACAAGTGATAGCTAAATTTGACGAGTCGTGTAAGCCTTTCGGTAGCTTAGTTAGTCAGAGTATCGGGCCGGATCCCCGGAGGTGCGGGTTCGAATCCCGCCTGTAAGCTACTTATAGGGCTCGTGGTTTTTTACTATCTCATTTTTCCTATATTGGGTAACCGTTTTTGGTTAAAACTTTTAACTAACTACGACCTTGAACTTGGTAAACGAGCAAGAAACATGGGCTGGCTGTGTTTCCTTCTTGTCTTAAAAGTAACCGACTTATAAAAACGATGTTTTTGATCTCTAAAGAAAACCGCGAAGTTGGTGGAGATAACTTGGCATCAATCAAATCTACGTTTAGGATTTTATGTTCTTAATAGTGCCAATCTAGTCTCATTCGTAGATTTATGCTTTGTACTGATAGTGATAGTGATACAAATAAAAAAATGTTGTGACGGGTTTGAGTACATACAGCTTTTAGAATTTTTCAACCCGTAGACTGCCAAATAACTCGAATAACAATGCCAATGTCTATCGAAAGGTAGTAAAATATTGACGATTCATAAGTAAATGCTTATTATGTCTATGTGAATAAATAAATATTTGATTGATTGATTGATTGAATCTCGGTTCAATTTAAACTCAAGACATTTCTTTATTACCAGTTATTTTCCCGTACTTTACGCATCTATTCAAAATGATCATTAGTAGAAATTATCTCGGATCTTTGTAGGAGAAATCCTCTTATTCAAAACTACGAGTAATCTTGTATCAAATAGGTCCAATTAAAGGACTTTCACAACGAAGGCGGTTTAATTGTGAACACGGGCCTATGTAAATACGCACCCTAAAATTATGTATTCATCATCCCGATATCTTAGTTAACTAACGTAATATTAAACTAGAACACCCATCGTACGCAAATTATACATTCGCAATGGAATTATGACTGTGCAAATAATCAAATTTCCTCTTCGAAACTGTTGCAAATATTATCTAGAACGTACAACGTGGCTATTAAAGTTTCCAAAAACTGTTACTTTTGCTATAAAGTATCAAGATACTGTGCTAAATTGAGCAACTATGCTGCTAGATGCATTGGGTAATGTTGGGACGTTGAGTTTTATTGGTTTGTCTCTCTAACGGCGAGATTTTTTTGGCGTGATAAAAAATACATTTTTCGAATGAAATTTGCAAACTACAGTCCTGTGGTTACGTTTTGTATTACGCCCGTTCAGGGACTAATCAAAGAAAACAGAAGAGCTGGGCATCAGTTTTAATAATCGACCTTACAGTTGTTAGACATGGTGATGTGTAGGGCTTGCAAATATTCGACAAATTTAGGTATTCGAATATTCGAATATTTTGTCTCAGACATTCGAATATTCGAATATTATTCGAAATATTATAAAGTCAAATAAAACAGGGTTTTAAGTGGTAAGAACACTCTTTTGCAATGAAATGAAAAATGCTCAGTAAGTTTTTGAGAATATTTATTGCGACAAAATGTTATAAAATCATAAAATCAAACAACTTCTAATGAACCCTGCCATCATTGAGATCATCATTCATCATTTATCTAATTAAGTTACGTATATAAAACTTAACAATTTCTGTTAACTGGGCAGTAACTAAAATATATAAAAAATCTCTGAGATGCATTTGCATAAAAATAGTCCTATAATCCTTTGGGGAGGCCTATGCCCAGCAGTGGGCGTCATTCGGCTGACATGATGATGATGACGAAAAATAGTTCTTAATGGAAAAGTATACAAATGAAAATGTTACGCTAAGTAAATTGTTAGCGTAATACACATTTCTCCAATATTATGAATCAGGGCTATAAGCAATAAAAAGAAACTATTAAAATTATTAGTTAGTTTTAACTTTCTGAATAAACCACATCAATGAGATCGTTAATTCGTCACGTCATTTGTTATCTATTAACTTGGCACTAGCTAATGTAAAAAAACATCTCTCTTTGAGATCAGTTTCATAGTTAGAATTAAAATATTAAAAAAAAAACAATGAAAACAATTAACTTAATGAAATTACTAGTACAGGACACGCCCCACAGGCATTCCCCGAGACGTGGGTTCGAATCCCACCTGAAAGCTACTTATAGGGCTCGTGGTTTTTACTATCACATTTTTCCTATAGTACAGGACAGTTACGATATACAGGTAGTAAAACAAAAAACAGTACAGAGATTTTAGGGGATGATAGTGTCCATCAATACGAACTATTTTTACTATGAGGGCTGACCACGGAATCGCGAAAAAAAAAATCAGCTGTTCCATACATTTCAATCGAGTCGATGTTGTACTTTTGTATGGAACAGCTGACATTTTTTTCGTGATTTCGTGGTCGGTCCCATAGTAAAAATTGATCGTGTTGATGGACACTATCATCCTCTAAAATCTCTGTACTGTTTTTTTTACACTATCTGTATGCTATGAAATAAATGCAACTATTTCTTGCTTGGTTTTCTTTGGTAATGAGATCTCAAGAAACTTAATGCATCTAGCGAATTATCTTTTAGGGAGCTGGGTGATTACATAAATATTTGCATGAGGAAAATACTCTCTCACATTCTACACTTGTAGGTGGTATACAAAGCAAGAAATTATAACTTTGTTCTAAGTGAACTTGCACTTGGACCCCCTCTATAATTTAAGACCATTTGCATACAAACTGATACTTCAAGTTCTACGTTATCAGAATAATTTGCAGTAGACGTAGACGAAGCTGATGAAATGGTATCAGCAATTCTTTTTTGCAGCTGTTCCTGAAGACTTTGCGGTATCTGTGGTTTCATGTTGCTGACTCATTTGAATTAAAGGCACATTATCATCTTCCTCGTGAGATTGAATATGATTGCTAAAATATTTGCTATTATGTTTCACAGCTTCATACAAAGTTCACCTGGTCTACTATAATTTATATGGCAAAATAACACAGCAACTTGAAATGTTTACACAATTCTGAGCTTTGATAGATTGATAGTTCCATTGTTATCATGCAATGCAACTAATACAAGCAAGGAAACACAACACTTATCCATTTTAACTTATAAATGTACGCATACTATGATTTGCATATTCTTAAATAAAAAATATTTGAGGTAAGATTTTGATGCGATGTAAAATAACACAAAACCAACAAGTAATTATAAAAATATACTTACTTACATGAATAAGAGCCAACGCGCACTTGTCATTTTTAATCGGGCGATAGTTTAGTAGGAATCGTAAGACGTTCGTGATCAAACTATCGGCCGATAGTTTGGTTTTGAGAGCCTGCGCGCACTTGTGATTTTTAGTCGACCGATAGTTGGTCGATAGTGTAGTTGAATCCGGATTCAACTACACTATCGACCAACTATCGGTCGACTACGCGCCCGGGCGCGCGCTCACATAGTCCTTCATCTACTGGCCGATAGTTGTGCGATAGTTGTCCGATAGTTGTGCGATAGTTGTCCGATAGTTGTGCGATAGTTGTCCGATAGTTGTACAACTATTGGCCAGTCATTTTCGATAGTTCGATACTGAATGCGCAGTCTACCGATAGTTAGTTTAATCGTCAGTGCGCGGACTGCCATATAACTCTATTCTGAATCCGAGAACGCTCAAACTATCGCCCGATTAAAAATCACAAGTGCGCGTTCGCTCTAAAACACAGAATTCGATAAAATTCTCATATAAATAACAGTTTTTTAATACACTGCACTGCAATCGGACTTAAAAGTCTGCCGGCCGGTTGATGTAAACAAACAATGGCGTCGATCGAGTGGCACGAGTGGGTTGACCGAAGTGAGCGCGAGCGATCGCTTCCGAGAGTAGATCCGAGAGTTTCCGAATGACAGCGTACACTAACGAGCCTTCTTTTGATACGTTCACGCAAGATAAGTTTGATTAAATTTGACGTGTTAAAAAAAACGAATATTCGAATATTCGTAAATATTATTCGAATATTAAAATGGGGCGAATATTCGAATTATTCGAATATTCGAATATTCGATTGCAAGCCCTAGTGATGTGGTTACAGCCGCTACACTAATTTTGCTATGCCCTATAAAGGGTGCTACTATCTATAGGTGATTTCTTTGGTTAAAACTGATAAACTTTTTTTCCTCGAGCGATTTTTTGCCGTACAAAATAAGAGAAAAAGATTAAAATGTATTTTTGAGAAACGTTTCTAGTGTTTACATCAGATTTGGATACCGACAATATACGCATATGTCTTACCTTCGTAGTTTGTTTGATTTGAAAATTATAATAAAGTTTTATAGTATTAACTTCCTTGAACAGGCACCCTTTTGAATAGACTATTACTACGGTATGTCAGAAGTAACTCTTTATCTTATCTTTATCTCCAGATAAAGGACTACTCATTGCGATGCAACGAGCTGTGGCAGAAAGAAGACGAACTGAAGCGAGAGCATGCTTCAAGAGTTGCGCGGGAACCGCTACCGAACATCTACAGACTATCGTCACCGCGGGTGAAGGCTGTGCCGACGTGGTGGTTGAAGCACGGTCTCATCGCCAGGAAGGACCTGATACCCGCCGTGCATCAGAACGCTGGAGGTAAGTATTCGTTTTTTGATGAGCGTGACTTACAAGGGTGACTTGCGAACCACTACCGAACATCTACCGGCTGTCGTTGCCGCGGGTGAAAGCTGTTCCAACGTGATAGTTGAAGCACTGCCTTATCGCCAGGAAGGACCTAATACCTGATGTTCATCAGAACGCTGGAGGTAAGTATTAGTTTTTGATGAGCGTAAGTTGCAAGGTTGACGTGCGAACCGCTACCAAACATCTACAGACTATCGTCACCGCGGGTGAAGGCTGTGTCGACGTGGCGGTTGCAGCACGGTCTCATCGCCAGGAAGGACCTGATACCCGCCGTGCATCAGAACGCTGGAGGTAAGTATTCGTTTTTTGATGAGCGTGACTTACAAGGGTGACTTGCGAACCACTACCGAACATCTACCGGCTGTCGTCGCCGCGGGTAAAGGTGGTGCCAGCAAAAACGCTTAAGCACGGTATCATCGCCAGGAAGGACTTGATACCTGCCGTGCATCAGAATGCTGGAGGTAAGTATTCGTTTTTTTGATGAACGTAAGTTACAAGGGTGACTAGCGAACCCCTACCGAACATCTACCGGCTGTCGTCGCCACGGGTGAAGGCTGTGCCAACGTGGCGATTGAAGCACGGTCTCATCGCCAGGAAGGACCTGATATCTGCCGTGCATCAGAATGCTGGAGGTAAGTATTCGTTTTTTGATGAGCGTAAGTTACAAGGGTGATCTAACGGCTATCATCGCCGCGGATGAAGGCTGTGCCGACGTGGCGGTTGCAGCACGGTCTCATCGCCAGGAAGGACCTGATACCCGCCGTGCATCAGAACGCTGGAGGTAAGTATTCGTTTTTTGATGAGCGTGACTTACAAGGGTGACTTGCGAACCACTACCGAACATCTACCGGCTGTCGTCGCCGCGGGTAAAGGTGGTGCCAGCAAAAACGCTTAAGCACGGTATCATCGCCAGGAAGGACTTGATACCTGCCGTGCATCAGAATGCTGGAGGTAAGTATTCGTTTTTTTGATGAACGTAAGTTACAAGGGTGACTAGCGAACCCCTACCGAACATCTACCGGCTGACGTCGCCGCGGGTGAAGACTGTGCCAGAGTGGCGGCTTAAGCACGGTCTCATAGCCAGGAAGGACTTGGTACCTGCCGTGCATCAGAATACTGGAGGTAAGTATTAGTTTTTTGATGGTGACTAGCGAACCCCAACCGAACATCTACCGGCTGACGTCGCCGCGGTTGAAGACTGTGCCGGCGTGGCGGTTGAAGCACGGCTTTATCGCCAGGAAGGATCAGAATGCTGGAGGTAAGTATTAGTTTTTGATGAGCGTAAGTCACAAGGGTGATTTGCGAACCCCTACCGAATATGTACAGGCTGTCGTCGCTGCGGAAAAAGGGAATGCCAGCGTGGCTGCTCAAGCAACGGGCTCTTCCCTAGGAAGGCCATGTTCACTGCTGTGCATCAGAACGCTGGATATGTATGCGTTCTCACCTTTCATACATAAATAATGCCTACAGTTTACCGGTTCAAGAATTGAACTAACGGTACGAAGAAGAATACAAGAAAGAGGTGAGGTGAGCTTTTGTGTTGTATATCTACCACAAGATAAATAGAATTCGCTATTTCTACTTGCTAAAATCACAGTCTACTAGTAAATAGACTGTGCTAAAATCCTCAGACATCGGTCTTGCCATTAAGACTTTTGCATTCTTGTAATATGCCTCTAGTATTATTTTCCTTATATTGACTTTTCATATAAGTTCTTCATATTCTTCTCGAACAGGAGATGGTAGTCTCTGGGTGAGGAACATTCTCAACCGCAGCTCGTGTGACGTCAGCCTGATAGAGGTGCGTGGAAGCCGCCTGCGCATACCTGCGCCGCTGCCGCCTGCTGACGATCAGACTATCGAGTCACTTAGGTTTGTAATATAAACAAAATAAAAATATTTAAGAAATATTTAAACTTTTTTTTACATTTTATACAAAAAAAAAAATTCTTTTCAAGTTTATGATTCAATTCATGTTGTTATGTAAGTGCAATTAATCTTAGCAACCCTCAACTTGCTGGTTTCAGGGGGCCGATTCTCAGGCAATCGAGAAAAGTTGACTTTTATAAGCTCGAAATTCAAATTTAACACAGTTTGTGTATTGTCAGAATTTCACAATCGATAAAGTTCGATCGAAAACCAGTCGAACGCAACGAGTGGTACGGACCAATCGATGTTCGTATACGAACTTAGCTGTCAAAATGAATTTGTTGACATGGGGGACAGTTTAGTTTGTTTGAAACGTTCAAATTTTTCAATAGAAACCAGAAACAAAATGTTCGACATACGAATTACCACACTGAAAAAGTTCGAATGCCTGAGAATCGGGCCCCTGTACCATATGGGTTACGAGTTCTCGTGACACACGTTCTAATACGCATGCAAAAAAGTTGTTTGGTGAGAAGTGTAGGTTCTGCTTTTGCTTTTGTAAGCTGTACAACAAAATTGCCCCTAAATATAATATTCACATTAAAATGTGAAGGGGCCAGGTAGTATGGATTTGAAATTAAAATGCGGATTCAAAATTAAACGTGTGTACTGCTATGCTGATCTTACAAGAAGAGAAAGGGCGGGAAACATGAAAAAATAAAACTAAAAAGTCACGGCATTGGCGTCAAGCAGTGATGTGCCGTTTTACTCGCGAACATGCCCCCGCGCGTTGAAGGCTCGTCCTTTAATCAAAACATCTTCTTCATCGGGGAACAACGGAACAATCCTGCTGCTGCTACGCCGTACAATGCCATTGGCCGTTGTTATATCGGCGACACGACTTATCCCGTCACTCGCTCCATGATGAACTCCTACAATGCGTCCAAGCTTCCACTTCAGCGGTGGAAGACCATCTTCCTTGATCAGGACTAGAGTGTCAACTTCGAGGGAGTACTTATGAGAGTGCCATTTGACTCGCTGCTGAAGCTCAGCAATATACTCTTTACTCCAACGTGTCCAAAAGTGCTGACGTAATTGTTCAATTTGCTGGAAGCGTGACAGTCTGCTGGCTGGATGGTCTGCGTAGCTCCGGTCAGGTTGGGCGGTGAGAGGGCGGCCGATGAAGAAATAGCCAGGCGTGAGTGGCGTCAAATCTGCTAGATCCGATGACAACGGAGAGAGTGGCCGAGAGTTAAGTATCGCCTCGATTTGCACTCGCGTTTTTCCGTTGAACTTCAACTCATCGACCACTCTGTGCGGCGCGCAATCCCCAATGCAATAATGCGCGTAAACAAACTTGCAAACAGGCTTCTCACGACGAATTCGCTGGCAATTATTATTCGGCGAAGATCTAGGACCATGAAGGGGCCAGGTAGTATGGATATGAAATTAAAATGCGGATTCAAAATTAAACATGTGTACTGCTATGCTGATCTTACAAGAAAAGAAAAGACGGGAAACATTAAAAAATAAAACTAAAAAGTCACGGCATTGGCGTCAAGCAGTGATGTGCCGTTTTACTCATAAGATAATGAATATTCCGAAGTAAGTAATTTCAAAGTTCAGTATTTTGCCACCAGCAAATGCTGTTTTTATAAACCTTTGAATAAAATAAAATAAATGCATGCGTCGTTCCTGAACTTCCATTTATCTTCACTATTTAACTTCACCCACAGCATATTTTTGTACACCTATGAAAAAGCGCCGTGGAAATATCTGCTAAGCTGTTTGTGGCTCAGGGAGCTGTATTTTATCTGCACAATGCACTTTAATGACACCGCGGCGCAGTAATAGGGAGACAAATTGCTGGCTCGCTTATTTCGAAGTGCTTCTATATTAAGGCAGATATCACATTCCGATGCACAACCATTACTTGCTAGTATCAAATATAATATTGACAACACAGTCACGTGCAAAAGAGGGGAAAGTCAGTAATGAGTAATGTCATAAGAATGATAGAATTATGCCCAATTGTTTGTTATTGCTTGCGAAAGAAAGCCGCAAATATTTAGTTTTCACAATGGTTAGGGAGTTCCACCAGGTGACGCGTGATCGAATAAAATTTTCCTACGTTTAAAAAAGTAATACGTTGCCATATTTGCGTTGTGTTTGTCGTTGTCGTCACATAGTGGTATAATTGGTTGAAGCACAGCCTTCTCTATCGTCTCCTACAAGCCATGCTATGAAGCGGAACGGCAACATTGCTGTGAACCGGTTTACTCCTCTGAGTACTAAATCCTATGGAGATGGCATACCTACGAAAAAGTGAGGCATACCTACACATACCGAGAAACAAAAATGGCGACCGGTCACCGGCCTCAATCATGCATAACTATGACGTCACGTTTTAATGTTACCAAAAATAGGTTAAATAAATATATTGCTGTCTCTTTTTACATGGAGTATTGGAGGTAAGATAGAACAAGATGGCTGTTTATGAGCATAATGTCGATTTAGCTCATATTTGTGTAACGGATAGTTCATATTCTTAGAACAATATGCCATCTCTATTTACTATAGTTTAATTTTACTATAGTTTAGTTTAGATTGTTTTGTTTAAGCTTCATTCCTGTAATTATAATCTACTCTTGTTTACTGACTTGTACTAGGTGTAAGTATCAAGTTACATAAGGCACACCAAAAAACTATTGTCTGTGGGTGGGCCTGGCGACCTGTGTCACAGGTTTCTTTTCTAAAACCTACATCGGGCACCAGTCCCTCACAAATTAAGTAACCTTCAGGTATAGCTTTTAATTACCACTTAAGTCCTTTATTTGTGATGGGAAAATAAACAAACATTTTATTTATTTATTTATTTATCTCCATAGGATTCAGTACTCGCGGTTTACTCGCTGTTTACCTGTCAAACGGTGTCAAATAGATTCACTTAAAACTAGAAATGCGACGTTGCCAACTTTATGCGCATAGCTTGTAGAAGACGATAGAGAAGGCTGTGGTTGAAGCATTTGCCCCAGGCAGCAGTGGGAACATTTACCTCTCGTGATGAAACTGAACGGTTGTGTAAAACGAAACAAATGTAGCTTACTTCCGCAAGAAACACAACATAGAAGATGCACCGCCCGCCCGACCGAAAAAAATTGCACATGCACACCACGAAAATACCAGTGCACAATACCTGCATTTAGCAAGACAACAATACACCTTTCACCTTCACCGATTAGACTATTCTACACGTGTTTCGCTCCAACCCGGGGCATCCTCAGGAGATAGTTCGTGCGAAAACCAACACATTGGTTTTGTATCATCTCGCATGTTATGTTTTTTGCGGAAGCAAGCTGCTACATATTATATTTCGTTTTTCACAATGGTTAGGGACTTCCGCCAATTAGTGCCGCCTGATTCCAAAGAGTTTAGACTAAATACTGAGGTAATTGAAGAGTTACACTTTCTTGTGGCACGTGGCTGTCTTCCGTCTCACCTACACTTTGAAAAAAAAACGTATGGTCATATGAAACAACTGACAGCCACTACGTACCTACTAAATGTCAAATTTGCGGGGTACACTTTTTTATTCAGGCCGAAAACTACAGTTTTCTTGTACAAACTCCTTTCCTGATTCAATCAAATGAAACTGAACGGAACTTTTTTGTACAGTATTGGAGAGCTGGCTGTCCCACGGCCACCCGTCCCACCTACAGTGGATATCCCCCCTCCAGTGCCCGAATACGTCCTGTGCATACCACCGCAATTGGAGTTCGTCAACTTCACAGTTGGCCAATTGCATACGGTTAGTACGATCTTTTTATTACAAGCTTTTTATTAACTTGTCATGTTAGTTAGTTTGTTAGTTAGGTCCGGTTGCTCGTACATTACAGTAAAGTTAAAGTTAAAATTTAACCGTTGTCAATATTTACCTCGGTCAAAGAAAAATACGTTGGGTTAAAAGTGTTGACAGTACTATTTCATTAACCTTCCCTTAATTACTAATGTCAAAATTTAAACCACCCTGTCGGTTATTTTGACCGCCGTTAAATGTGTAATTTGACTGCTCATTAAAGTAACCGCTTCTTCAACAGCTTTTTAAATTTGACCGCCGGTTAATTTTACTTTAACCATAATTTAACTCTAAAGTTAACTTAACCAAGCTTTGAGCAACCGGGCCTTAGTGGGGGACAAATCTTGCAAGCTTAATTTGACCCACTTCCCAGTGTCCGATGAGCTGAAATTTTGGATACAGGTTTGGTTCAGAAGTCAATACAACATTAAAGTACCGTCAGCAAAAAAGCTTGTCATAAAAATGTAATTTTTACTAAAAACTTATTAAATTATTGTAAGGTTTTCTATTTAACTTGCAGTGTATGTATGACCGTTCAGGATCAAATCTTGAGAGCTAAATTTGACCCACTTTCCGATGTCCGATTGAACTGAAACTTAGCATACAAGTTTGGTTTGGAAGATAATACAATATTAAAGTACAGTCAGCAAAAAAGGTTGTCATAATATAAACTTTATTATTGAAAAATTTACAATGCAGTTTTTTGATAAAATCGACCCGTCTCACATTCTTCTCTTCATCTTCTCTAATTCTTTTTATTTTTTTTTCTAAATACTTCATTTTCAATTTTTTCTACCTATAAGAAAAATTGCATTGTGAATGCAAAAAAGTAAAAATTTAAATAACATAGTTAACTTAATTAAGTTATTTTAACAAATATTACTGATACTGCATGCTGCCACCCGTAGAATGTCGAAGGAAAAAGGCTACAAATATACATGGGTTAAGTATGGCCGTGTTTACATCAGGAAAGATGACACATCACCTGCAATTTATGTTAAAGATATGGCGAGTTTAGAAAAAATTGTTTAATAATCAGAATTCTTATAATCTATTTTTTTGTTTTTAATATTAATTTTGAATTGTTATATGGATTTATTTAATCTTATTATTTTTATGAAATTATTTTATCAGAATGTTAATCGCATCAGAAGTAAATTAAATCAATTGTATACAAATATTTTAAGTGAAAACTATGACATAATTTGTTTAACGGAAACTAATTTGGATAGCTCTTTCTCTGACAGAGAGTTTGTAGATGACAGGTACAACGTATACCGCAGGGACCGCGAAACTACCCTCTCTTCTAAGCTCTTTGGTGGCGGTGTGTTACTAGCACTAAAAAAGTTGCTTTGTGCCGTCAGGCATCCTGAATTTGAAAGCCCGCACGAGGACATTTGGATCACAATAAAAGATAATAATAAACAACTTGGTTACAATATAAACATATGTCTCGTTTACTTGCCACCTGATCTAAGTGTAGCCCATTGTGAAACTTTTTATGACAAGTGTTGCAATACCATTTTAAATCTTAATCAATCGGATTCCAAAACAATTATTCTTGGCGATTTTAATCTTCCTGGACTGACATGGTCTCCTGATGTCACATGTCTGTCTCGACTGTGTCCCAGTAAAGCTTATGATACCAAATCATCATTGCTTGTAAAATTACTAGACCTGGGTGACCTTTTTCAATATAATCACATTCCAAACTCTGACAATAGGATCCTTGACCTCTTTATGACCAACTTCGAAGACTTGACTTTAACAGAATGTTTCCCCCTAAGCACGCAAGACCGTCACCATCCAGCAATTCAGATCAATTTAGATGTAATAACTAAAAGTAAAAATGTCTCAAAAAAACTACAACTCGTTCCGAATTTCCGCAAATTTGATATACTAAATTGCATATTGCAGCTTAACAACATTAATTGGGAGAACATTTTAGACTGCGATGACATTAATATGTGCGTCGAGCGATTCTACAAGGTAATAAATGACACCATCGGAAAGAATACTAAATTAAAGCGAATAGGCGCTTCCAATTATCCCGTTTGGTTCTCAGAACCTCTAAAAGCCTGTATTGAAGAGAAAAACTCCGCACACAAAAGATTTAAGAAATATAATAACCCCCGTGACTATGACGAGTTTCGGCTACTACGTGCGAGAACTAAAATACTCATTAAGGCTTGTTACAACTCTTTCCTGTCAAATATTGAGCAATCGCTAAAGGACTCGACGAAACTCTTTTTTTCTTTTATTAATAGCAAAAGGTCTGGTCCTACAGTGCCTGAAAACGTCAAATTCAATCAAAAAACTGCCACGTGTGCCGAAGAGGCAGCCGAGCTTTTCTCCGAGTACTTTTCTTCTGTTTTTGAACCTGACAACCAAGTACCTCCCTTGTCCTTAGCTGAAAATTTTGTTAGCAGTCCACTCTTCTCGATACATGTAACTGAGGACGCCATATTGGAGAAGCTTACATCCCTTGATTCCAACAAAGGAGCTGGACCTGATGGCATCCCCCCTTGCTTTATCAAGCAATGTGCAAAGGCTCTCGTAAAGCCACTCTACTTAATTTTTAATAAGTCCTTGCTCGATGGGGTATTTCCCGATGTATGGAAGAAAGCACACGTAGTGCCAATACATAAGGCTGGTGATAAAAGCGACTGCACAAATTATAGGCCAATAAGTATTTTATCTTGCTTTGCTAAAATCTTGGAATCCCTGGTTTACGATCACCTGTACCATCACCTTATCCCTCATATCTATCAACAACAACATGGCTTCGTCAAGGGTAAGTCAACAGTTACCAACTTACTAGAATACACAAATTTTAATTGTAGAGTGTTTATTAACCATGGTCAAGTAGACTCTATCTATACAGACTTCCGTAAAGCTTTTGATAGAGTCAATCATAGACTGTTGACATGCAAGCTGGAATCGATGGGTGTGCATGGTTCTCTTTTACGATGGCTTAAATGTTACATTTCCAACCGTAGTCAACTGGTTGCCTTAAAGGGTCACTGCTCTCAACCAGTCCCTGTCATTTCCGGCGTACCTCAGGGATCGAATCTGGGACCTCTTATGTTTGTGCTCTACATTAACGACCTAATCCCGAAACTGAAAAACGTCTCCTTGCTGTATGCCGACGACCTCAAAATTTTTGGTCAAATTAACAATGTCCGTGACTGTATAACGTTGCAGAAAGATCTTGACTGCGTCTTTGAATGGTGTAAAAATAACGGCATGAGCCTTAACATCCAAAAGTGCTCTGCCATGTCATTCACTCGGAAAAGAAATCCGATCTTATTTGACTACACAATCGACAGTACATCACTTGAGCGGAAAGAGGTGATTCGGGACCTGGGGGTGTTATTTGACGCGGAACTAAGATTCAATCACCATGTTGAAGCAATATCTAGGCGATCGAATAAACTTCTTGGCTTTATATGCAGGAACACGAAAGAGTTCAAATCCCCAAAAGCTTTACTTACGCTTTACAAATCTTTAATACTTAGTCAGCTTGAGTATGCATCGCCTGTCTGGTCGCCGCAGTACAGCGTACATATAGACAGATTAAAATCTACTCAAAGGCGTCTACTTAAAATACTGACACTTAGATTTGGTCTCAAACGCGAATTGACATCATTTGCCGATCGACTTGAGTACTTTAGGATAAGGAGTCTCGAGAGTCGTCGTAAATTACATGAACTGTCTTACTTACACAAAATTTTAAATGGCTCGATTTGTACTACCCTTTTGTCGGATATTCATATAAATGTTCCTAACAGATCCTCGAGGCGTAAGCGTCCCTTCAGTATCCCTTTCTGTAACAACAATGTTTCGTTTCACAATCCCATCTACAGAATGTGTCGAGACTACAATACCATAGTCGACAAGCATACCGTTGTACCTGACATCTATGATACTTCACTACATAGTATAAAACAAAGTCGCTTTCTCTGTCCCTTATGTCCCTTTGTATGCTTAAATCTTTGAAACTACTCAACGGATTTTGATGCGTTTTTTTTAATAGATAGAGTGATTCAAGAGGAAGGTTTATATGTACTTTTTATCCCGATATTCCCACGGGAACGGGAACCACGCGGGTGAAACCGCGGGCGGCCGCTAGTCTCTTAATAAATGGAAGTCGGGACTGATTAGATTATTATAAATTATCATTAGTGTGTGTGTCTTTACTTTTCATTCTTTTTTAATTCTATATTAATAATGCTTAATGTATAACGCTTGTATTTTTTTAAATTAATTATTTCAATTATTTATTTTAATTATTTTTAATACTATTGCTATTTTTTTTAATGTAATTTAAGTAATGCGCATTTTGGATGTCACGCCTGACATGCTGCGTACACATGCTTTTGGAGTTGCAGCCTACCGTTTTGTATTATTTTCATTACTCTATACTCTAGAATGTGATTGTTGTAACTCTGTATTGTGTGCCTTAATAAATAAACAAATAAACAAATAACTAATAAGTAATACTTGATTGTGTCTAATTTTGAACGGGAATTTAGAGAATTCCCGTTCAAATTTAAGTGTTCAAGAACACTTAAATTTTAACCCTTTAACGGACACATTTTTTTTGCACGATAATAAAAATCTATATATATAAAAATGAATCCCTATTTCCCTTGGTCACGACATCACGCGTGAACGGCTGGATCGATTTGGCTAATTTTGGTCTTGAAATGTTCGTGGAAGTCCAAGGAAGGTTTTAGCGGTGAGAAAATAGGGGAAGGACGGGTAAGTACGGGTAGAGTAGAAGTAGGGTAGGGTAAAGGTAGGGTAGGGTAGGGGTAGGGTTGGGGTAGGGGTAGGGGTAGGGTAGGGTAGGGGTAAGGGTTGGGTAGGGTAGGGGTAGGGGTAGGGGTAGGGTAGGGTAGGGTACGGTAGGGTAGGGGTAGGGGTAGGGTAGGGGTAGGGGTAGGGTAGGGGTAGGGGTAGGGTAGGGGTAGGGGTAGGGTAGGGGTAGGGTAGGGGTAGGGTAGGGGTAGAGTAGGGGTAGGGTAGGGTAGGAGTAGGGTAGGGGTAGGGTAGGGGTAGGGTAGGGGTAGGGTAGGGGTAGGGTAGGGGTAGGGTAGGGGTAGGGTAGGGTAGGGGTAGGGGTAGGGTAGGGTTAGGGTAGGGTAGGGGTAGGGTAGGATAGGGGTAGGGTACGGGTAGGGTAGGGTGGAGTAGGGGGTAGGGCCACGGGAACGAAGTCGCGCTGGGTCAGCTAGTAATATATAAAAATAAAAATAACTGACGACCAACCTGGCGCAGGGACTAAGAACAAGTCCTACCACCAATCAAACCAAATACAATATGTACCCCCACTGGAAATCGAACCCGGGACCTCTTGGTCTGAAATCGGTGGTGTGAACCACTAGACCACAGAAGCGGTTAAATCTTGATCTTACAATCAACTCTTCTCCTGTACATGCTGTTACATGATGTTGACGACCGATTTGGCGCAGGGGTAGGATACCTGCCTTCTGCGCCAGATGTCTCGGGTTCGATCCCCGAACAAGACAAAATATTTGTGTGCATGAACATGTCTATTTGTCTTGGTCTAGGTGTTTTCTATGTATATTAAGTATGTAACAAAAGTATTTAAGTATATATTTATCCGTTATCAAGTTTTCCATGACACAGTTTCTTAATGAAATTTACATGGGCTTAGATAATTGGTGTGATTGTAAAAAGTTATTTATTTATATATTTGGCGCCATCGCCAACGAAATTTGCGAACTTCAGTCATGTGGTTACGTTTGTGCATTACGCTTGTTCAGGGACTAATAAAAAAATACGTAAAGCAGGGTACTCACCTAGCTGGTAGCACGTAACGTATCTGCTACTGTATCATCCTGCAAGTGAGTACGGCTCGTCCACGGTCACCGCGTATCCAGGGACCGTACTCTGAAACGCTTTTCCGAAACTTCGGTTAGCCCCGCCCCTTTCACTTGATTCTGTCCCAACTAGAGAGTGAGAGGGACGGTCATACCGAAGTTTCGGGTTTTGCGTTTCAGAGTAGGCCCTCAGCTACGAGCTCCCGGATCCGCAGTGCTAGCCGCCTTTGTGTTCGCAGTGATACACTCTTCCGTTCACTGCGGGCTTATAGCCGCTACACACGCTTCTATCCGACCGCCCGATTTGGTGTGGGCGATCTTCACTTCAGAGCTGATCTGCGCCTACACACGTTCAAACCAAATCTGCCGCACCAAATCTGGTCGGCGCTACATACGTTCCGATTTGGTCTGGCCGCACCTAGCTGTTGTTGCAGTGTTGTCAGCCACTGCTAATCTCCCAATATTAAACATCGATTTGCTTGCAATAGATAGATTAAAAAGCAAAATATTTTCTGATTTTAATGTTTTACTACGTATTTATAAAAAAATCTATTTCATTATTTATAGTTTTCTGTAATTTTCATTAAAATACTAAACTTTACGTACTAAACTGTTCCTGGGAGCCCTGTAAAATTTTAATATAATTATTAAATTTATGTTAGTTTCTTTATCGTTTTATATATTATTATGTTTTTACGCTTTATTAACTTACCTCTTTGTTTGGCTCACTTACTTCAGCCACGATTTACCAGTTTGTGATGCCCTTTTATGTTTAAGTATAGTTTTTGTAGTTCTTTTGCTTTCTTGTAGTTAAATTGTATGAGATCATTAGGTACCATAAGTGTAAAAAAATTCCATGCATCCATGTTGTTTACAAACCCATAATATTTCTTGTTTGAGGTATATAAATAGTATACTTATTCACTTTTTCTAACACATTGTAACTGTTTTTCAGTTTGTACAGCCAAAACATACCACTTTATGATGCCCACTTATGTTTAATTTCTAATTTAATAGTTTTTCGTCGTAGTATAAATAATTATGAATTGTTTGTTTCACTTTGCAAATTTGTTGGCGCAGTTTTCTTTCTTTTCATTCTCCAACTACTACGTGATGCAACTTCTGCTTTTTACTGTAGGTTATTACCTAGTTTTAAGTATTTTCTATTGTTTTAATATAAGTTATTGAAGTTTAGTTTGTAAGTAAAACTATTTTCAAGTTTTTTTCGTTCGTAGTGACGCTTGGAGACGCAGACCGGTTACATCTAAATAGACGCTAGACGGCTAGATGCGTCGCGTCATTGTCTATGAATGTTTTTTTTTTTTACCAGCCCTGGCCTTTAAGTGTTTAAGTTGTTGGAACATCTAGAAAAAATGGTTCAGTCGACCTTCGAGCAGACACTTATAATTGGTGATTTTAATCTTCCTGAAATTGACTGGTCCTGTAAGCATCCTACGGCTACAACGAATGCTAAAATAGTGGCTCTGCGTGACTTCATCTCTAGATCAGACTTAACTCAATCAAACTTGATTTCTAACTTTCAGGGTAACATCTTAGACCTGGTATTAAATAATTCCCAGACCCCCTGCGTCACTGTTGAGGCTGAACCGCTTAGCCGGATTGACGTTTATCATCCACCTCTTGAAATAACTTTGGATTGTAGCAAGCCGATTTCTTTAAAGCAGAGGTTTGGTAATAAATATAGGTTTCATAAAACTAATTTCCCAGCATGTAATGCTGACATAGATTCTATCGACTGGAATCAATATGCTCACTTAGATTGCGACAGTATGCTGCAAGAATTTTATAATCGAATCTGGGAAATAATTGAAAAGCACACACCAACATCTAACTTTAGCGATACTTGGCCCGTGTGGTTTTCTAAAGCATTAGTTAAGATATTAAAGGAAAAAAATAGATATCACACAAAATTTAAACGGTACAAAAATCCAAGGGATTTTGATACATTTGTTATACTTAGATCTAGGGCTAAAAATGAATTTGATAGGTGCTACAGAAAGTACATAGAAAGGACAGAGGAATGCATTAAAACAGACATAAAATCTTTTTGGAGATACACTAAATCCAAAAGAAGTACAAATATGTTACCCAATCAAATGTGTTTCAACTCTGAAATTGCATATAATGGCCAGGATATAGCAAATATGTTTGCAAGACACTTTTCTTCTGTTTATAATAAACCTTCTACAGGCACTTACATTCCTAATTTTCCAGGGTCAAATTCAATTATGTATTCTATTAATATATCTGAAAAGGACATTGAAGAGGCTATTGCTTCTTTGGACGTGACGAAAGGTGCTGGACCAGACGGTGTGCCACCTATATTTATCAAAGAATGTGGAGGGGCACTGGCGAAGCCTCTTTGTTTGTTATATAATGCAAGTTTAAAATCGGGGAGTTTCCCTGAATTGTGGAAACTTGCCAAAATTGTACCCATATATAAGTCCGGAAATAAAATCGACGTCACAAACTTTAGGCCAATTAGTATACTCAGTTGTTTTGCAAAAATTTTTGAAAGCTTAGTTTATAAATATATATATTTTCATTTAAAACCTATTATTAGTAACAAACAACACGGCTTTGTCAGTGGACGTTCCACTACCACTAATCTCCTAACATATGTTCATGACCTCAATGTCGCCTTTAATAAGGGTGTGCAGGTGGACTCAGTTTACATAGACTTCGCCAAGGCATTCGATAAGGTAGACCATCATATCCTCTGTTGTAAGGCACATCACCTTGGGATTCATGGAGTGCTCTTGCGATGGCTCATTTCGTATCTTTCTCGACGAACGCAGCTGGTGGCAGTGCATGGTTATGATTCGGATCCTTATGAATCTACATCTGGTATTCCACAGGGGTCAAATTTGGGGCCCCTTTTATTCATAATGTTCATCAATGACTTATTAGAGTCTATAGCATGCAAATGTATTGCATATGCTGATGATATTAAAATATACCATGAAGTAGCGAAAATTGAGGATGCCATGCTTTTGCAGCACAATATTGACAAGGTACATAATTGGTGTGTAAGGAATGGCATGGTTTTGAACGTCTCTAAATGTTGCCTCATTACTTTTACAAAAAAGAAATTTCCCATTCAACATACATATTACATAAATAATATCTTACTGAAGAGCCAAAATGAGGTTAAGGACCTTGGGGTGTGGTTGGATTCTAAATTAAATTTCACTTGTCACTATGATAGTATAATAGCAAAGGTCAATAAGACTATTGGATTCATCATAAGAACCACGAAGCCTTTTCGAAACTCAGATAGTATCATTATATTGTACTTTGCTCTTGTTAGAAGTGTTTTGGAGTATAACTCGATCATATGGTGTCCTCAGTACAATGTTCATATCGATAGATTGGAATCTGTTCAACGACGCTTCTTGCGTCATTTAAGCTCCAGATTGGGAATGAGGCGTAAATTGTCGACGTATGAAGCTAGACTTAAATACTTTAATATTATGACTCTTCAGTCTAGACGATCAATTCAGGACTTGTCCACACTTTACAAGATTGTCAATAGCCAGTGGGATGTTATGGATTTGTTGAGCCATCTTTCGTTCAAAGCAGGCGGTAGTCAAAGAAGATTGCAGCTGTTCTATGTTCCTGTATGCAATAATAATGTGACTTTTAATGATCCCTTGTTTAGAATGTGTAGGTCTTATAATAATAATGTAAAAAACTTAGATTTATTTTCTCAGAGTGTTTACTCGTTTAATAGGTCTACGAAAGAGCTTTGTGCAGAACATTAATTAATTGTGGTGTATTAATGTACAAAGACAAAGCTTTATTAATCTGTAGTGTTTTAAATGCTTCTAAATAGTCAGTTTAAGTAGAACTTTTTTTTCCTTCTTTGCATTGTATGTAAACGCTGTGTACAACTTTTATAGAAAATCAATTTAAATGTATTTTTTTTCTTATCTATAATCTTATGAAAACGAATGAAATTGTTTTTTGTAGTTGTGCCTTTATTAAATAAAATAAAATAAAAAAATAAAGTCTTGTGTAATTGTGCCTTTTATTATGTTGGCCGATATTGTGTAGGCTTCGCAGCCCTACCAAACACGGTCCCGACGGAAGATCAGCGCTGGCCTCAAGCCATGCATTATGCTGAGTCGGGACCGTTTTGGGACATACCTACCTGTCCTATGCTCTAAGTGCTTATGTTTTGTTGTTGTGATGTCCCAAATAAATGTATTTCTTTCTTCTTTCTTTCTTTCTAAAACGTGCTAAATATTTACTTAAAGCAGCACTAATTGATAAGGTGTGTTAATATTTAGTTTCACGACAAATTGTGAGTTTTTAAATAAAATAAACGAAAAAAAACCTAATAGATGAAGGAATCTTTGCTTAAATAGCCATATTTAGACCTTTCGTTCGTTCAGTTCTACGTAAAACTCATGAACGAGCAATAAATTGAATACTCTGAAAATCCCTTAAACGTAATTCTATCTACTTTAAATATTTCCGCTTTAACATATTTTCTCCCTAAATCTAGGAGAAAACCTCAAAAATTGTCGAACACTGCCAAGTTGGTCCGGTCGGAAGCCTACACACGTTCCGATTTGGTAGGAAGTGAAGTTCATGCGAACCAAATCCGGCCGACCGCGTCAAACACGAATAATAATACTGTTGTCGGATCGGAACGTGTGTAGAGTCTATTACTGCACCCCACGCGCGAGCAGCTCGCAGCGGGCTCGTGCCTGTAGGTACTCACTTGATACAGTATCAGATACGTTACGTGCTACACAGCTAGGTGAGTACCCTGCTTAAGAGCTATCATAAGGGCAACAGTTACAATAGAATTGACCTTACGGAAAAACATGTGATGTGGTTACAGCCGCTATACTAATTTTGCTATGCCCTGTAAAAGGTTAAGGCTCAATGACACCTATTCGCTATAAGCTAATAGTAGAAGCGTTCGCCCTTAACATCTGACTCCAGTTTATTGTTCCAGTTTTATCATTTACAACATCAAAGTGTAAAGAAAATTGAGAGCCTCTCAAATATTTTGATTAAACTTCAGAGCATTAACAATGATGAAGCTAAATAAACACCTTGGTTGCCGCTTCGAAACAAATTACTAAGAACTGAATAAGCGTAACCTTTAAATAACATTCTGTTATTAAAATAAAAATACAACTCAGATGTCACCTTAGTTCAGAAGTTCATAACCTCTATATAATTTGTGACGACTAAGGGCGTATACACTGAGCGCTTATCGGAACCGGTCCGTGCTGGTAGTTTCGCGCAGGCTGGCTCTATGTTTTTTTTCAAACCAGGATCCGTACTCTGAAACGCAAATCCGAAACTTCGTTAGCCCCACCCCTATCACTCGATTCTGTCATAACTGGAGAGTGAGAGGGATGGGTATAACGCATTGTGAAAAAAGAAAAATATGTAGCTTACTACCGCAAGAAAAACACAACATGCAAGATGCACCGCCCGCCCACCCGCAAAAATTGCACATGCACACCACGAAAATACCAGTGCACAATACCTGCATTTAGCAAGACAGCAACATGCACCGTCACCAATTAGACTACACGTGTTTCGCCCCAACCCGGAGCATCATCAGGAGTTAGATCGTGCGAAAATCAGCATCGAAGCGGGTATAACCAGGGGGTGTCACTCCGCAGTTTAGGTACCTACGTTCGGCCGGCGCGCCTGCCGGGCAGGCGTATGGCAGTAGGATTGCTCCACGTTGCGCGCATAAAACAATCGATCATTTCTGTGATTTTTGTGCTCCCAACAATGACTTCTAAACTTTCTTATAATCCGTATAAAAGATACTGTTGTGTTTACGGGTGCCTAAACAAAAGAAAGAACAAAAGAAACAACAAAACCGAACTCGCCAGTGGCTCGCAACCCTAACCAGCAAGCGAGCTGTTTGCGACTTTCATAGAAATAGTAACTCTCGCGCGTAGCTGTTGGATAGAGTTTTGCTTGCATGCGCGAACTTTAGATTAAGGCATCGTCCTAATAGAACGCGATTACGCGATCATCGCGCGAGTAAGCGATGCGACCATCGCGTGTTCGCGCGATGGCAAAAACTGGGTGTCCTAATAGAACGCGATTACGCGATCATCGCGCGAATAAGCGAGTCCTATCATCACGCGAGTAAGCGAGTCCTATCATCGCGCAAATTGACGACGCGAGCGACCGTGGACTAGGACAGTGCCACGGTCGATACCAACAACCATGGAGGTCAGAGACGTTCAATTTTTGCTGTCGGGAAATGTTTGGATGACTTATTGTGCGGGTTTAGATAGAAATGAACAAAAACAACGTGGGGAGCAAAATGCTTTGTTAAAAAGGAGACCAATTCGTGGTGAATTTGATTGCGTTGAATTTGAAGCGTTGCATCGTTGTCAAGTCTACTCGGGCCGGCAAGGCGAAGGGGCGCGGGCGTGGTGCCCCGTCGATGCAATTATCGCGCGAATTTCTATTCGAATTTTCGAAGTTTGATTTTGATCGCGCATTCGTACGAACTAAGTTCGCGCGAATAGATCGATCGCGTCGTGCAATTGCCTGTTAGGACACCTATTCGTGTTCAATATGTTTGATCGCGCGTTAGTACGAACTAAGGTCGCGCGAATAGATTTACAAACATTTGAGTCGCGCGATTGCGTCGTGCGTTTGTCAGTTAGGACACCTATTCGAGTTCAATATGTTTGATCGCGCGTTCGTACGAGTAAAATTCGCGCGATCATCGCGCGAGTAAGCGATGCGATCATCGCGTGTTTGCGCGATGGCAAAAACTGTGTGTCCTAATAGAACGCGATTACGCGAACATCGCGAATAAGCGAGTCCTATCATCGCGCGAGTAAGCGAGTCCTATCATCGCGCGAACTCACGACGCGAGCGACTGTGGGCAGTGGCACGGTCGATACCAACAACCATGGACGTCAGAAACGCAAAGGAAACGCAAACGAAAAGTTTTACCATAGTAAAAGTTTGTTTTACTGTTGGGAAATATTTGGATGACTTATTGTGCGGGTTTAGATAGAAATGAAAAAATACAAGGTGGGGAGCAAAGTGCTTTGTTAAAAAGGAGACCAATTCGTGGTGAATTTGATTACGTTGAATTTGAAGCGTGCGTTGCGTTGTTGTCAAGTCTACTCTGACCGGCAAGGCGAGAGGGGTGCGGGCGCGGTGCACCGCCGACGCAATTATCGCGCTAATTTCAATTAGGACACCTATTCGAATTCAATATGTTTGATCGCGCATTCGTACAAACTAAGTTCGCGCGAATAGATCGATCGCGTCGTGCAATTGTCTGTTAGGACACCTATTCGAGTTCAATATGTTTGATCGCGCGTTCGTACGAACTAAGTTCGTGCGAATAGAATTACAAACATTTGAGTCGCGCGATTGCGTCGTGCGTTTGTCTGTTAGGACACTTATTCGAGTTCAATAAGTTTGATCGCGCGTTCGTACGAGTAAAATTCGCGCGAACCTGCGATGATCGCGCATTCGCGTTCTATTAGGACGATGCCTAATACTAGCTGACCCGGCCCTACCCCCTACTGCACGCTACCCCTACTCTACCCCTACCCTACCACTACCCTACCCCTACCCCTACCCCAACCCCAACCCCTACCCCTACCCCTACCCCTACCCCTACCCCTACCCCTACCCCTACCCCTACCCCTACCCCTACCCCTACCCCTACCCCTACCCCTACCCCTACCCCTACCCCTACCCCTACCCCTACCCTTACCCCTACCCCTACCCCTACCCCTACCCCTACCCCTTTCCCTACCCCTTTCCCTACCCCTACCCCTACCCCTACCCCTACCCCTACCCCTACCCCTACCCCTACCCCTACCCCTACCCTTACCCCTACCCCTACCCCTACCCCTTTCCCTACCCCTTTCCCTACCCCTACCCCTACCCCTACCCTTACCCCTACCCCTACCCCTACCCCTACCCCTACCCCTACCCCTACCCCTACCCCTACCCCTACCCCTACCCCTACCCCTACCCCTACCCCTACCCCTACCCCTACCCCTACCCCTACCCCTACCCCTACCCCTACCCCTACCCCTACCCCTACCCCTACCCCTACCCCTACCCCTACCCCTACCCCTACCCCTACCCCTACCCCTACCCCTACCCCTACCCCTACCCCTACCCCTACCCCTACCCCTACCCCTACCCCTACCCCTACACCTACCCCTACCCCTACCCCTACCTCTACCCCTACCCCTACCCCTACCCCTACCCCTACCCCTACCCCTACCCCTACCCCTGCCCCTACCCCTACCCCTACCCCTACTCCTACCCCTACTCCTACCCCTACCCCTACCCCTACCCCTACCCCTACCCCTACCCCTACCCCTACCCCTACCCCTACCCCTACCTCTACCCCTACCCCTACCCCTACCCCTACCCCTACCCCTACCCCTACCTCTACCCCTACCCCTACCCCTACCCCTACCCCTACCCCTACCCCTACCCCTACCCCTACCCCTACCCCTACCCCTACCCCTACCCCTACCCCTACCCCTACCCCTACCCCTACCCCTACCCCTACCCCTACCCCTATCCCTACCCCTATAAGGAGGATGAAAAATAGATGTTGGCCGATTCTCACAGATACCGGATAAGCACAAAAAATTTCATCAAAATCGGTCAAGCCGTTTCGGAGGAGTATGGCAACGAAAACTGTGACACGAGAATTTTATATATTAGATAACAGCAGGCAAGCGATGACAAAGCGACCGGAATTGGACTTTATTTTCATGCAGAATGTTTTATTTTTATTTGAATGAGTTTGCAGAGTGCGCCTTCTGTACCTTAGTACTATTATATATTCTGTGGTATTAACGCAGTTACTGAGTAGGCCCTCAGCGCCTATAAGCAGGTTGGAACCATAGATGTATTATTCCTGTAGATGGAGCATAAGAAAATGAACAATTCCTTCTATAATCGACTCTCGTCTCTCAAACGGCGACATGTCATGTGTTAAAAAGAGATAACAATAGCCCCAGCGTCTTAATGAGCTGCGCGCCACTTGAAAGTAAACGTCATATTTGTTTGTTAACCAGCTGGTTAACAAATGCTTCAGAAAGAAAAGCTTTTTTTGTACAAAAATATAGAAAGATTTGATGGTGGGGTGCGGTAAATCTGTTGTTTGTTAAGAATGGCCTGTACTGTTCCCGGTTATTCAAGCAGAGTGAGTGTTTTGAAAGAGAATAATGAACACATATCATTTCAGAGGTAAGTCACACTCATTGTTATGCGTTTTTGCGAACACATTTTTGTAGGAAATTTGCAAAAATTAAATCGCTGTACGTGTATATACAGTTCAACATTGACTTTGTTGAAGAAAATCGGGTGTTTTTTGGCTAAAAATATATAATTTAAAGCCAATTGGGATTTTTTGACATTTGACCAACCTGATAGTGTTGTAGTCCGATTTTATTATGTAATATCGATAAAAAATTGTAGTGTTAACAATTTTGTATTTAAACTTAATTTTTCTCAATTCTAAACAGATTTCCCACCGCCGCGCCGCCGTCGATGTAAAGGAAACGTGAATAAGAAACGTAAGAAAAGGCGACGATTGGAGACCTTCGCAACAAACAAGAATATGCTCGATGCACTTATTAAAGCAAATTGTGGATTTATACTTAAAAAATTGAATACATTAAAAGTATAAAAATTTGAGTGAAATCTGTATTTTTTTACTTGATATCATTCAGCAGATTATTTGATTTAATAAATTTATTAGAAATCTCGTTCAGTTTTACGACTATACCTCCTTGTATAAATAGTATAATTATCATCATTATCATATTAATGTCCTCACTGCTGGGCCTTCCCTGTGCAAGAAAACGCCACAGGTAGAACGGTCCATAAGTGCCATAACCCACCACGCGAAGCCAATGCGGATTGGTGGGTGAGGGTGCCAACTACTGCTAATGCAACCGAGACCAACGGTTTAACGTGCCTTTCGAAGCACAGAGGAGACGAGATAATAAAGTTTTGGTCACCATTCAGATGTCCAACCGCAACGAATGTTGCTTATCATCAACGACCGGATGCAGAATGCGCGTACCAATGACCCATCGATCTCATCAAGTATAATTATTAATTATAGTACCTACTTCATATTTGGCACTGATTCAAAATTAAAGGGCTTGCTTAGACCATGAACCTGAACAACTTTCTCTTTGGAGCATAGCATACGTCGAAATATAAAAAAAAATATTCTGCCACACTAGATCGATCAGCTGAGCGTGCGCTTTTGTCTGGAGGAAAGAAATTTTTGCCATATTTCGACCTATGCTGAAGTTTCATAGCATAAATAAAATTCTAAGGCCGTGAGCACTTTGGACACGTTTAGTACTAAAAACTGACAGAAAAGCGGATTATGAACCGCCCAATTACATTAAGTCTAGCCGCATTGAAAATCGCGAAGCGCTCTATTCAATGCGGCGTACTTTCGATCAGCCGTATTGAATACGGCGTATCTTGAATCCGCCGCATTACAGGCGGGACTGTTTTTTCCAATACAGCTAGTTGCTGTGTAATACGGTGAAATATACAATACGCCTGCGATAATTACAATTTATATATTATATAAATTGTAATTTTATGTATCGCATTGCATTCAAATTATTTTGACATCTTTTATCGATAACTTGTTATAAAAAAAACCACAGCACTATCATTGCATCATCATCATCTAGCATTGCATGGTCAAAATGGAGACATTCACTAATGTCGACGCAACAGATTAACATGTATGTCTCTTTCTATCTTATGACAATTTGATAGTGTTAGAAGGGGTAAAGGATGTGTGAGTTATAGCTTATTTTTGTGATCCATCTACAGGAATAATACATCTATGGTTCGAACTTGTCGGTGACGTTTATCGGCGCTTGTTCGGAACAAGTTTTACATAAGTGCCGTCAGATTGACGATGGTAGCCGGCTTTCTACGTGCATACGCCCTAAGACTCGTTTTCCACAAGACCACATCGGCGAAATGTGTTTTTCTATTCAACCCACTTTTGTACCTCGTCATCATAATGTAACTACACGTTCGCTGATAGCCAATGGTTTCTGAAAACAGGTGCTCTGCTGATCATAAGCCAGTGGCTGCATCTCGGTTATCTCCCTTGTTAGTACATGTTGTACTATCCAGGGCTACTGATTGATATTATCAGTAAACGAATCCCAATTCTTATACATTCTGTTTTGTACTATGTAATTTTTCTGACTACTTGATATGAGTAGTCCCAGTCTCGTCTGTAAAAATGAAAGTACAAAATAAAAGGCAAGTTACACAAGGACCACTTGCAACCTCCCTAAAACAGAGTATGCACACCATACACTTTGTATTAGCTGTCAGCTTTATAGGGCTTAAAATCAGTACGGCTTTTCTTATAGGCTGACAGTTACAAGTGAAGTTACAAAGTAAATTAAATAAAAAGTAAGTAGATTAATATACTAATAAAAAATTTAAGAAAACTGACACAACCTCTCACACACACTTACACCGTACACACCAAGAGGAACACTAGCACATAAGTTAATAATTAACTTTACTCATAAAAAAAAATGTATTAAATTATTTTTCTTTTTGTTACGTCTGAATTATATGTACTACTATTTTAGATTGTTCTTGGGGTTTTGGCGCTGTAGGCCGTATGTACAGACTCCGGTCTAGTATGACAACAGATGCCTGAAATTAGTTTGATAATTACCTAATTTAGACTAATTTAATTTAAGTTTTCATGTTTGTAATAAATATTAGAAAATAAACGTTATTATTATTAAACGTTATTATGTGAATCTTAAAAGGATCGTTTTTCTATCCCCCAGCAAACAGTCCGTCTAATCAACGTCTCGAAGTTTGAGGTGCGGCTCTCCCTACGGCCTCCGCAGCGACGTGAGCTCGACGTGATGCTGATGGGATCCCGCGGCCTCACCGTGACGGCGGGTTCGGCGGCTGAGTTGTGCGTACGCTTCACGCCGAGAGACGTGCGCACGGTCAAGGATGTGCTCGTCGTGCGAGCTAACACGGGAAAGACGATGGTCTTGCCGATACACTGTTATATGCAACCACCTATATTGGAAGGTGATTGGAAGCTAGATTACCTATTCCCTCGAATATTAAGTCAGCCGAACTAGCATGAGCGGCTTTTATCACGCGATATGATATGATACGGCATGCCGTCTTGCTTACACCTTAGTGGGGTAAACTTGCCGTACCAACCGTTGCCGTTCTAACCGCCTCTGTGGTCTAGTGGTTCATACCACCGATTTCAGACCCAGAGGTCCCGGGTTCGATTCCCAGTGGGGGTACATATTGTATTCGGTTTGGTTGGTGCTAGGACTTGTTCTTAGTCCGCCTGGCTAGCTACCACCATCTTATCTAAGTCTGACGCCATAACAATGATGTTTTCAGCATTATTGTGTTCCGGCAGTTAGAGATAAGATAGCCAGTTCCTCAGTTATTGAGGATTCCGGGAGTAGTGCGCTTCCACCTTCAGCCTTATCACCACTTATCATCAGGTGTGATGAAGGCTAAGTGCTACCCCGTTGTGAATAAATAAATAAATAAATAAAACCATATCATATCGCGCGATAAAAGCCGCTCATGCTAGGCCGGCTAGTTTCAGAACTGTCCTGGAGGCCTGTACCGGCCGTTCTTGGAACAAAGTTAAGGATGACTCACGCTACACCGTGCCGGGTTTGAGCCGAGCGTCGGCCGTGGCACGGGTCAATAAATCCTTACTTCCTTACTTTATTTATTTATATTATAAATGCGTCTCTGTCTGTCTGTGTGTTACACAATCACATCTAAACTACTGAACCGATTTGAATGGATTTTGGTACAGAGATAGTCTAGAGCCTGAGAAAGGACATAGGCTACTTTTTATTCCTGAAAAATATCACCTTCCCGCGGGATAACGTCGTGTAGTACACGCGGGCGAAGCCGCGGGCGCAAGGCTACTATTACATACATTTTGTTTGGTCCTACTCACGCTATACCGAGCGGCAACCGAATGACGGTTGAGCAACGTATAAATGTAATATTAGTCGGTCGACGCTCGTCTCGGACCCGGCACGGGGTCACAGCACACTATTCAACTCGGAAAGGGATCGACACTGATCACGCACAATTGTGATGACCACATCTACTGTGTTCCACAGTTTATTGAAACGAAGGTTTCTCATGCAAAATTAAGTAAATTAAGCTAGTCCTACCTTACTAGAAAATAGTGTCCGTAATCCAGGGGGGCTGAACGTTGTCTCGCCGGCGCGCGCCTGGCAAAACGATCTCCACACAACCCCCGATGGGAAACTCTTACAGCTAACACTCTTATACTACACAATGCCCTAATAGGCAGCTAAAACTTTCCCGGCGCTTTTCAAAGCGAACACACACGGGTCACAAGTCCGTACCCGGACCGGGCGCTCCTAGGTGCAAAAACGCTCGAGATCTCGGTCACGATACGGGTAGGTAACTGGCGCGGCACGTCGCTACAGAAACACACAAACTTGCCTCACGGCTGCTTACGGCCAACTGAACGCGAGTTGCGCGGACGGTGGTTAGCGGCGCACCCACGAATGAACGTGAATGAATGAATCACGCGCGGCGTGAACATCCCCCCGTCCCGGACAGTAGCAAACTGTCCGCCAACTCAATCTAAGGGCAGGCGAGAGAGGGTAGCGATCGCTCGCTTCAAAACAGAGTCCCCCACCAGGACCTCGGCAAACCTGGGCACACCATCCGACCCCGGATGAAGCTGAACAATGCGTCCTAAACGCCAGCGGAGGGGCGGCAGGTTTGGATCCTTTACCAACACGAGGTCTCCAGTCTTGGGTGGGGTCGTCCTATCCGACCACTTAACGCGTTGCTGCAAAATGTGCAAATACTCCAGATGCCAACGGCGCCAAAAACTCTGCGTAAGCTGCTGGAGCAATTCAAATCGCGAGAGCCGTCCGGAGGGCACTTCGGAATAAGGATATTCCGGCAAGGCGTTAAGCGGTCTGCCAATCAAAAAATGGCCCGGCGTAAGGGCCTCTAAATCATTCGCGTCCGAAGACAACGGACACAACGGACGCGAGTTGAGGACCGCCTCAACCTTACAAAATACGGTCGCGAGTTCCTCAAACGTGAGGACCGTCTCCCCAATAACGCGACGAAGGTGAGTTTTAGCGGCCTTTACAGTTGCTTCAAAAATCCCTCCCCAGTGGGGGCAGGATGGCGGGGAGTACTGCCATCGTACCCCTCTGCGAGAGAGTGTGGATCCGATCTCAAAATTATTCCTATCCAAAACTTCACAAACTTCCTTTAAATACCTATCGGTGCCCTTGAAATTGGTTCCACAATCGGACCTGATTAACGACGGCATTCCGCGGCGAGACACAAAACGATTCAACGTGGCTACAAAGGCTTCTGTGGTGAGGGCACTAACCACCTCCAGGTGGACCGCTTTAGTGGCCAAACAAACAAATACACACAAGTAAGCCTTTTCCGTTCTAGCATTACGAAGCCGCGATGTCTTAACGGTAAATGGCCCCGCAAAATCCGTTCCAACTCCTGAGAAGGGCATCGATTCGTTCACTCGATCGGCAGGCAAATCACCCATCTGGGGCTGCATCGTATCGGCGCGCAAACGATAACACGGGAGACAACGAAAAATAACGGATCGGATTATTCTCCGCGCTGACAAAATCCAGAACTCTCGTTGGAGGAGCGCGGTCAAAGCATTACAACCGGCATGAGCATTCTTTACATGTCGGTCTGTAATCAACAGTCTAACTAACGGTCCATCCTTGGGGAGCAACAAAGGGTGGCGTGATCCGTACGGCAGGTTGGCATGTCTGAGCCTACCTCCGACACGCAGCAATCCGGTACTGTCCAAGAAGGGATTCAACCGCACCAAGGGTCCCTTCAACTTGGGCTTACTTGAGCGCAGGGCTTTCAGCTCCGGTTCAAACTCTCGCTGTTGCGTCACTCGCAACCAATGCAACAGAGCGTCTTGCCGCTCTTGTGGGGCGAGGACCGGAGACAACGATTTCTCCTGAGGCTGGCGACAATTTCGCACAAAGCGCCTCATCCAAGCAGTCACGCCGAGCAACTTATCAAGAGAACTGTAGCGGTCTAACAAAAACTCCATCTGCGGAGTCGCCACCGTCTCCACGGCGTGAACACGCATGTCTAGGTCTGGGACTCTGGCCACAGCCGGGGTGGCAGGCCATGAGCGCTCAGGCCGTAACAACCATGATGGACTCCACCATAGGTGGTGGTCCACTAACTCAGGCGCCTCGCAGCCGCAGGAGGCACAATCTGCGGGGTTCAGTTCGCCCGGTACGTGGCGCCAAATCAACGGGGCCTTTGAAGTCTGAATTTGTGAGACCCGGTTGGCCACAAAAACCTCAAGGGTGTGGACTGAACTCTTCAGCCAACAAAGGACGACCTGGCTGTCAGACCACGCAAATATCGACCCCAAGTCGACACCGTTTCCCAAGGTGTCGGCAACATGATTGAGTAGCCGTACTAAGAGAGTGGCGCCGGACAACTCCAACTTCGGAATGGTTAGCCTAGTCCGAAGGGGGGCGACCTTACTCTTGGCCGTAACTAAGTGTACGGCGACAACGCCTGCTACATCCACCGTTTGGATGTAAACGGCTGCCGCGTATCCGCTTTCGGACGCGTCACAAAAGCCGTGCAGGGAGGCTTTAAACTTTCCCGAAGGCAGCATTTGCCTCGGTATACAAACCCGATTGACGTCGGGTAGGGATGACACGAACCTCACCCACTCTCGTAGGAGGCTACCAGAGAGGGGCTCATCCCATGACAATTCCGCAGCCCAGAGCTCCTGTAGGAAGCACTTCATCGAAAACACTACAGGGCTGAGCCAACCGTTCGGATCAAAGGTACGGGCTACAGTGGACAGCACCGTGCGTTTAGTCCAGACCTTTGGGTCTGGCAGTTCCAATCTATATGTGAACAAATCCGGGACTGGTCGATACTGGACTCCCAAAACAGACAGCATGTCTGGAGTCTCCGGATTTTCAAAGAGGAGCGGCTCTTGCTGGTGGTCCTTAGGCAAATCTGCCAATAGGTCCGGTGAGTTAGACAGCCACTTCCGCAACTCATAGCCACCAGCCCTCAAGAGCGCAATCAGCTCATCACGTAAGACGAGAGCCTCATCTAAGCTCGAGGCCCCCGTGCAGATATCGTCGGCAAATAAGGCCCCCCCCTCAATAAGAGCAGATGCCCGGGGATAGCGCAGCCGTTCGCGCTCTGCGAGCTCCAAAAGCGAACGGATCGCCACAAAGGGGCTCGACCGCAAACCATAAGTGTTGGTGTTCAGCTCGTAAGCCAACATCGGATCCTGGGGATCCTCACGCCAAAGGATGAGCTGGTATCGTCTATCCTCCGGGTGAATCACGGTCTGTCTGAACATCATGCGGATATCGGCCACAAAGACGACAGCGTGCCGGCGGAAGTTGGTCAAAACATCACAGACATCGTGATGCAACTTCGTCCCCGCATGCAGACACTGATTCAACGACACTCCGGTTGACGTGGGCGCTGAACCATCAAAGACCACGCGGATCTTCCCATTGGAAGTCTTCAAAACAGCGTGGTGTGGCAGGAAGTAATGTTCCACATTACGCCAGTCCAACTGCGAGATGGACATGTGCCCAAGGTCCAAATACTCCCGCATGAAGTCTATATACTTCTCCTTGAATGCGGGATCCCTGGCCATCCTACGCTCCATGGACAACAATCTCTTCTCGGCCATCGGCCGGGAGCTCCCTAAAGGAGGGCGAACCGCCAAGAAGGGCAAGCGGGTAATCAAGCGACCCGAGAGGAGGCGCCCAGTGTTGTTCTGGTAGAACAATTCGCACTCCTCCGCTAACGGATCCAACCGCTTGGCAGTGGGAGGTTCCTCCACCTCCCAAAACTTTTGGAGAACGTCGGACAAAGTAGAACCGACAATGGTCTGGCGGTCTACCGACGGGGTCTCTGGTGTCTGTGGTACCTTTCCCATCACCACATGACCCAGCGACGTGGACAAGGCGACAAGATCGGCTGTCTGCAAAACTCGCTTGCTTCCACACAGTACACGACCGAGGACATCCGCACCAATCAACAAGTGTATTGGGCCCGGTCGGTGGAAGGAAGGATCAGCCAAAGCCAGTCCAGACGTCAGCTCAATCGTGGATGGCGGCACTCGCACTTGCGGGAGTGGTCCAACCACCTTATCAAAGACTATCGCCGAAGCACCGATCTTCGGCCTTGGCGCGAAGTGGGGGGAGAAGGAGAACTCAACTCGACCAATCGGATCAGGGATCCGCGAGTCTCCCACCCCCCGTACCGCTTCGTGATGCGGCACAAGCAAAAGACCCAGCTGTCGGACAAGCCACCTGGACATTATGCACCCCTGGGCACCTGAGTCCAAAAGGGCACGCACCGTGACAACATTGCCCTTAGGTCCTCAAACATTCACGGAGGCTGTTGGCAACAGCACAAGCTCCGGAGGGGTGGTTGGGTCCGACAGGGGCGCCATTAAAAATTTTGGGGGGGTACTTGTCCCCCTCGCGCCTGAGTCGGCGCGCCAAATGTGGGACGCTCGTACCGGGCGAGCGGGTCCCAATCGGGTACATACTGGCCCCGACCAACAGCACTCCTAGGTGCAGGGTAATACCCGTGTGGGGCGTGCCTCGGTACATAGTATCCCAATCGAGGCCTCTCCATTAGGGGGGGGGAGTAGCAAATAGGGCCCGTGCCCATCGCCACCGTGGCGTACTCTTGTGGTACCCCCCTACCCCCGCCCGTGGCGGGGGCGTCTCTCCTATAGTTCCCCCTCTCCGGGGGGGACTGAACGGGGGGGCTAAGCCCCGCCGAATCTCTAGGGGACCGGTTCCGGGCTGCCGGGCCCCCGCCCGTGCGCGAGGAATTCGAACCCCGGTCGCTCCCGGCGTCCTTGCGGTCCAAACAAAGGAGGGGGTGATGCCTCCCTCCGCAAAGACGACAATCCTCGGTCTGGGGACACGCCGACTGCATGTGTCCCCCCAAACACCTATAGCACCATTGGCGCTGTCTAGCAACGGCCCTCCGTCCCTCTGGGCGGAGGCCTCTAAATTTGGCACATTCGTGCACCATGTGCCTATCTCCCCTGCAATACCTGCACCGCTCACTCGGTGCGGGGGGAGGGGACTGCTGGAAGGCAGCATACCGGTTGGTCGGGCGACGGGGCTGTTCCCTCGCCGCCACCATACGACCAACACCTGGAACCGGGGCGGGCTCCAGGTGGTCCGTCACCCTACATTCGTCCTCCAAAAAACGAAGGAGGTCCGCGAAGGGCGGGAGATACGAGGCGCTGTCGCCTCCGTACCTCTGCTCGAAACGCCCCTTCATTTCAGCGGGCAATTTGGCGAGGACTATGTGCAGCAGTACAAAGGACCACTGATCCACCGGCAGGTCCAATCGCCTTAGGGAGTTGACCGCTGACAGTAGCGGGTTCAGCAACTCCCTCCGTAACAGGTGTACCCGCGTGATTCGCGGGAGGGCCAAAATCGTGGCCACGTGGGTGTCCGCCAGTAACCGGACATTCTGGTACCTGCTAACCAGAAGCTGGCGAGCCACCTGGTAGTTGTCGTCACTGATGAGCAGGTGCTGGATTACCGCGCTGGCCTCTCCTCGCAGGGAGGAGCGCAAATAGGCCAACTTCTCGCTAGGGGATAAGTCCCGTCGTGAATCCACCAAACTGTCAAACAAATTAATGAAGCCCATCCAGGCTGACAGATCCCCATTAAAAGTGGGAATCTCCAAGGTAGGCAATCGGCCTAGCAACGCCGTCGGGGTAGGTTTGACCTCCCCGCTCAAAACCGGCTCCCCCTTCCGAACAGCCAGGGCCCTCTCAGCCGCCTCCGTGAACTGGTCCATTCGTGATCATTACCTGGCCGCTGTCATTAATTTCAATAAAACTAACAATAGCGAAAAGTTGAACTCCATGCATCTTGGTTTTTCTGGAAATAAAAGTCCCATATATGTATCAGATCATCTTTCCCCAACCAACAAGACTCTGCACGCTGCAACCAGAATCAAAGCCAAGGAGAAGGAGTATAAATATGTATGGATTCGTTCCGGAAAGATTTCCGTTAGGAAGAGTGATGAAAGTCCGTGTATTATGATTAGAAATATGGACTCCCTTAAAAAGCTGTAACCATCAGATTTTAATAGTTACATTTTTTTTTTATCTTTCTCCGTGCATGTATTAATATTTTTCTTATTATAAAAGTTCAATCTCTCAATGTATTTCCAAAATTGTAGAGGTCTGCGAACCAAAACGCATAACTTTTATAAAAATGTTTGTATTCATAACTATGATTTGATTATTCTTGTTGAAACCTGGTTGAATAGTTCTGTATTTAATGAGGAATTGTTCGATGATAGATACGATGTCTATCGTAGGGATAGGGAATCGTCTGGTTTCGTTTCTGAAGCAGAGGGAGGCGGCGTGCTGATTGCAGTGTTGAAAAAACACAATTCTAAGCGTATGAAAACGTGGGAGAGCAAATGTGAGGACATTTGGATAACTGTAGACTCAATTAATCTTACTCTCTGCGCCGTGTATCTCCCTCCTCCAGTAACACGCATACCACTTGATACTTTTTTGTCCAGCTGTAATTCAGTTTTCGATCGTGTTGATTCAAACGTCTGTATACTTGGTGATTTCAACTTGGGAATTATTGATTGGAACACACTGGATGATACTAACCCTACATTAACTTTACCATACACATGTCAGGCTCTGCTAGATTTTATAAATATAAATAAGCTGCGACAATGTAATGGCATCACAAATACGGGTCGATTCCTTGATCTTGTTCTAAGCACACTACATACATGTACAGTAACTCATGCCATAGATACTCTTACAAAAATTGAACTTATACATCCACCATTACAAGTTGCTTTATCATCAAGTGTCACATTACCCACTCTTCCTTATGACAGGACATGTAAGAGACGTAATTTCTATAAAGCTAATTACAAAGCAATTAATGATCAATTAAATAAAATAAACTGGTCTCAGAGTTTGGGAGGTCTCCAAAATGTCAATGAAATGGTACAAGAATTTTATGTTATTTTGAAAAGGTTGATTAACGAGTATGTACCTCTGTGTTATCCTAAAACTAATAAGTTTCCCATTTGGTTCAACTGCAAACTCAAAAGACTATTGAAAGAAAAAAATAAAATTAGATCACGTTACAAAAAGTACGCAAATCCTCTGGATCAGATAGAGTTGAAGCTACTGAGTAAACGTTGTGAAAGGCTTGCGTCCGACTGTTATAATCACTATATTGAAAAAATTGAAAAACAACTTAATGATGACCCCAAATGTTATTGGTCCTTCCTAAAAAATAAGCGTGGTGGAACTGGCTCATATCCAGTCCCTATGTCGGATGGTGTAACCTCTTCTTCGGATGGATCTGAAATATGTGAACTTTTTGCCACTCACTTTAACTCTGTTTTTACATCCGAGTCCCCTACTTGCTCTGGCCAGCTTGATAGCATGAACTTTCTCTCGGCTAACAGTCAGTATTTCACCGTACCTTTAGTCAATAATGAGGCATTACTTAAAACCTTAAAAGCTCTGAATTGTAAGAAAGGAGTTGGCCCTGATGGGATTCCACCTATATTTGTTGTTGCATGTGCCACAGCCCTGGTTCTGCCACTATCCATCATATACAATGCTTCCCTGTCTTCTGGCATATTTCCGAACTTATGGAAAATAGCGAAAGTCATCCCAATTTACAAGTCAGACGATAAAAGTATCATTTCCAACTATAGGCCTATATCGTTGCTGTCGGTGTTCGCAAAGATTCTTGAGACATTGGTGGCGAGTCCTTTGCGAGAACACTTTAAAGCATACTTAAGTCCCCACCAGCATGGTTTTGTGAGCGCTAGATCTACTTCTACGAACCTAGTGACATTTACAGAGTCTGTGGTGCGCGCGGTAGACGCTGGCAAGCAATACGATGTGGTTTACACAGACTTTTCGAAAGCATTCGACAAGGTTCCTCATCAAATCTTGCTGAAGAAGTTGTCTGTTTATGGTGTTTGTGGAACCCTGTCTCAGTGGCTGAAATCATATCTCAGTGATCGAACTTTCTCCGTGGTACTGAATGGTTTTAATTCTTCCTCACGTTGCGTCACATCCGGAGTTCCACAGGGGTCACATTTAGGACCTGTCTTATTTAATATATTCATAAATGATATTCCCGACTGTTTTCATCATTCAACACCATACATGTACGCCGATGACCTAAAGTTTGGGAAGATCATTGAATCGGTGGCGGACTCTGAATTGTTGCAGAATGATATAGATAGGCTTGTAGATTGGTGTAGCGTCAATCAGTTGTATCTCAACCTCAATAAATGTTTCATAGTATCTTTCACAAGAAAACAAGCACATACCAAATTTAATTATCAAATACAAGGCAGTACAATTGTAGAAAAAGAAATTATTAAAGACATGGGTATTTCATTTGATAAAAAGTTAATATTTGTGCCACATATGGAAAATATCATTAAGAGGGCTTCAAAATTGCTGGGCTTCGTGATGAGAAATAGCAAACCGTTTCGTAACCCAAAAACCAAGCTGCTTTTATATAACGCTTTAATTCGTAGTATTCTTGAATACGGCAGTGTAGTTTGGCGACCTCACTATGCTAATCATTCTCTTCGCATAGAAAGACTTCAAAAACGCTTCGTTAGATACTTAGCTTTTTCTATAGGTAAAGCCAGAGAACTTGGTTCCTACGCTGAAAGGCGTAAATTTTTCGGTATGATATCACTGTCTGATAGACGAGAAATACTGGATACTGCGTTTGGTGTTAAAATTATTAAAAATATCATAGATTCCCCGCAGCTGCTGGTACTTATAAAATTCCGAGCACCAGCCAGAATACCACGCAAACCAATCACACCACTTTGCCCCCCGCAGAGCAGAACCGTCCTTGGTTCGAGTTCGCCCATCTCAAGATTATGCCAATCCCTTAACAAAGTTAGTGATATTGTTGATATATATCACGAATCCCCCAGCTCAATTAGAAAGAAAGTAATCAAATACTTAATATGTCAGTAGTTTTGAACAAAAATCATCTCGCGCTTAATAATAGCAATAGCTCAATCCTTCTTTACGCACGCTTACTATAACACATACACGCATACACACACCCACACACACACACATACACTCTTAAATACTCTTCTAAATGAATTACCTAATACTTGAACTGTTACACAAAGCATGCTGTGTTCACCTTTAAGTGGTTGTGCATTAAAATAAGTTACTGATAAGAGTTTTTTGTATATGTACTATTGTAACAATTGTTGGTGATCCAAATAAATAAAAAAAAAAAAAAAAACTGGTCAGCCAGCTCATAGGCCTGGGCTACATCCTGCTCCAGCTGTTCCGACACGGCATCATCAGCTGGGGGGTTCTCCATATAATACGCGCGACACTCCATGGCGTGGCGCTCCAGGTCTTGCAGCCGAGCTGCCAGCCCGCCATACCGAGCTAGCAACGCGCCTACCCGGTCGGCTCGGTCTATTAATGTGACCGCACAAGCAAGCCAACGCAAAACTCCTTGGATGCCGGCCCTGGATATGGCGAGCGGATTCGTAGGAGCCATTTATAATCCGTTTTATAAACAAAGCAAACAAAGAAATATAAAAGTGGCAAACATCAACAAAAAAAAAACAATAGAAATAGGTCGCGTCACGATAATATAAAACACAATTAAAATTCGGACGACATACACGGACCCTACTATTTTCATAAATTATTAGCAACTTACCAATTTCAAGGGCTAACAATATAACGGTATAAACAAAACGTATAGGATTAACGGTATGGCATAACGGCACGGCCAAGTCAACCTCGCAAATCAACTACTAAACCGTTATCAACAAACAAAAACAAAACTATTTTTAACAATAATACTCGTAATTTAATACTACTAATAATTAAAACTAGTTCCACTTTTTTAACTAGGCAAGCGGACTCGGAACAAACACTAGTATGTGGTACTAATAAACAACACTTTCGAACGAAACTATTCGTCAAATAAATCCGGACACACAAAAAAAAAAAATACACATCTAGGCGAGTAAACTCGTATCAAATCACTAGTATGTGGTACTAATAAACACACTTTCGAACGAACTATTCGTCAAATAAATCCGGACACACAAAAAAAAATATACACATCTAGGCGAGTAAACTCGTATCAAAACACTAGTATGTGACAACAATTATATTTCATCGCTTCATTCTTCAGATATATCTAACCAGGTAGTCCCTTATAGGTGCTAGGCAGCTTCGCACAATTTTTAAAAGTATTTTATTTGACTAAACGTCAAATTCATACTTCATGTCGCGCGCCATGTTAGATCGCTTGCTCATTCCTTATTTGTGCGTGGCAGCAAGCAGACGTGTCCATTAAAAATGCCCAAACGCAGCGCGGAAGAAAAGATCGAACGTTATAATAAGAAGATAAGGAAATTACAGGAAGAAACAAATCGGAAAAAGAAAAAAGTTCATCGAATTATAATGTCCGATGACGAAATCGATACCAACCGTAAGTACCATTATTACTGTATTCAGTGTTTTGATTACGTATAAACAGTGTTCTCTTTGAAACAACATTAAAGCCGACCCGTATGGATTGACTGCGAGTCAATAAATACAACTAAAATACGTCGGGGTTGACCGCGAGTCTCCAACGACGATATTATCAAACTTATAGAAAACATCTTATTGATTTGAATACTATGTCGGTCGGTAGGAATTAACTGCGAGTTAATGACTACATTTAACAAACAATTAACGGGGTAAACCGCGAGTTTCCACCAAAAAAAAAAAAAAACAACTACCTACACAAAAAAAAAAACCTTATTAATTTATTCGGTTTTTTGTTGTAGATCAAGAAGAGTTATTGAACCCCCCTTCTCAAATTGAAGAACGCAACCTAATTGATGAGACCCCACTAAACGATTTACCGTTACCTGAGGAAAAATTAACAGAAACGAATAGCACTGTAGACCAGGTACCTCCAAATGAACCTGACTTAGACCCTGAGCTTTTACTAGCTCTGGGAGAGGGTGTCTCCGATACCCCAGAATTCGGTGAAAAGATATTAGAGAGCCAAGCCAAATTATGGTTACCTATTTTAAAGAAGGGTATCCCCAAGGAACCCAAAGAGAACCTCTTAAAAGAGTATGTCGTACCAGACAATTGCCGACTTTTACAGGCGCCAAAATTAAACGCTGAAATAGCAGCCGCCCTTCCAGACATGGTTCGGAATAGGGACAAAAGTACCCTCACTGTCCAGCAACAACAGCTGGGTGCTGGTATAACAGCCATTAACAGAGCAATGGACTTGCTACTATTAAATGGCGACAGATTACAGGCTATAAAGCACCTCGGTAATGGTTGCCGATTACTGTCAGATCTACATTTTACCTTCACTCAAACCAGAACCAAGCTTATCACACCAAGCTTAGATAAAACCTGTCTTAATGTCATACACGATACGGAAAGAGACAGCACCTTATTTGGAGAAAAACTGTCAGAAAACATAAAAGCGGCAAAAGTTATCGAAAAACAAGGGCTCCAAATTAAAAAGGCTTTACCCCAAAAAGCCCCAACTGTCAACACACAACCGACAAGCTCTCGTCCTAGCTACCAGGGAAACTGGCATCCTCCTCGCTACCTGTCGAACAGGGGGGGCGGGGAGGGAACCGACGCCCGGCACCAGCACCGGCACCAGCGGCTCCACGCCGCAATTACCCGTCTACGAGCACCAAACCTGTTCAACAGAACAAACCTCGTGCCCCAACGCATCAGTAACTCAGGTACATGCGGGTCGCATTAAACATTACTATGATTGTTGGGTAAATATAACGAAGAACAAAGCGGTTCTTAACTGTATAAAATATGGTTTCCAAATTCCTTTTTGTAAGGAAATTAAACAGCCGTTTAAACCTAACAGTACATTTTCACACACTGAAAAACAAGAAATGACCCTTGCAATTGAAAAATTATTAAAATTAGCAGCGATTTCCCCCTGTAAACCAACAAACGATCAGTTTTTGTCGAAAGTTTTTCTTACGCCAAAATCAAATGGGGGTAAACGTTTTATTTTGAACTTAAAACCTTTAAATAAATTCATTTCAAAAGATCATTTTAAAATGGAGGACTACCGTACGGCGTCACGACTAATACCTCAAAATGGTTATTTGGCAACAATTGATTTAATGGAAGCATACCTTTTAATACCGATTAATTTCGATCACAGAAAATACCTTCGATTCGAATTCGAAACAAAACCAGGCCAGATAACCACTTATGAGTTTACTGCGATGCCGTACGGTTTATCAGTAGCACCCCGAGCATTCACCAAAATAATGAAAGAGGTCATTTCTTTTCTAAGACATCGTGGCTTTAAATCGGTTATGTACTTGGACGATATTCTGTGTATTGGGGATTCTTACATAGATTGCCTTAATAACGTTAACGAAACAATGAAATTATTACAATGCCTTGGCTTTGTTATAAATTTAGAAAAGAGCAATTTGCAACCAAGAACTAATTGCAAATTTCTAGGTTTCGAATATGATACCGTTAGTTTAACTATATCGTTACCTTCTGATAAGCGATACAGTATAGCACAGCTCGTAAATAAGTATTCTACTTTACCACGATGCTCCATTCGCGACTTTGCCCAACTAATCGGTGTCTTGGTATCCGCTTGTCCAGCGACAAAATATGGTTGGGTATATACGAAAATCTTAGAGAGACTGAAGTTCCTTTTATTGTGCAGACACAATAATAATTACGATGTTAGGATAAATCTCTCAAAAGAAATCTTACAAGACCTTATATGGTGGAAAAACAACATATTTTCCACTTACAATCATATGAGATACTCTAATTTTGACTTTGAAATATATACCGACGCTTCCAAAACCGGTTGGGGCGCGGTATGTGATAAAAACCGGACCCACGGGATGTGGAGCGCGATAGAACGCGAAAAGCATATTAACTATTTAGAACTGTTAGCAATTCTTTTAGGTTTAAAAAGCTTTGTTGAAAGCAAGAATAGCTGTGCTGTACTGTTACGCGTTGATAATACCACCGCTGTTAGCTACGTAAACCGAATGGGAGGAATCCAATTCCCCCATTTAAATGAACTATCTCGACATATATGGCAATGGTGCGAGAAACGAAACATATGGATTTTTGCGTCATACGTTAACACGAAAGATAACCGTGCAGATTTTGACTCAAGAATTATAAACCCCGACACAGAGTGGGAACTATCAGAAAAGGCCTTTGATATTGTTAAAAACCGATTTGGAGAACCAAAAATAGATTTATTCGCTTCTCGCACCAACGCCAAATGCCAAAGATTTATATCCTGGAGACAAGATCCCGACGCAACCGCCGTAGATGCGTTTACGGTCAATTGGCAAAGTTTTTACTTCTATGCATTTCCACCATTTTCACTAATCCTTAAGTGTATTAGAAAGATTATAGATGACGAAGCATGTGGTATCTTAATTTTCCCGTATTGGCCTGCACAGCCATGGTACCCACTAATAGCAAAACTTATATGTTCAGATATACTTTATTTTGACGGTCATACATACCCGCTTCGATCTCTTTTCAGAGACCATCATCCCCTCGGTTCGAAGCTTACCCTGGCAGCCGCGAAGCTCTGCGGCAGGCATTCATCAGTAGAGGGACTCCTCCCGAAGCCCTAGATATAATGTTGGCTTCGCTGTCTGACAACACTATGAGACAATACAATGTCACATTTAAACTTTGGTGGCTGTACTGCTCCGAGAAAAATATTTACTGGCTCGAACCTACAAAAACACTAGTTCTCTCATTTTTGAGCAATCAATTTAAAACTGGATGTTCCTATAGTACCTTGAACAGTCACCGTTCAGCTTTATCGCTACTCTTAGGTAATATCGGTTCAGATGAACAAGTAAAGCGGCTCCTTAAGGGAGCATATAGATTAAAGCCTTCGATGCCCAAGTACTCCAGTACATGGGACCCTCAACTTGTTCTCGACTTCGTGTCACAATGGTCCCCAAATACGGAACTTAATTTAGAAAAAATAACCAAGAAGTTAGTGACCCTTCTTGCTATCTGTACCGCTCACAGAGTGCAGACTCTGTCTCTCATTAAAGTAGAAAACATTACCTTTAACGATTACGGTGCCAAAATCATTATTACAGATTTAATAAAAACATCGGCCCCAAACCGCGAACAACCTCTTCTTAAATTACCTTTTTTCGAAGAAAATAGGCGGATATGCCCTGCTACAGTTCTCAGAGACTATATTTTTGTTACAAAAAATAAGAGAACCGACAGCACGGGTCAGTTACTACTGACATATAAAGCACCACACAAAGCAGCCACAACACAATCCATAAGCCGCTGGATAAAACAAGTGTTGTCAGACAGCGGCATCAACACATTCACATTTAGTGCACACAGCACGCGACACGCCGCCACTTCGGCGGCGCACGCGCGCGGTGTTTCCATAGAAACCATCCGCAAAACAGCTGGTTGGACCAGCTCGTCCGATACATTTACGAGGTTTTACAACCGTAACGTTGCGGAGGAGGAAAACTTTGCCAGGTCTATCTTGTCCTAATTTAAGAATATTGATTAAGTAAGACTAAAAAATTATGTATTATTATAACAGAAGGCCTATTATTTTTTACATGCAAAATGTATTTCTTTTGTTTTTTGTTAAACCGTTGATTGGTTATTATATACACCTAAAGTGGTTAATCTTTTGTTTCATTGACAAAACTTTCTGTGCCTACTCTGAACTTCTACCTGGTTAGATATATCTGAAGAATGAAGCGATGAAATATAATAAGTGATTAAACGAACTTATAAAGTGAAGTTCGATCATTATTATATGAATCGCTTCATTCGAAGATATAATCTCCCTCCCTTCCCATAGCATACAAACATCATTGTTACACAATGTTGTTACTTACCCAAAGCAAGAAAGTTTTTATACTCTGCATCTACCTCTAAAGAATGAGCAAGCGATCTAACATGGCGCGCGACATGAAGTATGAATTTGACGTTTAGTCAAATAAAATACTTTTAAAAATTGTGCGAAGCTGCCTAGCACCTATAAGGGACTACCTGGTTAGATATATCTTCGAATGAAGCGATTCATATAATAATGATCGAACTTCACTTTATAAGTTCGTTTAATCACTTATTATATAAGTGTCTATCTATTATCGGATCCACCAAGTGAGAAACATTCGCTTCGAGAATTTACTAGAACAATTTCTTAGTACTTCAAATCGTCTCGGGATCTTCAAATACCCTCGAGATTTCAACAAAAAAAAAAAAAATTTTTAGGTACGCTTTTTAGGTACGCTTTTTATTTTTACTATGAAATTTTATGTAGTTAATTTCAATATGAAAATTAATTATATCAACTAAGCTCTGCTACCAAAAATATGATCACGCACAATTGTGATGACCACATCTACTGTGTTCCACAGTTTATTGAAACGAAGGTTTCTCATGCAAAATTAAGTAAATTAAGCTAGTCCTACCTTACTAGAAAATAGTGTCCGTAATCCAGGGGGGCTGAACGTTGTCTCGCCGGCGCGCGCCTGGCAAAACGATCTCCACACAACCCCCGATGGGAAACTCTTACAGCTAACACTCTTATACTACACAATGCCCTAATAGGCAGCTAAAACTTTCCCGGCGCTTTTCAAAGCGAACACACACGGGTCACAAGTCCGTACCCGGACCGGGCGCTCCTAGGTGCAAAAACGCTCGAGATCTCGGTCACGATACGGGTAGGTAACTGGCGCGGCACGTCGCTACAGAAACACACAAACTTGCCTCACGGCTGCTTACGGCCAACTGAACGCGAGTTGCGCGGACGGTGGTTGGCGGCGCACCCACGAATGAACGTGAATGAATGAATCACGCGCGGCGTGAACAGACACCGTATCGCCTTTCGCCTCGCCGTCAACCAGCCGGCCTAGCATGAGCGGCTTATAACGCGCGACATGATATGGTACGGCATGCCGTCTTGCTTACACCTTAGTGGGGTAAACAAGACAACTTGCCGTACCATATCATATCGCTCGTTATAAGCCGCTCATGCTAGGCCGGCAGGAGTCAACCTAACGTAAGCGCATAACCAAACCGGATCAGCTTCGGTACGTCGACACGCTATGATTGGTAAGTACGACTTAACTATTGATATCTCCTGTGTTCGGGCGGGCCCATATAGGTCCCAGACTGAATCAGCCTAAATAGCACTTCCGGTGGTGAGATGTGAAGCTCGACGTGATGCTGATAAAATCCCGCGGGCTCACCGTCACGCCGAGAGCTGAGCGTTCGGTTAAAGATGCGCTCGACGATGGTCGTGCCTATTTTTAACTGACTTCAAAAATTGAAAAGGAGGAGGTTATTAACCGACTTCAAAAATTGAAAAGGAGGAGGTTATTTTTAACAGACTTCAAAAATTTAAAAGGAGGAGGTTATCTATTCGTCGCGTATTTTTTTTTTTATATGTATGTACACCGATTACTCGAAGACGGCTGAACCGATTGAAATGATTCAAACGTAATAACATCAGGCTTTTTCCCATGTTGGTCCCATTTTTTGAAATTTTGAAATCGGTTCAGTAGTTTTCCGGAAATCTTGAAAATACTGTCGTTTTCGTTACCGCTCAATGTGAATTTATTACGTATTTTTAGGCATAACTCCTTTGTTTACAAACCGATTTAGATGATTCTTGTTTTGTTGGAAAGGGGATACCTCAAGGTATTTTAACCGACTTCAAAAGAGGAGGTTCTCAATTTGATCACATACCTATTTACCAGAATACACGTAAATTGCCTGCATGATGCACTAAAAAGAGTGAAATAAAAATTATTTTTATAAAAAAATAAAACCGCCTTTAAAAAAATCACATCAAAAAAGTAAGAAATAATCCCTCACCAAACAACGTAAGTACTTTGAAGTCGGGCGGGTTTTAACAAAAACAAACAAAAAATTGTACATGTTTCACGCCCGACTTCAAAGTACTTACGTTCTTACTTTTTAAATTTGATGTAATTTTGTAAGGTGAATAGAATCTAGATTGTTCCTTAGATAACAGTCATCTGTTACAGAACCACTATTCAGGGCCGATCATTGTGAAAACTCTTAGGGTGACCTATGTCCCATAGTCTACATCCTAAGGTTTATGATGATGATGATGTTGACTGAGTTACATAATTTATAGAATGTTACGTTATTTGGATAGAAGTCTTCAGAGGTCACAAGTCTTAGCTATGTTCTATCTACCGGTATTAATTGTATGCAACATTCAAAGTTTACGTTTCCGGAGCTACCTATCCGAAGAAACGACCGCGACAGTTTAATCAAAACTGTCATAAAAGTTAAATTTAAAAAAGATTCTAAGATAAATCTTCGAGAACAGCAGAATCATGATTATTGGCAAGCTATCGGCTTACAGAAAATAACAAAATGATATTCGATCGTAAAATCTGGTATTCCATTGAAACATTTCAAAGGCTCATAAAAGTTTTTGTAATAAAAGAAGCCGAGAGTTGCGCCAAAATATTCCTTTGTTCTAGTTTACACAAGATTGGCGGATTAATAACTGGAGGCGGGCGTCAAATTGAAACCTATCGGCTTCCGCCGGGGTGTCAAATCACCATTTAAAGTATTTACAACATTCACGATAACTAAGATTGTAAATATTAGGGGTTAAAAAGGTTAAAGTATGAAATTGCCGATTTGTACTGAAAAATTAGAACTCGTTTTTTTTCTTAGATGTAACATATTTATTTAATCAAAATATTTACCCTTAAATTTGACATAATGATGATGATGATGATTTACCTTTATTATCTACACATTGTTGCCATCTTATCTAAAAATAAGGGTAGCACTTAGCATTCATCAATTCATCGTATCAATATTTAGTGATGATAAAGCTAACGGCCGGTTTCCGAAACGCCAATTAAAATAAAATTACCTAATTCCCAATTAATCTGCTGCCTGGAAGAAATTGCTACCTAGCAATAAGGCCGCCTTTTGTGTACTTCTCTTGTAATGTCTTCTTTTTGTTATGTGTTTTCTTTTTGCAATAAAGTGTTATATTATTATTATTATTGATCTCCAATTAATTGTAGTTTGGGTTTCTGAAAGAAATATGTGACAGACTGAGAACAGTCTATTAACTGTCTGTCAGTGCCGGGGCGTTCTTCGGGGCGCTAGTTACAGTTCATTTTATTGTTCTATACTTATGTAAAAGATTAGTATTCGATTTTGACCGCGCGCAGACTTATCGAGATAATTTTCGTTTCAGAAACCCAAGGTGCTTTTAATTGGGAATTAATTGTGACAGTCTATTAGCTAATTTTATTGGCGATTGGCGTTTCAGAAACCGGCGGTGAGTCCTGTATCTCAATCTCACGTAAAGCCATCAAATTGCTACCAACACTGTCAAAGTGCTGCTTATTTAATTTACCTGAGTCAAAGAATATATACACTAACGCGAAAAGAAACGACACTTAAGCATGTGTGCACGTAAAATCGCTTGCGGCTATGTGTGGGTGTCTGGATGTGAGCGGGGGCCGTGAGAGGCGCGCGGGGCGGGGAACAGGCAGTCGGTGAATGCCTTGGCCGAGGGCTGGCGCAATTTTCATACATTCAAATAGGAACTACTAGGAAGCCAAAAAATGCGAAAGTTGTTAAAATTCAGTCGATAATAAATATTGCTTGGGAAGACAAATTTTTATTTGGGCGATTATTAATTCACTCACCCAGTATTTTTGTCGCTAACTTAGTATTTTTTTGGACGATTTAGTATTTTATTCGGACACTTGGATTAAGTGTGTCCCACTGTTAATGGGTAATATTAGTCATTCGTAAATTGTCGCTAGTTTAGTTAATTTCTCGCAAACAAAATATAACACTGCTCGGTTTCTTATTTAAGTATTTTATTATCTGTCGTTCATATTTTATTTTGTCGGAAATTTTATTATTTCCCATTTGTAAAGATGATCGAAAATTTAACGTGTCTTTCATTACCTAAATGTTCTTACACAAGTTTACATTATATAACATCTATGTGTGATCTTTTTTGCCATAAGTCTATATTCCATTTCGGTATCAATCCTAGCGCCGGCAAAATGTCACCGGCAATCGAACTCTCACGTACACTGAGTGTCACTGCTGTGCCTGAGTTCTTTAAAGGAACGTAGCGGCACGACTTTGCTTTTAATTATTATTATTATATTAACTGACTGTATTATCAGCAACACATTAACATCACTATCCAGTTGCTTTAAATGCCAAAGAAAGAAATGTCATTTATGCAGATAAAATATAAGTTAGAGATATTTGGGTATTCAGGCGTTGTACTTTAGGTTTGGAATAAAACTTCCCTACAAATAGAGTGCTGGATTCAAATAACCTTATATACTTGATATTCCTGGATGATCCCATATTGGTTATCTACGTTTATATTCAAATCGCGTCGCGTGAGAAAAACTTTATTTATAGTCTAAGACACGATTAGGAATTTCTACCCTCATCTGTTATTTAATTTTGGGTAGTAATTATCCGATCGACTAAATTACTTTTTTGCCGACAAAAATACTAGGTGAGTGACGTAGTCGCCAATCTAACCTAACCTAAGCCTATTTTTTCGCAATCAACCCTAGTATTTGTAGTCCGTAACTTTAGTAATTTTTAGTCGGTCTGTTTATTATAATTTTAATGAAGTATAGATGCTAGATAATGTCTAGATTGATACATCGCAAGTGGTTTTTTGGGCTAAATTCTGTGCCTATGATGTTAAATTATAAAATGTTTAAGCAAAGTTTTTTTTTTAAAAGAAACAAGCCCGGCGCTTACAAAATATTCTATAAGTTTATGATTTTCACAACTAGCCGTCGATTCCGATGATATTCTTTATACATGTTTAATCAGTTTATGTCTACCTATAATTTAAGGAACTTTTCGTTTGCGCCAGGCCTGGGTTTTTTGAGCATTCTCTTTTGATAATACATTTTTAACCGACTTCTAAATCAAAAAGGAGGAGGTTCTCTATTCGTCTGTATGTATGTTTTTTTTTTTTTTTTTTTTTTTTTTTATGTATGTCCACCGATTACTCGAAGACGGCTGAACCGATTGAAATGGTTCAAACGTTTTTACATCAGGTTGGTTTCCAAGTTGGTCCTATTTTTTGAAATTTTGAAATCGGTTCAGTAGTTTTCAGGAAATCTTGAAAATACTGTCGTTTTCGTTACCACTTTATGTGAATTTAATACGTATCTTTAGGCATAACTCCTTTGTTTATAAACCGATTTAGATGATTCTTGTTTTGTTGGAAAGGGGATACCTCAAGGTATTTTCACCAACTTCGAAAAAGGAGGTTTTGAGTTTGATCACATACCTATTTACCAGAAAACACGTAAATTGCCTGCACGATGCACTAAAAAGAGTGAAATAAAAATTATTTTTATAAAAAAATTAAACCGCCTTCTAAAAAACCACATCAAAAAAGTAAGAAATAATTCCTCACCAAATAAATAACGTAAGTACTTTGAAGTCGGGCGGGTTTTAACAAAAACAACAAAACATTGTACATGTTTCACGCCCGACTTCAAAGTACTTACGTTATTTATTTGGTGAGGAATTATTTCTTACTTTTTTGATGTGGTTTTTTAGAAGGCGGTTATATTTTTTTATAAAAATAATTTTATTTTGTAGCATCATAAGCTCAGATTTAATTAGGCAACCTATGTGCGATGAACTCATATCAGTCTAGGCAGTATCTAGCAATTTTGTCTTTATTATAAATGAATATAAGAGGAGGGTACATATTTACCTATGTCGGATCTCGTACTATTAGTGAGGCGGTAAGGTGTGCCGTCTACGTCGGAGTGACTGCAATATGTTTGTGAATTTGACACTTTCTGAATCGTATTCTGTTACAGACGCATTATACATTAAAGATGTCTGCACGTGAATGGCAACTTTAAATTCGCTGGATAACAGATTCAACAGATAAAGTGGCAAAAGTAATTTCAGTATTTCTCCCAAAGAATATCGAACATTACGAGCATTCCAAATATTTTTCCATTAACATTTAATAAAATGCTTTTAGGATTCGGTTGGAAACGTATCTATTTTAGAATATTGTTAATCAAAATGCGTGACATGTGATGTGAAGTACCGAAAAACATTCTAAAATTACATTTGAGTATTAAAAACGTAGTCAGATAAAAGTAACTGCGTACGTACCTACCTTTTAACACCCCAATACAAGAAAGAGGGGTGTTATAGGTTTGACGTGTTTTGGCATCGTAGATCCTGTAAGAATGGACCGATTTTGATACGGTTTTGATTGAAATCTGACTTGATCGAGATGTTTTGTAGCTACAATTTTTGAAGATCCGTTCAAAAGTTTCAAGGTCGTCAGATCTTTAATTAGCCGCAGTAGACATATCTATACATCTATACTCTATACAAATAAATGAAATTGGAGTGTCTGTTTGTAATATTAAAATAACCGCTTTTTACTACATGCATATCATTATATATACGGTACATATGCCAAAACAACATTTTTTACAATTTTTGTCTGTCTGTCTGTCTGTCTATCTGTCTGTCTGTCTGTCTGTTTGTTCCGGCTAATCTCTGAAACGGCTGGACCGATTTTGACGGGACTTTCACTGGCAGGTAGCTGATGTAATAAGGAGTAACTTAGGCTACTTTTGGCAGGTAGCTGATGTAATAAGGACTTTTTATCCCGATATTCCCACGGGAACGAGAACCACGTGGGTGAAACCGCGGGCGGCCGCTAGTCTCATATATATCTCATAAGCATAATGGGTATTTACTTACAGACAGGGTGTAAGTAATTTAATCCATCAAGCCCGGGAAAATGAAACACACACACACAATGTAAGCAACCCTTTTTTTACAAAGCTCTCGTAAAAAAAAAACTAATTTTCTAAGGTCGGGGGACCACAAAAAGAGATGTGCTTAAATTGCATATATATTTTATTTATTACTAGCTTTCCGCCCACGGCTTCACCCGCGTGGACTACACGACGTTATCCCGCGGGAATGTGATATTTTTCCAGTAAAAAAAGTAGTCTATGTTCCTCGCCAGGCTACAAAACATCTCTGTCCCAAATTTCAGCCAAATCCGTTCTGCCATTTTGGCGTGATTGAGTAACAAACATCCAAACATCTAAACTTTTAATTAGTAGGATAGTAGTTAAACTAAGCACGTTGGTTCTTAGTGATGGTGCCCAACCTGACGTGGTCATCGCTATCATGCACGCCGGGGGTGGCGGGCGCGGCGTGCGGTGGGCGCGACGTGTTGGAGCTGGGCGCGCGGTTGCTAGGCGACGTGCACTGCGCGCGACTTCTGCTGCACTGTGACGCTGAACATGCTACCTTCTTCATTGTGACGGAGGATGCTTGGCTTTCGTACTGCCTCGATGTGAGTAGTTTCTCTGTAAGGCTGGTTATATGCCATGTGAGATCACGCCGAGTGAGACGGATGTGACGTGCTGGAGCTCATCGCGTGGCTGCTAGGTGAAATGCACTGCACGCGGCTTATATTGCACTGTGACGCTGAACATGCAGCCGGAGAATGCTTGGCTTTCGTATTGCCTCCATGTGAGTAGCTTCGACTCTGAGGATGGCTATATGCTCCATGACATCACGCCGGGCGAAGCTTAAGCGCCGTGAGGTGGGCGCGACATGCTGGAGCTGGGCGCGCGGTTGCTAGGCGACGTGCACTGCACGCGGCTTCTGTTGCACTGTGACGCTGAACACGGTGCCTTCTTCATTGTGACGGAGGATGCTTGGCTTTCGTACTGCCTCGATGTGAGTAGCTTCAACTCTGTGAGATTGGTTATATGCCATGTGACATCACACTGTACGAGGTAGACGTGACGTGCTGGAGCTCATCGCGTGGCTGCTAGGCGTCGTGCACGGCACGCGCCTTCTGCTGCACTGTGACGCTGAACATGCTACCTTCTTCATTGTGATGGAGGATGCTTGGCTTTCGTATTAACTCGATGTGAGTATGTGACGTTGTCTCATGTATTGTGGCTTGATGTGAGTGACGTAAACTGCTGGGTGCGGTGTACTGCGTGCGCTTGCTACTGCGTTGCGACGCTAAACACGTAGCCTTCTTCATTGTGACGGAGGATGCTTGGCTTTCGTACTGCCTCGATGTGAGTAGCCTCAACTGTGTGAGGATGGTTATTATGCTCCATGACATCTGGAGCTGGGCGCGCGGTTGCTAGACGATGTGCATTGCGCGTGGCTTCTGCTGCACTGCGACTCTAAGAATAGAGCCTTCTTCATCGCCAATGCTTGGCTTTCGTACGGCCTCGATGTGAGTAGCTTCAATTCCGTGTGGATGGCTATATGCTCCATGACATCACTCCGGGCGAAGCTTAAGCGCCGTGAGGTGGGCGCGACGTGCTGGAGCTGTGCGCGCGGTTGCTAGGCGACGTGCACTGCGCGCGACTTCTGTTGCACTGTGACGCTGAACATGCTACCTTCTTCATTGTGACGGAGGATGCTTGCCTTTCGTATTGCCTAGATGTGAGTATGTGACGTTGTCTCATGTATTGTGGCTTGGTGTGAGTGACGTAAACTGCTGGGTGCGGTGTACTGCGTGCGCTTGCTACTGCGTTGCGACGCTGAACATGTAGCCTTCTCCATTGTGACGGAGGATGCTTGGCTTTTGTACTGCCACGATGTGAGTAGCTTCAACTCTGTGAGGATGGCTATATGCTCCATGACATCTGGAGTTGGGCGCGCAGTTGCTAGACGACGTGCACTGCGCGTGGCTTCTGCTGCACTGCGACGCTAAGCATAGAGCCTTCTTCATCGTCAATGCTTGCCTTTTGTACTGCCTCGATATGAGTAGGTTCAATTCCGTGAGGATGGCTAATATGCTCCATGACATCACTCCGGGCGAAGTTTAAGCGCCGTGAGGTGGGCGCGACGTGCTGGAGCTGGGCGCGCGGTTGCTAGGCGACGTGCACTGCGCGTGCCTTCTGCTGCACTGTGACGCTAAACATGTAGCCTTCTTTATTGTGACGGAGGATGCTTGGCTTTCGTACTGCTTCGATGTGAGTAGCTTCAACTGTGTGAGTACGGTTATATGCTCCATTACATTTGGAGCTGGGCGCGCGGTTGCTAGGCGACGTGCACTGCGCGTGGCTTCTGCTGCACTGCGACGCTAAGCATAGAGCCTTCTTCATCGTCAATGCTTGGCTTTCGTACTGCCTCGATGTGAACAGCTTCAACTCGTGAGGCTGGTCATTGTTATAAAGGATGCTTGGCTTTCGTACTGTTTCACTGTCAGCACGTTGCGTTTTCGGCTAGAATGTAAGGTATGTCAGATAAGAGTTGATAGAAAGCATGTTTGAGGAATATGGTGAAAGTAAAGGAACAAGAGAAATGAAGAATAAAATGTACAAATATTTTATCAGTCCATAAGCTATAAAAATGTACTACGAATTATAATATGCTCTTGCTCTTCAATTCGTTTACTGAAGATTGTAAATCTGTGGTTTTAGTGACATCACATAAACAATATTCAGCTTACCCGTTTTATTCTAGTTTAGTACCCCTTGCTCGTTTGATCGAACTTTAATGCCAGGAAAGGGTGATTTTTATAGTCTTTTTACAAGTTCTTTAAGGCCCCGGACCGGAAATCGATGCTCAATAAATTACTCGCGCTAGTTTATGACCCAATTTGTATAGAGTTTTTTCACAAAAGACTTGGAGCTCAGTAAGTTGGCGCTAAAAGAATTACTGGTCCAAATTACGGACAATGGTTTTGGCTGAAAAAGTTTTCTTTTGACGCTTTTAAGTAGGGAAAAGTATTTGTACGAGATATTAATTATATCTAGGTACTTTTACTGTAGTGAATATTAAAAGCTTGTTTGTAGCTCGGATTCCAACCATCGCATATTAAGTTTAGAACCTTCTATCTTAGAATAATGACTCGAGAATTATTAATCAAAGCCTTCTATATAAATTATAAATACCCGAGCGAGAAAAAGTAGCCTACCTACCTTATTTCCCGCTGAAAATAAAAGATCACGACCAAATATTGTTTCATAATTCACTTTTCTCGAGCGAGACATCTCTTCAACATCTTGTAAAAATGTGACAGCTAAGTGTGTCGCAGTCCTCGTAGCGTGTCCCATATTTATTGCGAGAGTTTCGCTGAATATCACCTCTCCAGTAGCTCTTAACTGTCGAGCATTCGTAAAAACTGTGACGCAAGGTGGTATTGGAGAAGAGGCAAATCGAACAGAGACAAAGGATTGTTTGCTGTAGTTTTTTGCGTTCTTTACCCGTGACACCCCTCTTTGATGATACCCCCAGGGGTGCTTTGGGGAATCGCTTTGCCCCGTAACACCTTCATAGACATCTAAAACTCGAAGTGTAAAATAAACAAGAGTTGCTGTATGGAAATTTATCTATCTATACTAATATTATAAAAAGGAAAGATTTGATTGTTTGTTTGCATCGAATAGGCTCCAAAACTACTGTACCGATTTAGAAAAGTCTTTGACCATTAGAAAGCTAAATTCTTCCCAAATGACATAGGCTATATTTAATTTCGATATTCCCGCGGGAACGGGTACCACGCGGGTGAAACCGCAAGGATCCGCTAGTTATAAATAAACCTTTCTACCAAGCTTACAAATGAAATATGACCTAAATAAACAACAAACTATTTGTTACTGCGTAAGTTTATTTATATTATTAATATAAAATCAGTAAGATAAATAACATAGTAGTCCACAATTAATTGACCATGGTGCCACGGGGAAAAACGATTCCCCATAGCAGCCCTTGGGGTATCATGAAAGGGGTGTCACGGGTATCGAACGGTTTTTTACTGTAGCAGAACGCAATGTTAAAGTCAACGTAAATAAATATAAGCTATAATAAAGCAGTTACATAAAACTAGGTTTAACAAACTTGCAAACTTGACCGTAGATTGAAAAAAAAATGGCCTCAATAGAAGCACAACATTGATAAAAATCTTTCTCGTTACGTTTATGACAATACTTATTACATAAATTATATTACAGAATAAACAAAGTATTATAAAAAAATGCCGGAGAATTTGGTATCGTCTCTTTAGCTCAACTATGAGAACTATTCCCAGGACTGCAAAATGCTGTAAGCTTGAGTTACATCTGAACGGTTAGTAAAAATAATTTTTAATATTGGTCTCTGTTCGATAACACGTGTCATAAAAAGGCCGACTCGCATTCCCTCTTGTGAGCAGATGAGCGCTTGTTTCTGCGCACTTTGTACTCTACACGCCCGTGATTTACGCGGCTGCGAGCTCTAATGTATATGAATCTTGGCTGTCGTTCTTGAGTTTTTATTTTTTTTCGTCTTTTATCAGATACTTAACTTCGGCAAGCTCGATAAGACTGGGGGCAGTGGGCCAGTCAGGTGTCATGAGGTTGCCCATTGTTGAGGTTTTTTATAAATCTAAAACATTTGTTTGAGATACCTACTTACCTCCTTTGAAATCTCGCTACAGCTTATATCCCCTACAAGGTGGATCAACGATCTGGTGAAGTTCGCGGGAAGTCGCTGGATGGGGGCAGCACAGGACATGTCGTTGTGGAGATTGTGGTCGTTGTAGAGGCCTATGTCTAGCAGAAGGTGTCGTACGGCTGCTGTTGATGGTGATAATGATTGACAGACAGTTGTGGGAATCTTTGGGGGAGGTCTACTGATAATAATGATGATTGACAGACGCTGACCTACCGTTGGCGCGGTTATCAGTGGCTCCTTCACTGTCAGCCCCGCATAGTGGCGTGGTGGCAGCGCGGTAAGAGGTGACGTGAGGTGCCACGTGACCACTGCGGGACTGAAAGGCGTCCCACTATAAAACAAGCCATTTGCGCGGTTGTCTGCGGCTCCTTCACTGTGAGCCCCGCGTGGTGGCGTGGTGGCGTGGTGGCGGCGCGTGGTGTCGTGCTACCACCGCGGGACTGAAGCGAGCGCCACTATAAAACATGACATTGACAGACGCTGACTTGCGATAGCGCGGTTGTCAGTGGCTCCTTCACTGTGAGTCCTGCGTGGTGGTGTGGCAGCGGTGCAATACAGCATGTGATGCCACGTAACCACTACGGGGCTGAAACAAGTGCCTCTATGCTTCTAAACATGACATTGGCAGATGCTTTATGCGGACAGTATAGGACTCATATCGTTGTGGAAATCTTTGGGGGAGGCCTACTGATGATAATGATGATTAACAGACGCTGACATGCAATGGCGCGGTTGTCTGCGGCTCCTTTACTGTGAGCCCCGCGTGGTGGCGCGGCGGCGGCGCGGTCCAAAGTGGCGCGTGGTGCCGTGCTACTACCGTGGGACTGAAGCGAGCGCCACTATAAAACATGACATTGACAGACGCTGACCTGCGATGGCGCGTTGGTCTGCGGCTCCTTCACTGTGAGTACCGCGTGGTGGTGTGGCAGCGGTTCAATACGGCACGTGATGCCACGTAACCACTACGGGGCTGAAACAAGTGCCTCTATGCCTCTAAACATGACATTGGCAGATGCTTTATGCGGACAGTAAAGGACTCATATCGTTGTGGAAATCTTTGGGGGACTCCTACTGATGATAATGATGATTAACAGACGCTGACATGCGATGGCGCGGTTGTCTGCGGCTCCTTCACTGTGAGCCCCGCGTCGTGGCGCGGCGGCGGCGCGGTCCAAAGTGGCGCGTGGTGCCGTGCTACTACCGTGGGACTGAAGCGAGCGCCACTATAAAACATGACATTGACAGACGCTGACCTGCGATAGCGCGGTTGTCAGTGGCTCCTTCACTGTGAGCCCCGCATGGTGGTGTGGCAGTGGTGCAAACGGCGTAATGCCACGTAACCACTACGGGGCTGAAACAAAGTGCCTCTATGCCTCTAAACATGACATTGGCAGATGATTTATGCGGACAGTATTGGACTCATATCGTTGTGGAAATCTTTGGGGGAGGCCTACTGATGATAATGATGATTAACAGACGCTGACATGCGATGGCGCGGTTGTCTGCGGCTCCTTCACTGTGAGCCCCGCATAGTGGCGTGGTGGCAGCGCGGTACGAGGTGACGTGAGGTGCCACGTGACCACTGCGGGACTGAAAGGCGTCCCACTATAAAACATGCCATTGACAGACGCTGACCTGCGATGGCGCTGTCGTCTATGGCTCCTTTACTGTCAGTCCCTAGTGGTGGCGCGGCGGCGGCGCGGTCCATAGTGGCGCGTGGTGCCGTGCTCCTAGTGTGGGTCTGAAGCAAGCGCCACTATAAAACATGACATTGACAGACGCTGACCTGCGATAGCGCGGTTGTCAGTGGCTCCCTCACTGTGAATCCCACATGGTGATGTGGCAGCGGTGTAATACGGCGCGTGGTGCCACGTAACCACTAAGGGGCTGAAACAAGTTCCTCTATGCCTCTAAACATGACATTGGCAGATGCAGGACATATCGTTGTGGAAATCTTTAGGGGAGGCCTACTGATGATAATGATGATTAACAGACGCTGACATGCGATGGCGCGGTAGTCTGCGGCTCCTTCACTGTGAGCCCCGCGTGGTGGCGCGGCGGCGGCGCGGTCCAAAGTGGCGCGTGGTGCCGTGCTACTACCGTGGGACTGAAGCGAGCGCCACTATAAAACATGACATTGACAGACGCTGACCTGCGATAGCGCGGTTGTCAGTGGCTCCTTCACTGAGTCTCGCGTGGTGATTTGGCAGCGGTGCAATACGGCACGTGATGCCACGTAACCACTACGGGGCTGAAACAAGTGTCTCTATGTCTCTAAACTTGACATTGGCAGATGCTGTATGCGGGCAGCACAGGACATATCGTTGTGGAAATCTTTGGGGGACGCCTACTGATGATAATGATGATTGACAGACGCTGACCTGCGATGGCGCGGCTGTCAGTGGCTCTTCACGGTCAGCCCCGAGTGGTGGCGCGGCGGCGGCGCGGTCCAAGGTGGCGCGTGGTGCCGTGCTACTACCGTGGGACTGAAGCGAGCGCCACTATAAAACATGACATTGACAGACGCTGACCTGCGATGGCGCGTTGGTCTGCGGCTCCTTCACTGTGAGTACCGCGTGGTGGTGTGGCAGCGGTTCAATACGGCACGTGATGCCACGTAACCACTACGGGGCTGAAACAAGTGCCTCTATGCCTCTAAACATGACATTGGCAGATGCTTTATGCGGACAGTAAAGGACTCATATCGTTGTGGAAATCTTTGGGCGCTCCTACTGATGATAATGATGATTAACAGACGCTGACATGCGATGGCGCGGTTGTCTGCGGCTCCTTCACTGTGAGCCCCGCGTGGTGGCGCGGCGGCGGCGCGGTCCAAAGTGGCGCGTGGTGCCGTGCTACTACCGTGGGACTGAAGCGAGCGCCACTATAAAACATGACATTGACAGACGCTGACCTGCGATGGCGCGTTGGTCTGCGGCTCCTTCACTGTGAGTACCGCATGGTGATGTGGCAGCGGTGTAATACGGCGCGTGTAACACGTAACTACTACGGGGCTGAAACAAAGTGCCTCTATGCCTCTAAACATGACATTGGCAGATTCTGTATGCGGGCAGCACAGGACATATCGTTGTGGAAATCTTTGGGGGACGCCTACTGATGATAATGATGATTGACAGACGCTGACCTACCGTTGGCGCGGTTATCAGTGGCTCCTGCACTGTCAGTCCCGCATAGTGGCGTGGTGGCAGCGCGGTACGAGGTGACGTGAGGTGCCACGTGACCACTGCGGGACTGAAAGGCGTCCCACTATAAAACATGACAGTGACAGACGCTGACCTGCGATGGCGCGGTTGTCTGCGGCTCCTTCACTGTGAGCCCCGCGTGGTGGCGCGGCAGCAGTTCAATACGGCACGTGATGCCACGTAACCACTACGGAGCTGAAACAAGTGCCTCTATGCCTCTAAACATGACATTGGCAGATGCTGTATGCGGGCAGCACAGGACATATCGTTGTGGAAATCTTTGGGGGAGGCCTACTGATGATAATGATGATTGACAGACGCTGACCTGCGATGGCGCGGTTGTCTGCGGCTCCTTCACTGTCAGCCCCGAGTGGTGGCGCGGCGGCGGCGCGGTCCAAGGTGGCGCATGGTGCCGTGCTACTACCGTGGGTCTGAAGCGAGCGCCACTATAAAACATGACATTGACAGACGCTGACCTGCGATGGCGCGTTGGTCTGCGGCTCCTTCACTGTGAATACCGCGTGATGGTGTGGCAGTGGTGCAAACGGCGTAATGCCACGTAACCACTACGGGGCTGAAACAAAGTGCCTCTATGCCTCTAAACATGACATTGGCAGATGATTTATGCGGACAGTATAGGACTCATATCGTTGTGGAAATCTTTGGGGGACTCCTACTGATGATAATGATGATTAACAGACGCTGACATGCGATGGCGCGGTTGTCTGCGGCTCCTTCACTGTCAGCCCCGCGTGGTGGCGCGGCGGCGGCGCGGTCCAAAGTGGCGCGTGGTGCCGTGCTACTACCGTGGGACTGAAGCGAGCGCCACTATAAAACATGACATTGACAGACGCTGACCTGCGATGGCGCGTTGGTCTGCGGCTCCTTCACTGTGAATACCGCGTGGTGGTGTGGCAGTGGTGCAAACGGCGTAATGCCACGTAACCACTACGGGGCTGAAACAAAGTGCCTCTATGCCTCTAAACATGACATTGGCAGATGATTTATGCGGACAGTATAGGACTCATATCGTTGTGGAAATCTTTGGGGGACTCCTACTGATGATAATGATGATTAACAGACGCTGACATGCGATGGCGCGGTTGTCTGCGGCTCCTTCACTGTGAGCCCCGCGTGGTGGCGCGGCGGCGGCGCGGTCCAGGGCGGCGCGTGGTGTCGCCCTACAAACGCTGGACTTCACGCCGCTGCGCTCCGTGTGATCGCTTCTACGGCCGTCGCGCGCCCGCTGCATCTACTCGCCGACGCTCTGCATTTCACTACCAAGCATTTGACACTAGAGGTAGCGTACACCTGTTCCACTCATACTTACATAAAACTATATAGCTCAAAGTAGTTTCCAATTTGTGTATTTCTCAATAATCTCAACTTGAAATGGGAGACAAAAATGTCAACGCAAAGTTTGGTACCTCACTTTCGCGCGATAATGTCATGTAGTTCACGCGAGCGAAGCTGCGGGTGGAAGGCTAGTTCTTACTTCTTACTTATCTTACTTTAATCCTAACATAACTTTAACGAAAATGTCCGTTGCATGGGTTTAAAATCTTCTGCTAGATTGCTACATCTTCTAGAGTCTTTTACGATACATGGAGTCATGGAGAGATTGCCAACGTCGCATTCTTGAGAAAATTCTCGTATAAAGCAAGTGCAACTAAACTAGATCAGTTTATGAGTGTCTTGTGTTAAAAAGATTAGTGACTCACTTCTAACATACAGTTATATTTTAACGGTAGGACACTAAAAGCTAGAAGCACTCTAGCTTTCAGCTCAAAATGAGTAGCTTCAACAGTTTCTGAGAACAGCATTGCTGTGTAATGTAATATTTCTGTGAAACATCTCGTACTCATTACCTCCGTGAACAATATACGAGCCTTCCATCTAATTTGCCTTCGTCTCGTCTTTCTTCAAGCTTGTGAACTACATTTCACACATTACTAACCAAATATCACAACCTAATATTAGATAATGTTTTAAAAATGCTTTAGAGTTTCCTGCACTGCCATTCAGATTACCTGTTTTTTTTTTAAGATTTTTAAATTGTTTTATGCATTCACAATGCAATTTTTATAAGTATAGGAAAAATGTGATAGTAAAAAACCACGAGCCCTATAAGTAGCTTTCAGGCGGGATTCGAACCCGCGCCTCCGGGAATCCGGCCCGATGCTCTGACCAACTAAGCTACCGAAAGGCTTACACGACTCGTCGAATTTTGCTATCACTTGTTACGCTGTAGGCCAGCGTGGTTTCATCAATGTGAGGAAACCCTCGCATCCGAAAGAAACATTTTTACAAATGTTTAACAGTCGATTAAGATGAAACAGCCATTAAATAAGATTTTTAAATTATTTTATGCATTCACAATGCAATTTTTATAAGTATAGGAAAAATGTAAGCGTAACAAGTGATAGCAAAATTCGACGAGTCGTGTAAGCCTTTCGGTAGCTTAGTTGGTCAGAGCATCGGGCCGGATTCCCGGAGGCGCGGGTTCGAATCCCGCCTAAAAGCTACTAATAGGGCTCGTGGTTTTTTACTATCACATTTTTCCTATACTGTTTTTTTTTTATTCTTACCAGTAAAATACTCGATTTGCAAATCAGAGATCCGTAATCAGAGCTGTCTTACAATAAATGTCGGATTCCGATCAGACGGTGCAGAAACGCTCAACCAGATACTTTACCTCCGATAATGTTTTGTGTTTCACCAAACCAGGCACATGAGAAAGACTACGACATCTGCAGTGAAGACGATCCCGCGTGCGAGTATTACGTGAATCTCGGCACCGCGTTCCCGAACCGATCGCTCTCGGCCATCGTGCAGCTCGCCAACCACAGGTAAATACGTTGACTTCACACACACATATTATCAACTAGCCACTCAGCAGTTACTGTAAGCGTATAGCGCCCCGATCACGGTAATCTTATGACGCATCAGTCAAGTGTACAGTACCACAATCTTTTCCATTCCGATGGCCAAAATGTGAAACTAACGTGTTTCTTTTCAATGTTATTTTGCTGTCAAGTTGATGTCCAACTATAGCGCTGCTGGCGGCTGAAGGTCTAAGAAGTCAGGGCCGGTTAAATTGCTACAAAAAAAAGAAAAATGTACATAGCGCCGCTGTCACCGGAACAGAAAAGTTTGTGTCACTGTACGTGCAGTTGACGTTCACGCGACGTGCAATACCGTTATTCATACTTCTGTGTTCATACGCGCGGCGTTGACAGTGCGACAACGTTTTCTGTTCCAGTGATAACCTTTGGAACTAAAACAGTTTTCACACGACAGTCTATTTTGCCAGCTAATTTCATATTGCAAGTGGCTCCTCTGTCACGGATGTCACCAGAACAGACAAGAGTGTGGGACTATTATATAGGTTTGCGAGACGTGTGCGTGGTTTTGTCATTACGGCAATACGAAGTCAAATGTCATGACGCAAACGTGGTCAAGACGCGCTGCATAGAATTACGGCGATAGACCCGCAGGTAGGTTCGAGGGTCCGACGCCGGTGGGGTAAACGATAACCCGCTCCCCCTGCTCTCAACTTTCAAGGTCTTAGGGAACTGGGTGAAATGGTTCCTATCAAGGTGGCTGATCACCCGTCCGGCTTCGCTGGCCTTCCCCCCTTCTAAATAAGTTTTTTCACTATGCAAATTGATGTATCGATAAAGTTTTTAGTAGGTATAAGTGACAAATATGCGTTTGCATACTTTTTACACGCGTTCTTTTTTTGTTACATTTTAAAATTAAATTTCAAGTGTGATGCACAGGGATAAAAATTCTAATTTTGATAGTGCTTACATATTATGTCGTCGTCTAAAACGTTCACGCAAAGTTGCATGCTGTAAAAAATTGTACACCTCTAACTGTCGTGTCCGCCCGGTCTACTGGCTCCGTTGTGTCGTGAAAGAGAGATAAACAAACAAACACACTTTCACATTATAAATAAATAAATAAATATTGGACACCATCACATACCTGCATTGTTCCAATACCAAAGTATAGTAACTATGCACTAAGTATTATGGAAATTGGAAACAACGACGGGTTTTACTACATCCACCCAGATCCGAGGAAATATTGAACAGTTCAATTTCAATATTTATTTTATCCGACCGGGGATCGAACCGGGACCTCTAGAGATAGGGCACCATGAAAACCGGGTACGTACACCACTCGGCCACGAAGGTCGTCTAGCATTAATAATATTAGTATGGATTATAAGTAAGGATAGCTGCGTACTAACTGAACGAGCAGCCTAGCACGGCAACATTCAGCTCAGGCAGAGATACGCTCGAGGCAGTAAGTGCATTTGCCTCGGGTGAGGCAAGGTACGCTCTGACCGGCCGACTATAAATTACTGGTGCGGCAGCCTCGCTCGCTCAGCCATTATTATCAAATCAAATTCATGACTGAGTTAAGCATAAGTTCAAACAATCCTTACTTTATATTATAAATGCGTCTCTGTCTGTCTGTGTGTTACACAATCACACCTAAACTACTGAACCGATTTGAATGAAAATTGGTACAGAGATAGTCTAGAGGCTGAGAAAGGACATAGGCTACTTTTTATTCCTGAAAAATATTACCTTCCCGCGGGATAACGTCGTGTAGTACACGCGGGCGAAGCCGCGGGCGGAAGGCTAGTTATATTATAAATGCGTCTCTGTCTGTCTGTGTGTTACACAATCACACCTAAACTACTGAACCGATTTGAATGAATTTTGGTACAGAGATAGTCTAGAGCCTGTGAAAGGACATAGGCTACTTTTTATTCCTGAAAAATATCACCTTCCCGCGGGATAACGTCGTGTAGTACACGCGGGCGAAGCCGCGGGCGGAAGGCTAGTAAGTAATAAATGAATACTGGTTTCTAATCTAAAAAGCTTAAAGTTTAAAATAGCTACTTCACAAACCTATTAAACCAAATGACTTGAGTTTAACTTAATTTTTTAAACTGCATTTGCTTATTATGCCATGAATGTCTTTATTTTCACACGGTATCATCTACTGAAATTGAGCGTAAAAACGTCTCGTAAAGTCTTGATATTCCCTACAGTAGCGTTTATAAAACAACGTTTTGGAATTAAACTAATTAGAAGCTCCAACAGAACGTATAAACGAACCGTGTGCGGTAATGAAACGCCTGTTAGCGTCGCGTCGAGTAGTTTTACCATCTCAGTGGGTGCATAAAATGGGATCAGAAACATAATGTTACTGCATAATGACCGAAATGGAGACCGCCGGGTTTAATGAGCCCTAGAATAGAAGTTCACCTTTTAGAGCAATATTCTTACTATACCTAGTTATGTTTATATCAACTACCTTTACAACATTTATATTTATTTGCACTCTTTGTACGATCGTGTCTGTAATAATTACATATTTTCTTTTTAAACAATCTCATGGTAGTCTTTCATCGACGTCGGTTTGGTATTTTTCATTTTGGTCAAATAACTGTTAGGAAAACAATTTTAGGAACTTTGTTCATAGGTAGGTAGGTATTTCAAGTTTTAGCTTTATGAACTTCAGTAATATAACCATTTGACATTTTAAATTTTAAGTATTTTGAATTTAAGTGCAACAACCATAAAGTATTTTGATTTGAGGCATTTTGAACGTATGTGTTTTAATGTTAGTTTTTTTTAATTTTAGACATTTAAATACGTACCCTACACATTTGCTACCATACAAGTTGCTGCTTGAAGTATATTTGAGTCAGGAACTAAAATGGGACTCAAGTTTTTCTATTTTTTTTATTCCCATAAAAACAAACGATTTAACGCTACTTGGAATCACAATATGATTAATTTTCTTTTTAAGAATGGCTGTGTCTTTTACGGCCTTTTTATTAATATCTTCACATTGATGAAATAAACGCTGGCTATACAGCGCATAAGAGGTATTGGACAAATTCGACGCTTCTCGTAACGACTCCGTGGCTCAGTAGTTAGAGTAGAGCATTCGCCCGGACAGTGAAAGGTCGTGGGTTCGAGTCCCATCGGAGCTAGTTTTGAGACGGGTCTTTTTTTTCTAATACCTACTTCATTTTCAATAATAATCTGTCTACCTAGCCCCGTGGTATATTCGTACTACTGGAGCGTGCGGCCTTGGGGCGTTTGTTCGTGCTGGGAGGACGAGAGGGCTGTAGAAGGATCTCTTGGTTCTGATGACGACAGCGACCGGCTGTGCATCGGCGCCAAAGAAGCACGACTGAAGGTATGTGACTAGGTATTAATTTATCCTACTCCTACTAATATTATAAAACGACTGTGAAAGTTTAGATGTTTGGATGTTTGGATGTTTGTATGTTTGTTACTCAATCACGCCAAAACGGCTTAACGGATTCGGCTGAAATTTGAGACATAGATACTTTGTAGCCTGGAGTGGAACAAAGACTACTTTTTATCCCGGAAAAATATCACATTCCCGCGGAATAACGTCGTATAGTCCACGCGGGCGAAGCAGCGGGCGGAAAGCTAGTATTGAATATTTTAATCAAAGTTATCCTACTTAATATTATAAATGTGAAAGATTAGATGTTTGGATGTTTAGATGTTTGGATGTTTGTTACTCAATCACGCCAAAACGGCTTAACGGATTCGGCTGAAATTTGAGACATAGATACTTTGTAGCCTGGAGTGGAACAAAGGCTACTTTTTATCCCGGAAAAATATCACATTCCCGCGGAATAACGTCGTGTAGTCCACGCGGGCGAAGCAGCGGGCGGAAAGCTAGTATTGAATATTTTAATCAAAGTTATCCTACTTAATATTATAAATGTGAAAGATTAGATGTTTGGATGTTTAGATGTTTGGATGTTTGTTACTCAATCACGCCAAAACGGCTGAACGGATTTGGCTGAAATTTGGGACACAGATACTTTGTAGCCTGGAGAGGGACATAGGCTACTTTTTATCCCGAAAAAAAATTACATTCTCGCGGGAATAACGTCGTGTAGTCCACGCGGGCGAAGCCGCGGGCGGAAAGCTAGTTATTTATATATTATTTAAAACTCTGGCGTTACTGACTGATTGATAGACAACGCACAGCCGAAATTATTGGGCCCAAGAAGCTAAAATACGATGCGTAGAATTACGATGCGTCATCCTCTCTTCTACTCTTATACATTTCTATGCTCAACAGGGTCTGAAATTGTATCTCTATTTAAGTTCCCTAGACCGGGGTTACTTTAGGAAAAAATGGGGCTACTTTGATTACTTATACTTAATATACAAATAAATTGAAATTGAAAATCGAAATTTGGCATGTATGTTCCTTGGGGAGTGTAGGGGAGCACTAAGAGAGGGTTTTTGGAAAGTCCCCCTCTAAAGGGGTAAAAACAAGGTCCAGGCACAGGAAGCCGCGTGCGGAGCGCTAGTTATGAACATACACGATAGCATGCATAGGAAAATTTCTGTTAATACTGAATAATAATAATCGTGGATTCGACGTGGTGCTTCACGGGGAAACCACTTATAGTATGAGCAGATTGAGCAGCAAACTATATGGTACCTCTGCTGATAATGAGTGATGATAAGATTAAAGGTATTTCGCACTTCTCTCGCAATCTTTAACCACGAGTCATTGGATATTTCAACTGACGAAAAACAATGCTGAAAATCAATGTTATGGCGGCACTGTTCTTTACATGACATTGTACTAGTACTTCGCTGCGTGTCATGTCTTTTCCTATGCTTTCTGGCTGACGGTACCTTTATTAGATAACGTGACCGCGTACCTGAACTTGCATCATATGCTCTATAACAACTACTGACGCCGCTACAAGAAGCTTTCTGATAGCACTTTTAACAATACCCTAGGGCTGGTTTCACAGCTCTCCGGGAGACCCATATGGGACGCCCGCACACGGTAGATATCAATCCGAGAGACCGATCCGCGTCGCTGTGATACTATGTTCTAGCGCCTTCTGTGTGTGTCCGTTTCAAGAGCGGCCCGTATGGGTCTCCCAGAGAGCTGTGAAACCAGTGTTATAACTTATTAAACATTCAGGGTCATTAACCCTGTAAATAAACGAAAACCGGGTTTTCACCATGTTTTAAGTTACTCCATGATCATGGCGTTTGCAACTGCGCCGAAATATCGGGGGCTCGACAACAAATCAAAACATGGTAAAAATCCCGCTTTTCGTAATATTTACAGCCTATTGTTTCCTATGATCCCAGGGTGAGGCCAGTCACGGCGCGGGGCCTGAAACTCTGGCGCGTATAGAGCCAGAACGCGGTCGCGTGGCAGCGCGGGCGTCTTGTGCATTGCACGTTTGTGCGCCTGACGTTGGCACAAAACTCGGCCCGCAGCGCGCAGTCCTCATGTAAGAACTTGTTTAGAAAGAAAGAAAGAAAACAGATTTACGACCGATTTGGCGCAGAGGTAGGCTACCCACCTCCTGCGCCAGTGGTCTCGGGTTCGATTCCCGAACAAGACAAATATTTGTGTGCATGAACATGTCTATTTGTCTTGGTCTGGGTGTTTACTATGTATATTAAGTACTTATGTATTTACAAAAAAAAAAGTATTTAAGTATATATATCCGTTATCAAGTATTCCATGATACAGTTTCTGAATGAAATTAACATGGGCGTAGATAATTGGTGTGAATGTAAGAAGTTATTTATATTATTATTATTCCCTTTATTACGTTTTAAATACTTACAAAATTATATTTCTAAACATTAAATAGGTATTTACAATGTATAATTATTCTTATTATTATTGACACACACACACAGACACACACACACACAGTATAAAAAACAATAATTTAAAGACAGGACAATAGTACGCAGCCAAAGTCAGCAGGAGAATAGAAAAAAAAATGTTGATGTAAGGAGGTATGTGTAGCCAATAAAGAACCCTGTCTCAGCGAGATGCTTCTTAGTCACACACAGGTGGGCGGAGTGACGAAGAAGCGCTGTTCATTCTGACAGTGAAATGACTGTTTCTATGTAGCTGTGCCGATATTATGGAGGAGCCCATGGCACAGTGGTTACTGCGAACGTTGAGGTTAAGCAACTTTCGCAATGGTCGATCACGGGGTGGGTGGCAAAATAAAGCTTCATCTCGAGCTCCTCCGTGCTTCGGAAGGCAAGTTAAGCCGTTGGTCCCGGCTGCATTTGCAGTCGTTTATACCCACCAACCCGCCTTGGGCCCGCGTGGTGGGTCATGGCCCTTTCTCCTTATCCATCCGTAAGGAAGGCCAGTGTCCCAGCAGTGGGACATTTAATGGCTGATGATGATGATGTGCCACCAAACAGCTTGTCACCGCGCGTAAACAAAAAGACCAAGTCTTTAGTCTTTGGTAAGCTGACAAACTACATGTTTGTGTACGCGCCAGTGACAATTATTGGCTTGGAAAGGACTATTAAGTAGTTTCTTAGGACTATAAGTAGATTATTTATTTAATCGTTTTCAAATAATTAGACGTCAAAACTTTTTAAAGTTTAGGAGTCATACAAACTTCAAAATGGTAATTTTCAAGCAAACCAAATACGACAAGAACTTTTATGAAAAGCGAAAAAAAAAATCATCATGTCAGCCGAACGACGCCCACTGCTGGGCATAGGCATCCCCCAAGGATCTCCACAACGATCGGTCCTGCGCTGCCCGCATCCAGCGGCTTCCCGCGACCTTGACCAGATCGTCGGTACACCTTGTAGGGGGCCTGCCCACGGAACGTCGTTCGGCAAAAAAAATTAATACACCAAAATAAATACGTGGAAACCAAATTATTTTTACTTTTTTTTGCATTAGCAATATGCAATTATTATTAAAAACATTCAATTTTTATAATTGTTGTGAGACTTGTCGATTTTTTAATACTTCATTTTTATTACGGAGAATCCATGAAAAAAATCCACTATGTTAATATACACGTTTGGAATACGTAACGTCTTGCAACATCACAGCGTGTCAGCACGTTTTGAAATTAAAACATACTTTGGGTTCGAGTCCCATCGGAGCTAGTTGTGAGACGGGTCGATTTTTTCTAAAATACTTCATTTTCCATTTTTTTATATTAAAAATTGCATTGTGAATGCAAAAAACTAAAAATTATAATAACTTGCAAATTGCAATAGTAATTTCATCTTTAGTGATTCCCAAATACCTGCCGGCCTAGCATGAGCGGCTTATAGCGCGCGATATGATATGGTACGGCATGCCGTCTTGGTTACACCTTAGTGGGGTAAGCAAGACAACTTGCCGTACCATATCATATCGCGCGCTATAAGCCGCTCATGCTAGGCCGGCATGAAAGGTATTTCTTTCGCGTGTGAGGGTAATAATATCTCCACATTGATGAAACTAACGCTGACTATACAGCGCGTAAGAAGTATTGGATAAATTCGACGCTTCTCGTAACGACTCCGTAGCTCAGTGGTTAGAGCAGTCGCCCGGAAAGCGAAAGGTCGTAGGTTCGAGTCCCATCGGAGCTAGTTGTGAGACGGGTCGATTTTTTTTCTAAAATCCTTAATTTTCCATACTTTTATTTTCTTTATCCAGGTTGATTCTGAAGGACATTCCTAAGGAGAGCTTCACACAGGACTCGAACCCCATGATCGTCAAAACAGATATGGTGATTGCGGATCCCATTCCGGGACACGAGGTGATTTATTTATTTTGGACAATGACATTGTGGAAAGTCCGGTCGAAGAGGTAGTCAAGAAACGTTTCATTTAGTTTGTTTTTTTTTTAAATAAGTACATTTTATTTATTTTAATTTTTAGTTTTTTGCATTCACAATGCAATTTTTATTACTGAAAAATTAATGGAGTCGTTTACTCCGTAGCTCAGTGGTTATAGCAGTCGCCCGGAAAGCGAAAGGTCGTGGGTTCGAGTCCCATCGGAGCTAGTTGTGAGACGGGTCGATGTTTTTCTAAATACTTCATTTTCCATTTTTACATTTTATTTAGTTTACAAATTGCGATACCCTATCAGGGTTCATGTGTCGGTATTTTTTGTAACATCTGTAATAATAACCACAAGTCAAGAGTGCAATAAATAAAATTGATTTGATTTGATATGTTACGAGATGTGTGGCCATAATTGAGAAAACCGACCACGCTGGCCGTGAAACTCGTAAGCTTGCCTTAACGCTAGATCTCACCCAGCTAGTCCAGGAAGCCACTAGAATACCGGACATCGACGGGCACACACCCAATTGTTTGGACCTTCTGTTGACAACAGACCCGGACCGTTACTCCGTATCGGTTTCGCCACCACTTGGTAGTTCCGACCATTGTGTGGTGGAGTCGGTGTCGGTGTATTTTCCGCCCGATCCAAGCCTTATAGGCTCCCTGCGAATATGGCGTTACAAGTCAGCAGATTGGGAAGAGATGCGATATTTTTTTGCATCTTATCCATGGCGGCATGTTTGCTTTTCTTCTAGCGATCCCTCAGCTTGCGCGGATGCTGTGGCCGATGTGCTTCGTCAGGGTATGGAGTATTTTATTCCATTCTCTGACGTGCCCCTCTCTAGCAAAGCTCACCCCTGGTACAATGCCAAATGCAGAGTTGCCGTTGCATCGAAACGTGAGGCATACCTTGCCTGGGTTGAAGCTCGATCCCGTAAAGCTGGGAATATACGCGAATTGAAGAAAGCCTTTAACAAGGCCGCCAAGTCCTGCAAAAAGGTTATCAAAAGAGCCCGCTTCGACCATATAAGTCGAATAGGGAATAAACTTGCTTCGTTCCCATCAGGGAGTAAAGCGTTTTGGTCCCTGGCTAAATCGGTCGAGGTCAACTTTTGCCGTTCCTCAATGCCTCCTCTACTGAAGCCAGACGGATCTCTGGCGCATACCGCCAAGGAAAAGGCAGGTTTATTTGCCAATTTATTTGCCGAGTGTTCGCGTTTAGATCCTGGCAATGCTGTACCATCGGCTTTACCAAGTTCTGGGACTTTAATGTCGGAAGTCCGCATCAGACAGACCGAGGTAAGAAAAGCGTTGCGTGATCTGGACGTGAACAAAGCCAGTGGTCCGGATGGTATACCAGCTATAGTTCTTAGGACTTGCGCGCCTGAGTTAGCTCCGGTATTAACACGCCTATACCGCCTATCTATGGCAAAGGGACTAGTACCAAAGTCATGGAAGCTGGCCAACGTGCAACCCGTGCCTAAAAAGGGTAGTCGTGCCGACCCTGCTAACTACAGGCCCATCTCGGTAACATCCATTCTCTGTAAGATAATGGAACGTGTACTGAACCATAGGCTCCTGTCGTATCTAGAAGCAAACGACCTTCTCAGTGACCGTCAATACGGGTTTCGCCGAAACCGGTCCACTGGAGATCTTCTAGCATACGCCACTTACATATGGAGCGAAGCCATCGAGAAGTACGGAGAAGCACTCGCCGTCTCTCTCGATATCTCGAAGGCTTTTGACAGGGTGTGGCATGATGGCCTTATTGGTAAGCTTTCAGCATACGGACTTCCCACCGGTTTTTGTGTCTGGATATCGGACTTCCTGAGGGATCGGTCGATTCAAGTTGTCATTGACGGCTGCTCGTCCGACCAGTTGGCTATCAATGCCGGAGTCCCTCAGGGTTCGGTTCTCTCTGCAACGCTGTTCCTGCTGCATATTAATGACCTGCTTATACCCGGTATTTTGGGGTACGCAGATGACAGCACCGTTATAGAGAGCTATTTATCTGATGCTCGAGCTGGTGCAGAACAGGTCCAGTGTCTTAGGGAGGCGATGGTTAGTCGCATGAACCTATCACTGCAGGCAGTCTCCGATAGGGGCGATGCCAATCTGGTCAGGTTCAATCCATCTAAGACCCAGGCGTGTCTGTTCTCTGCCAAGAGGAGTAATTTTGACCTGTCTCCTACTTTCCAAGGTGTATCCGTGCCGATTACTGAACATCTAGAGCTTCTCGGCATGTCTTTGACTCCATCTCTCAATTTTGGCTCTTTCATTGAGAGTAAAGCTCAATTAGCGTCTAAAAAGCTTGGCGTTCTGGCAAAGGTGAGAAAGTACTTCACGCCGGAACTGCTGCTCAATCTTTATCAAGCGCAAATTCGTTCATGTATGGAGTACTGTTCTCATCTCTGGGATGGCTCTGCCAAATACCAGCTCCAGACACTAGAAGCTATTGAGCGGAGGGCCAGAAAGCTCATTGGCAATGACTATCTCTTCGATAAAAAGCTCAAAAGCCTCGAGCATAGACGCAAAGTTGCAAGCTTATCGGTTTTTTATCGGATACATTTCGGCGAGTGTGCAGTGGAATTGCACAACCTAATTCCACCATCTCCCTTCTTCCAACGGACAACCAGACGTACGAATCAGCGCCACCGTTTTATAGTGGATATTCCTGGGACACGGACTAAGCGTTTTGCTTCTAATTTTATTGTCCGTACCGCTAAGGAATGGAACTCCTTGCCTGAGTCTGTATTTCCCGATAGGTACAATCTGGGGGTCTTCAAGTCGCGAGTGAACCGGTACCTTCTAGGCAAGCGCGATTCATCGTAGATCGCATCAACGCTTAACATCAGGCGTGATAGCGGACAAGCGCTTGCCTATCAACTAATAAAAAAAAAATAAAAAAAAAAAAAAAATGTACTGTGTTATGGTTATCCCTGCTTTTGATTTTTATCTTTTGCTGCACGTTTCACTGAAAACACTCAAAATCTATTCAATTGAAGATTTATTTAAGTTATTGTCTGACAAGTAGCACGACTATAATGTTAACATTCAATCCAGGAAAAGCCAGAAACAATTACGTACTCGTTTATAATTGATGCTCCAAAACACTGAATGCCATATTTGGAGCACAGCTTTACTATCTTCCATATGACGCCGCAATGGAACCTAGCCATTAATCATTTTTCGGACCATTAACTCTGGGACTAGGATGTGGCCAACTTAATTATCAGGGTTGTTGAGAAACTATCCATGTCACTTTATTAAAGGCCATGGACTTTATGGAGAAGATAATACCGCGAGCTGATCGTTAAGGAGTTTTTATGATTTCCTGCGAATTATCGTTTGTGTGCAATTCAATAGATACTTTGCTGTTATTTATGGAAGGGAGAGATTTGTGATCAGTGACCTGAAAAGAGTTACCTCGTGTGTTCCGATTTACAAAAGAATTTAAGCGACAGCAACTTTTTGGGGAGCGCCTCTGTACGTTAGGGTACACACAATATATCGGCAAGGACAAAAGTTCTTTTGTTTTTAGTTGACTTCGCAGCGCTTTATTCTGAACAAAAACCTTCAATATCAACATCACGGTCAAAATAGACTACAACGATTTCACATGATAATTCTTAGTATCAGAAGCTTTTTCTGTAATACTTATTGCTCTGCTTTTTAACAATGTAATAATAACAGGGTAACTGTATGGTATAGGCAAAGTATTACTAACCAGCAATCTTTTATCACTTTACACTTTGTTGGTAGCATGATGGATAGCCTTCTTTTTGGTTTTGAATTCGTAGCCGAATGGCAAAAACGGAACCCTTATATATTCGTCATGTCTGTCTGTCTGGACGTCCGTTCGTCCGTATGTCACAGCCACTATATTCCGAAACTATTACGACAAACTTGAAACTTGGTAGGTAGATATATTTTGTGAACCGCTTTAGGACGTTTTTAGAAAAATAAAAAAATTAAGGGGCGCTTTTCATACATGGAACTGAAACTGAAAAAAAAAATCATAAAACATATTAGTGTGGGGTGTCTTTAGATAGGTATTTAAAATTGATATTTAGGTTTCTTTTAGTTTTTTTTATCAAAGTCAATATTTTATAAAAGATATACACTTCCAAAGTGGTAAAATGTGTGCCCCCCTATGGAAAACAAAGTTATAGAAAAATGGAAAATAAAGTATTTAGAAAAAATCGACCCGTCTCACAACCAGCTCCGATGGGACTCGAACCCACGACCTTTCGCTATCCGGGCGACTGCTCTAACCACTGAGCTACGGAGTCGTTTGCTTAGCTCAGTGGTTAGAGCAGTCGCCCGGATAGCGAAAGGTCGTGGGTTCGAGTCCCATCGGAGCTGGTTGTGAGACGGGTCGATTTTTTCTAAATACTTTATTTTCCATTTTTCTATGATAAAAATTGCATTGTGAATGCAAAAAAGTAAAAATTTAAATAACCAAACAAAGTTATGTTTTGCTGACGAAAAATGATAGTGGTATTTTGGCTAGGTATAGGCAAACAGTACGGTAAGTGGGTACGGAACCCTTCATGGGCGAGTCGAACTCGCACTTGGCCGATTTTTTAATCTGACCTTTTAACGTCTAGGCTCTTTCTCCTATATCCAACCGAAAGAAAAGCCTATCTCCTAGCCATGTATCAGACCAGTAAGGGCATTAAAATAACTGATCTCGCCGATAAGATCATTATGGTGTAGATTATTATTTGTGTAAGAGCTTCCCCAACCAGCTTGGGTCGTCTATCTTAGCTTCGCCTGAACATTTGGTTGAAATGCAACAGTCCCTGTGGTAGAAAGGGGTACTTACTTTGAGTTTACCTTGATTTAATGCATAACTCATCATGTCAGCCGAACGACGCCCACTGCTGGGCATAGGCCTCCCCCAAGGATCTCCACAACGATCGGTCCTGCGCTGCCCGCATCCAGCGGCTTCCCGCGACCTTGACCAGATCGTCGGTCCACCTTGTAGGGGGCCTGCCCACGGAACGTCGTCCGGCACAAATGTATGCATGCAGTATGTTATAAATTGTGATTGCGTTCCACAGCCGTGGTCCCGTGAGGTGTGCGAAGTGGTCTGTCTCCAGCTGGAGGTGTGGTGGGAAGTGGTGCCAGCGCGGTTCGTGCTTGATCCGCCGCTATTGCACCTGCCGCACTCCAGAAGGTCAGCCTCAATTGCAGGGATTTATCATTATAGTGCCATAGACATGGTCCAGGTATCCTCCAGCTAAAGATATGGTGGGAGGTGGTGCCCGTGCGGTTCTTGCTAGACCCACCGCCGCTGCAAGGATTCACCATTTTAGTGACTGTCTCACAGACATGGTCCAGGTATCTGTCTCCAGCTGAAAGTGTGGTTTGAAGTAGTGCCCGCGCGGTTTTTGCTAGACCACTGCTGTGACTGTCGCACTCCAGAAGGTCAGCCTCAAGTGCAGGGATTCATCATTATAGTGACTGTCTCACAGATATGGTCCAGGTATCTGTCTCCAGCTGAAAGTGTAGTTTGCAGTGGTGCCCGCGCGGTTTTTGCTAGACCCGCCGCTGTTACACCTGCCGCACTCCAGAAGGTCAGCCTCAAGTTCAGGGATTCATCATTATTATGACTGTGTCACAGACATGGTCCAGGTATCAGTCTCCAGATGGAGGTATGGTTTGAGTTGATGCCCGCGCGGTGCGTCCTAGACCCACCACTGCTGCACCTGCCGCACTCCAGAAGGTTAGCCTCAAGTGCAAAGCTTTGTCATTATATTGACTGTCTTACAGACATGGTCCAGGTATCTGCCTCCAGCTAAAAGTGTGGTTTGAAGTGGTGCCCGCGCGGTTCTGGCTAGACCTACCACTGCTGCTTCTGTCGCACTTCAGAAGGTCAGCCTCAATTGCAGGGATTAATCATTATAGTGACTGTCTCACAGCCACGGTCCAGGTATCTGTCTCCAGCTGGAGGTGTGGTGGGAGGTGGTGCCGGTGCGGTTCGTGCTCATTCCGCCACTGCTGCACCTGCCGTACTCCAGGAGGTAAGTAATAGATCGCTCTCGCCTTATGGATCTGCTGTAGTCGAACGTACGCGAGTTTGTGGTATTTCAACGCGACTGTATTTATGAGAAAATGGCTTTGCCTGACATAAAATCTTTGTTCCTGTTCTCATTTATGGTTTACTAGATGACCCGGCGCGACTTCGTTCCCGTGGCCCTACCCCCTACTCCACGCAACCCCTACCCTACCACTACTCCATGCCTACCCTACCCTACCTTTATCCTACCCTACCCCACCCCTACTCCTACACTACCCCTACTCTTTCCTCTATTTTTCACTAGAGACCAAAATTAGCCAAATCGGTCCAGCCATTCACGCGTGATGGCGTGACCAAGGGAAATACGGATTCATTTTTATATATATAGATTATGGCTATAACCCTACAATCGACGTCGTGTACATCTTTGATTTCACTTTAGCAACACCTTATTAGTGAGGGAGCTTATTAGAAAGGAAATGAGATTGATGAATAAGCCCTGTAAATATAAGTGGGTCACTATCAAAACTTAGATAGTCATCGAAAGATAAGTGAAAACCATTTTAAGCTTGATCATAAGAGTACTTAGCTAAACAGTAAGAAATGCTTTTGAAACAAACACAAAGAAAATCAATCATCTGCGAACGAAGCCTTGTATTACTGTCACGTCATTCAGATACAATTACCGATAATGCCTGAAACTTAATCCGCCGTTCAATTTGTCCTCGATGAAAAATACCCTGAATGCAACCAAGACACGTACGGAATTATCAGTTAACACAATCCAACGAGCCGACAAAGAGACTCTCGTCAAACATTCAGGATATTCCAAATATTCACTTATTTAGGTGGAAACTTAAATAGCACTTACATACACAGTTGTCTCATACCTACATCAATGATAACATATTTTATTATAAATTTGATATTTATCCTCCTGACACCCAATCATAAAAAGTTTTGTTCTCTAAAATCGCCCACCGTCCCATATAAATGACATTTAATTTTGTCTTATGAGTGTAAGTGATTGGGTTGGCTGGAAGAGATCTCTTTAGAGATTTAGACCAAAAATTATGGACATGAAACCTATGATTTATGATTCATTCATTCCTGCTTGAAATCGAATTCATAACCAGTAGTGTTACGACCACATGTTGATTGCTGCTGCTACGTGTGATCCGGTTTGAAATCGCACCTTTAAAAGTTATTACAAAATATCTAAATTACCCATTTAAAAAAATAAAAAAGTGTTCCAAGTACTCTCGAGAGTATTTCAGAAAGATAAAAATGATATCGTAGTGGCAGTTCCATACGTGAACTAGGCGTTTATGCAAATTAGGCACAGTCTGCCTAACGTTTCGGTAAACGTGATACGTTTACGAACCGCCAATATTTGCGATGGTTTCACTCACTTGGAATAATTTCACTGAAACTGCCCATGCAAAATAGCTGAGAAAACATTTCTGTATAATTATTACGTTCGTTTACGTTCCGTTCGCTTCGATCAGCAATATTATTAGGCAACCGGTTGTAAACTAATTGTTTGATGGTTTGATACAATTTAAAGGGGTGCTCTTATTTCTGATTCATTCCTGTCATTTTGACGTAGTATTGTAATATTTTTCATAACCTTTTTCTCCGTTCAAAAAAAGTCAGTCGGAAACAAACAACTTTCGCGATGGTCGGTCACGGGACGGGGGACCAAAAACTTTTCATCTCGAGCTCCTCCGTGCTTCGGAAGACACGTTAAGCCGTTGGTCTCGGCTGCGTTTACAGTCGTTAATACCCACCAATCCGCACTGGGCCCACGTTGTGGGTCTTCATGACCTATTCACCTTATCCATCCTTCTGGAAGGTCCCCAACCAGGGACAATAAATGGCTCACAATAAATGTGTGCCATCCTCTATTTGAATCTTATTTTAGCTATATGCTCTCAAATCGAATACGGCAAAAACATGAATAGATTATCTTGTGAGTCTCTTTATAAGGTAGACTTAAATTCTAATCCTGATAATATATCTCTTAACCCAGGGTTAAACAAGTGGAGGTGTCCGTGCGAGCAACGCAACTGTATGGGCGCGAAGGCATGCGAGCGTCATGGTCACTGCCGGAAGACAAGCACGTCGCCAACGCCGCAGCGACCCTTACCCCGGCTTACTCGCTTGCTGTCGCTCTGGACGTCACGCTGCCCAGCCTACCCAATGAGAGCCCTGTCACTGACGTCATTGAGTGAGTAAATATGGGCACTGCCGGAAGGCAAACGCATTGCCAACGCCGCGGCGACCTTTACCCCGGCGCATTCGCTTGCTGTCGCTCTGGACGTCACGCTGCCCAGCCTACCATTGCGTAGGTGACACCTGCAAATATCAATAATGTGCTCCATCTCGGGAATCACACTCACACTTGTCTGACAATATGAACGTACAAAAACGCATTGAGAGCCCCTTCACTGACGTCATTGAGTGAGTAAAACTGCGAAAGCATGCGAGTCGTATGGGCACTACCAGAAGGAACCAGCGTTGCTAACGCGGCGGCAAAAAGTTGCGCCTGCGCACTCGCTGCCGTCGTTCTCGACGCTACTCTCTGGCCTGCCCAACGAGAGTCCCGTCCTTGACGTCTTGAGTAAGTATGAGAGCTCAGTGTGAGATAGTGCATTGTGGTCGCTGCCAGAAGGAACCAGAGTTGCTAATGCGGCGGCGACCAAGGGTCACTCGCTGGCGTCTTTTGGACGCCACTCACCCGGCCTGCCCAACGAGAATCCAATCCCTGTCGTCTTGAGTGAGTATGAGCACTCGGTGTGAGATAGTGCATTGTGGTCGCTGCCAGAAGGCACCGCAGTTGCTAACGCGGCGGCGACCCTTGCCGGCACACTTGTATTCTATCGCTATGGATGTGACGCTGCCCGGCCTGCTTCACAAGAGCCACACCACTGACGTCATCGAGTAAGTATGAGCGTTGGGTCTGAGTTAGTGCATTGTGGTCGCTACCTTACGCATCACGGTTGCTAGCACGGAGGCGTATCTTGCGCCGGCACACTCACTTGCCACAGCTCCAAATTGTGAAGTTGCCCGACCTGCTTAACGAGAGCCCCGTCACTGACGTCATGGAGTGACTAAAACTGCGAAAGCGTGCGAGTCGCATGGGCACTACCAGAAGGGACCAGAGTTTGTTCCCAACGAGAGCCCCGTCGTATATTTATGCGTCTTTTTACTTTCATATTCTCAGAAGAAGTCTTAGTGTGATCTCTGAGATGGAGCACAGTGTTGATTATTTGCAGCTGTCACCCAGTTCTTAGTATGAGGCCATGTAGCGGCCCTAAAGTCACCGAGAGGTAGCTGCTTTCAGCTTCCCGCTATCGGCTGTGTTCTTTACATTTTTATAACACCCATGGGAGTTAATAATATTCTGACTTTTTCTGGCTGCCGCTAATGGAAAATTTAATATAACCCTCCAGATTTAGCAATAACTCTGGTGTCGCTGCACGTCTTTTACTGGCTGTGCTATTCTAGCTTGCACTGATGCGACGAAGTTCTTCCCAGACTGACAGCCGCGGACAACGAGTGGCGCTCCCAGATGACCATGGTCCGGCGCTGCGCCACCCGCCACCCGCGGTTACGGCCGGCGCGCGCTTTTCTCGGCATCGTGCCGCCCGCCGCACATCTCACCACCGCCATCTGTCTCTACAACGACACGCACCAGCATGTGAGTACTAAAGGGTAACCACAAACCAAGAAAAGGAGGTCAGAAGGAGCATGCAACGAAGTTTGTATCGAATGAAGCGTGAATCGAAGAGTATCAAATACAAAACCTTAAACAGGTATAAATTTTCTAGTTCTGTAGCAAGCCCTGTACCTTTTATACACACCCATATATATAAAAGGTACAACTTGCTGTTCTGGGCAAAGAATTACTTTTCTATGCTTGCCCCAACCACTTACAACTTTTGACGTGTTTCTTGTATTCCGTGGTAATACGACTACTTATTATGACAGCCCGCATTTTTTTCTGTTGATCGGATATAAATTCATGTGTATGAATGTCTTCAGCTACGAAGAATCCCGTAGCTACGAGATTTACCGAGCATTAAGTATTAGAACTCGGTGGTAGTATTTAAACCATTTGTGTTAAAGAGGATTAGTCTCGGCCTAGACCCTGCGTTACCGGGTCTAGCTATTTGAAATAGAAATAGAAATAATGTTTATTTGCATATGAATAAGGTTACATTGATGTTAGTACTGGACATTCATTTTTATTTTTTGTTCCACTTACTCAGCCAGCCACAATGGCATGCAAAATTATACAAGATTAAATTAAAATAATTCATACTAATAATGTCATATTTGTAATTTGTCATTTCTGTATATACCTGTAATTAGCAAGCATACTCTGCCGATGTTTTTGTTCTAACGTATAAATTGTCTGTCTCATGTTTAATGTATGTATTGCTTTTGGTGTACCTACCTTTAAAGGAAATAAAAATAAAATAGCTGCTTACAGGATGTGCCGAAGGAAGGATCCTTTCATACACCCCATGAAGAAGATTAAATATTTAAGGCACGTTTGATTTGACTGTGGCACATGCACGTGAAAAGCCAACAACTCCGCAACAAGCGCCCAATAAGATGTGGACTTAATTAATCATATCCTCATCGATACGATCTTGCTCACGCTCAGCTAGTCGTAGACTTCGAATCAAATCGAAACGACGATTTGCTGGCGACCGACGTGCTGATAGCAAAAACAACTCTAGAACACATGAGACCATACTTCCAAACCGAAAGAACTTTTGGCCATAAAATTACAAACTTTTAGTTGGGTTGCCACTTTCGACGCAGTTAAGCCAAACGCACGAAAACTGCATCCAAACTGCAATTTTGCAGCTCGTTGAGCGCCGGAATACAACCCGTTTGGTGAAATCATTAGGTTCACTTAGTATCGGAAAAGTGTCTGAAGTTTCAGACGCTTGTTGGAAAGCACATAGATTTTAAACCTGCTTGACTTAGCCGACGCATAGAAATTTTGCAATGAACGATTTTCTGATGGTAGAAATAAAACCGGATAGTAAATATTTCTGGATTTCGACGACCTATTTGGCGCAGAGGTAAACTACTTGCCTTCTGCGCCAGGCAGAGGTTCGATTCCCGAACAAGACAAATATTTGTGTGCATGAACATGTCTATTTGTCTTGGTCTGGGTGTTTACTATGTATATTAAGTATGTATTTACAAACAAAAAGTATTTAAGTATATATTTATCCATTATCAAGTTCACGTAGACACAGTTTCTTAAGAAATTTACTATGGGCTTAGATAATTGGTGTGATTGTAAGAAAATATTTATTTATTATCATTTATTAAATAGCGTCTTGATGCTTAGTTCTTAAATACACTTAGTTTATGTGGTTTCTCTATTTATTATTTATTGTGTTGAATATGCTCACATGTCCTGAACGAATATCGTTCTTTAGCAAACGAGCGCACTCAAATTTTTACAACGCATTTTATAGACCTGGCGACCCAGACAACATATTGTGCATTGAATCATAAACTTACTAAAGCCCATGTCAAATTGAATATAACTGAAATTGGCACTCCACTGAAATCCAAAGTTATTTATATGCATTTTTAAAAGGCGTGTAGGTATTTTTGACGACCGATTTGGCGCAGGGTTAGGCTACCCACCAGTGGTCTCGGGTTCGATTCCCGAACAAGAGAAATATTTGTGTGCATGAACATGTCTATTTGCCTTGGTCTGGGTGTTTACTATGTATATTAAGTATGTATTTACAAACAAAAAGTATTTAAGTATATATTTATCCGTTATCAAGTTTTCCAATGATACAGTTTCGTAATGAAATTAAAATGGGCTTAGATAATTGGTGTGAATGTAAGACTTTATTTATTTATATTTTAGTAGCTTTCTTATTGAAAAAAACTTCCTTTTTTCATGCAAACGACGCCGACGTGACGTCTGCTTACAAAAATATGCGTATTAAAATCTTAGTGTCTAATTTTTATGAAAGTTTGAAACGTTCTAATAAAGTTTTACAATGATAGCGTCAACGATCACTAAAATATACGTTTAAGAGTGCATCTAGTTCGTTAGCCTTCAGTTATATATAATGACAGCCTCAGGAAGTAGGTGTAGGCGAGATAAATAAATAAATAAATAAATAAATAAATAAATAACTTCTTACATTCACACCAATTATCTAAGCCCATTTTAATTTCATTACGAAACTGTATCATGGAAAACTTGATAACGGATAAATATATACTTAAATACTTTTTGTTTGTAAATACATACTTAATATACATAGTAAACACCCAGACCGAGACAAATAGACATGAGATTTTATATTATTTTTATGCACTCACAATGCAATTTTGTAAGTATAGGAAAAATGTGTGATAGTAAAAAACCACGAGTTATATAAGTAGCTTTCAGGCGGGATTCGAACCCGCGCCTCCGGGAATCCGGCCCGATGCTCTGACCAACTAAGCTACCGAAAGGCTTACACGACTCGTCGAATTTTGCTATCACTAGTTACGCTGTAGGCCAGCGTTGCTTCATCAATGTGAGGAAACCCTCGCATCCGAAAGAAACATTTTTACAAATGTTTAACAATCGATTAAGATGAAACAGCTATTTTGAGATTTTATATTATTTTTATGCACTCACAATGCAATTTTGTAAGTATAGGAAAAATGTGTGATAGTAAAAAACCACGAGCCATATAAGTAGCTTTCAGGCGGGATTCGAACCCGCGCCTCCGGGAATCCGGCCCGATGCTCTGACCAACTAAGCTACCGAAAGGCTTACACGACTCGTCGAATTTTGCTATCACTTGTTACGCTGTAGGCGGCGCGGGTTCGAATCCCGCCTGAAAGCTACTTATATGGCTCGTGGTTTTTTTACTATCACACATTTTTCCTATACTTACAAATTTGCATTGTGAGTGCGTAAAAATAATATAAAATCTCAAAATGGCTGTTTCATCTTAATCGATTGTTAAACATTTGTAAAAATGTTTCTTTCGGATGCGAGGGTTTCCTCACATTGATGAAGCAACGCTGGCCTACAGCGTAACAAGTGATAGCAAAATTCGACGAGTCGTGTAAGCCTTTCGGTAGCTTAGTTGGTCAGAGCATCGGGCCGGATTCCCGGAGGCGCGGGTTCGAATCCCGCCTGAAAGCTACTTATATGGCTCGTGGTTTTTTACTATCACACATTTTTCCTATACTTACAAATAGACATGTTCATGCACACAAATATTTGTCTTGTTCGGGAATCGAACCCGAGGCCACTGGCGCAGAAGGTGGGTAGCCTACCCCTGCGCCAAATCGGTCGTCAAACAGATCTGGACAAACTTCAAGATAAATAATAAGAATCCGATACTGCATTCCGCTAAGACATTTAAATAAATAACAACTCTAACTATAACGCAATAAAGTGGAATTCAGCTTGTACGGCGCAAATTACGAACGGCCGCTCGTTGCATCTCTTTCTATCGCATATATTCTAGCTCTTTTGCGGACCTAATTTCTATGCACTTTCACCGCCCCGGCGCGGCGGCGCGGCGGTGAGGGCGAGATTTGCGCGCAAGTACATCGAGTGACAGGTGACAGACGCCTGCTTTGGGTTTCATGGTAATGATGGTATTTGTTGTGGATGACAGATATGCTGGTGGGGGAACGTGTTCCGATGGTGGGGCGAGAACGAGCCGAGCGCGTGGTGCGTGGGTCAGTTGCCGTGCGAGCACTGCCGCGAGCGCGCGTGTACGTGCGCACTGCTGCGGCCCTCGCGCGGCGCCCTGCACCGCACCGAGAAGCAGTGCCTCGTGTATGACGTCAACGCGCCTGATGTATGCCTCTCATTCTCTTTTCTCTCTCTATCTCCTTTTGTCTTGACTCCCTTTCTCTTTACCATCATCATCCATTTCTATGACCTCTGTACTTGAAGACTAGAGGGGAAAAACAAGGAATGTCGGTATAAATTAAAAAATGAACTAATGATGCCATCTAGTGGCATTTCGTGTGTACAAAAATTTGATTAATTGAAAATGAAGTATTTTTAGAAAAAATCGACTCGTCTCACAACCTGCTCCGATGGGACTCGAACCCACGACCTTTCGCTATCCGGGCGACTGCTCTAATCTCTGAGCTAAGGAGTCGTTACGAGAAGCGTCGAATTTATCTAATACTTCTTACGCGCCGCTATTTAATCAATGTGAAGATATTACTACCCTAACACGCGAAGGAAATACCTTTCCAGATATTTGACAATCGCAAAAGATGAATTAATTACTATTGCAAGTTATTTAAGTTTTACTTTTTTGCATTCACAATGCAATTTTTTATTATGGAAAAATTTAAAATGAAATATTTTTAGATAAAATCGACCCATCTCACAACCGGTTCCAATGGGACTCGAACCCACGAACTTTCGCTATCCGGGCGACTGCTCTAACCTCTGAGCTACGGAGTCGTTACGAGAAGCGTCGAATTTATCCAATACTTCTTACGCGCTGTATAGCCAGCGTTAATTTCATCAATGTGAAGATATGACAACCCTCACACGCGAAAGAAATACCTTTCCAGATATTTGACAATCGCTAAAGAAGAAATTACTATTGCAAGTTATTCAATTTTTTACATTTTTACATTTCCAATGCAATTTTTATAATTGAAAAATTTAAAATGAAAAATTAATATTTAGATAAATAAACTTGACAATACTCGTTATTAAACTTCCAATTAAAGTAGCGGAAGCAACCATCATATGAGGTTTATTTCACTCAACTACCTACATTCACATACAAAACCTCAAGATAACATACGCGGTTTCATCCCTCAATTAAGTTTGGGACCGGGTTCTGCGGAGAGATAGCACGCTTCGCGTATCAAAGTGAGCGCTAATCGTATCAGCAACCGCTCTACAGCCTTGCGATGGTCAGTTGTAAACATTAGATATCTGTGGCATGATAGCAGTGCGAGAGGGTCAGCTCAAAGATTTTAACGAGCATACTTGAGAGCTGAGTTGTGAATACTTATAACTGCTATGTTATGTTAAGGTGCATATAGTCGTGAAACTATAATTTTTGAGGCCCTAAAATTAATTAATATATATTAAATATTGGTATATAAAGTTCAATCTGAGCATTTAAAAAAAAACATAGTCTTTAAGATACTAATAAAAAAAACATTGAAATGAAGCTGTCTTCAACTTGAAATACGCTACTGCTTCTAAACTACAAGTGATATTTTCACGTTTCTTTCAGGAAAAGATTGCTAACTTATTTAACTTAAAACGGAGCATTTTTCGTTTTAAAATAATACATAGTTTTGACGAAACGTGTGTTTAAGCTGTTTTGGTGCGGGTAGCGGGCGGGAAAATTAGGCCACTTTTCTATGCCCAAGGTCGTTGGCCATACCACGGGCCTTAAAGGAACCCACAGACGATCAGTTCACCTGTCGGCCTAGATCCGATCGGCCGTCTAACGTTCGAGACCTCTATCGGCCACACACTAGACCGATCATTGCCTGTCGACAATAGTCGAAAACCGCCTTTGAGGCCACGCACTAGCAGTTGATTGCCGTCAGTTTTAGTATAAGTTGGTAGTTTTTGTCCGGATGATAACTGTCGACATTGGCCACGCCCGCCAGCGGCCACAACCTGTGCATTAGCCGTCAGTTCTATATTTTATAGGAAACTGTGAGTGTGTGGCTGATTGCGGCCAACTGACAGACCGATGTTGCCAACAGGCGAACTGATCGTCTGTGGGGCCCTTTCGAGTTTCTGGTGACAACTACTGTTTAGTAGGGTACAGTTTTTTAGACTAACAAGAAAGGTATTTCTTCCATTTCGTTTCAGTTTCCAGATGAAGACTTATATTAAACGAGATCTAAATTGAGCGGTGCTTGTTCCTTTTTCTTCCTGTTTCTGGTTCATACACATAAAAATAACGACGTTCATTTGTTTACGATTGCGAAATTGTACCAACAGCATTCCTTTAGAGGCATTTTAAAATATACCATGAACACAGAGAATACCGCAATCATCAAACCAAAAATGTGATAACGAGATAAAACAGGAAAAAGTTAAGGAAAAACAACATTTCTCCGCTGACTTAATAACTACGAACCAAGTTTGTCAAGACTTCTAATTTGACGTCCCAAGAGTGCAGGGCCCGAGGGTCTTGTATACGTTTTGGGAGCGTCCCCGTCGGCTAAGTAGCGGTCGGATGTCAAACTAATCAAATCGTGTGTGAGGCGGCGCGTGAATAGTGGCGATTGCTAGCGGAACACGGGACTGACTCAGTGGCTACCCCGGGAAGTGATTAGTTACGAGATGTATTGGCTGACTGCCTGTTATAAGAGATCTCAGCTATTGATATTGCTTTTATTAATTAACTAACGATCAGCCGGCCACTTTGTAACCGTGATATTGGGATCATTTCAATGTTTCGTGCAAAAATCAGGCTCTGTCAACCAGACAGATTAAAAATATTAGTCTGGATTCTGAGAACCAAAATATCCTGGTTAGTTAGTAGTTGTGAATAGTCTACAAGCAGGTTGAATAACAGCTATTGTTACCCGAATAGACATGGGCCTACTCACTAATTAAAAAGACAAATTGCTGCTAACTACCGTGAAAGTTTTGTATTGGCAGTGTCTTCTTTGTTAGAGTTCCCAGCTCTAACCAGTGGTATTGTTTTGATAAGGATTTTCTATAAACATTGAATAGAATATCGCTGCTTATAAACGAAAGGGCCACAAGTCTAAATTACTGTTTTTACAGGAGAGCACCTTGAAATTTTTTAACCAATTTTTTATTAATTTTTTATCAGCCCTTCCTTCAATGCATTCCTTAATATTAAAATTAATTTAGACATTTATAAATAACAATTAACAAGTCAAAGTGTATCTAGGTATGTAGTTTTGACATGATATGGACATAGGTTGTTGACAATTTTTTATTCGCAATTTGACATTAATTATAAATCTTTGTGTGTATATTGTTTTAACATGTTTGAATTGACATGTAACTATATAATTGACAAATTTTAATTTACAATTCGACATTTTTAATTATTTTGGAAGTCTTCATAAACATTTTGCATGCTTCTTACATAAGGCAAAACATGTGTACCTTTTTATTTGTAAGACCGTTTTATAAACCGTGTTTTTATGCAAATAAAATATTATGATTATGATTATGATTATGATTATGCATTTGTGTCATACGTCGTTGGATGCCTATTTTTGTGCTCTATCCGTTATTTATTTTAGCTTTTTCGTAATTACAACGTATTGACGACTAGCAGCACTTAAGTCTCTTCACTACATAGTATAAAACAAAGTCGCTTTCTCTGTCCCTATGTCCCTTTGTATGCTTAAACCTTTGAAACTACGCAACGGATTTTGATGCGTTTTTTTTAATAGATAGAGTGATTCAAGAGGAAGGTTTATATGTACTTTTTATCCCGATATTCCCACGGGAACGGGAACCACGCGGGTGAAACCGCGGGCGGCCGCTAGTTAGCATATAAAATAATTCTCACCAGTATGATAATATTTTGAAAAAAGGGCCACAACAGAAAATAATAAAAACGCTTTATTTAAAATTTTCATGACATTCTTATTTTATAAAGCAAATCTATGAATAAATATTTATAAAAAGTCTTCCTTTGGACTATTACCGTTACTAACCACTACAAAGTTTCTTAAATTCAACATAAAAGACATAAATTGTGTTTTGTCCAAAATGTGGCCGTCTTGCTCATAAAGTTCACTCACAATACACAATAGACAAGGCAGCTTTTCGTGATGTGGCCCTTTGACACTAAACTGACGTGCGCTCGCGTCGAAGGTCGGTTCGCAACTAAAAAGATGGCCGCTTCGCTCAGAACTTTGCCACAGATGTGTCCAAATGCCGAAAGGGCGCTTGAGCATTATTGTTGTTTGGAAGCCGATTTTGACTTGTGTCTTCGGGAAATATAAAAATATGGATAATAGTGGCCATATTTTTTTATTAAAACGAATTACGAATAATTTTTCATTTGTGACCCTTTCGTTTATAAGCAGCGATATGTTACTTTAGCTCAATTTTATTTCGTTTTATTTTTATTGTGGCGTATTGTGTTTACACGTGTTATTTTTGCAGAAATAAGTATGTTCCCTTGACATAGCTCAATACCTTTGTAGTGTAGTAAGTGAAATAATACCTATGAACTTTTCTAGTAAAGACCTATGAATCTAATATTGATATTGAATCCTCGAAAGAGGAAACTCATTAATCAAAAAAACTTGAAAGAGATAGCCCTCTAAGATAAGTTAATTTTACTTTGATAATTATTTTTTGCCGATTTAAGTCAGTGTCAGGAAGCTATCACAGGCTGGTTAGAATTAATTAACCTTCTTTGACGAGCCATTCAGGTGTGAGGCAGCACTAATGAGGTGGACAGGTATTAACGACCTCATTCTTCAACCGGCCCCTTTTGAAACGTATTGGGTCGCTTGTACCTTCATTTTGGGGAATTTGCTGAGATGCCTCAACTATGAAGGAAGGAAATGACGAAATACGGAGGGGAAATGGTGTATTATAAACGATGAATGAGGAGTAATAGCATTGTAATGAATGACTACTAATGACAGGTATCTAATTTAAGATGCTTTATTCGATTTCCATTCTCTTGAATGCCATGTCTGATTGCATTTTGATCATGATTTAAGAGTCATTTTAAAATTATGCACTATTGTATAGAAGTTGGCTCAAGTGCTCTGGCGCGCGACTGATTTACTGATTTTGTTACGTGCAATTTATCAGCTTTTATTACAAAACTTTAAAATTGTCTTTCTTATTCATGTTTTTTATTTTGTAACTGTTGATTTGTTCTCTGTAGTCGTGCCATATGCCATATAGGTATATCTAAATTTCTATACTAATATTAAAAAGAGTTAAAATTTGATTGTTTGTTTGCATCGAATAGGCTAAATAAACTACTGGACCGATTTAGAAAATTCTTTCACCATTAGAAAGCTACATTCTTCCCGAGTGACATAGGCTATATTTAATCCCGATATTCCCACGGAAACGGATACCACGCGAGTGGAACCGCGAGGATCTGCTAGTAAATAATAAATAAATTCAACACGAACGTATCCCACATATTATTATGACGATTTTTTTTACAGTTTCAAGGTAGAAGCAGGGGGGTGTTACTCCGCAGTTTAGAGGTACGTTCGGCTGGCGCGCCTGCCGGGCAGGCGTATGGCAGTAGGATGCCACTCGGCTCGTACGCTCAACGTTGCGCGTAAAACGATCGATCATTTCTATGATTTTTATGCACCGAACAATGACTACTAAACGTTCTTATAATCCGTATAAAAGATACTGTTGTGTTTACGGGTGTCTAAATAAAAGAAAGAACAAAAGAAACAACAAAACCGAACTCGCAAGTCGCTCGCAACCCTAACCCACGAGCGAGCTTTTTGAGACTTTCATAGAAATAGAAACTCTCGCGCGTAGCTGTTGGATACAGTTTTGCTTGCATGCGCAAACTTTAGATTATTATAACAAGCGATGACAAAGCGACCGGAATTGGACTTTATTTTCATGCAGAAAGATTTATTTTTACTTTAATGAGTTTGCAGAGTGCGCCTTCTGTACCTTAGTACTACTGTATATTCTGTGGTAGAGGTTACTGAGAATTAGGGTATTCATTTCGAGCATTTACCCATGCAGGGGGCGGATGAAAACATTAATAATTTTGTACACACGATATAAATCAAAATTCCGATGCATTATGGCACGACAATAAAGGCTGAACTATTTAAATTTCATTAATTTAAATTGAATAATTGCATCCAATTTTGAGATTAACCATATCAAAAACTTACAATTTTATAGTTCTAAGTACCGATTTTTGTGATATGGCTCTTAGGAGGCCTGTAGATTTCTGAAATTTTTTTGAGTGAATATTGTATCGCTTTTTATACAATTCCATATTTATAACTTTGGTTGTGTCCATTTCTTTTAAAATAATGATGAAATTCAAGATGAGACTCATAATCAAACCATGAGCTAGAAAAATCACACCGCCTGATTGATTGGGCTAAGTGCTTGTCCGAAATTTCAACTGCAATTTAGTTACACTGTTTGCATAATTTTTCCCTCTACTTAACAACTTAAACCTTCAGAACAATGTATGATGAATCGTGCGCTATTCTCGCGTTGTTCTGGACAGGGTTACTGCTCAAAGTCGAGGGACCAAAGACTCTTGTAAAATGCTAGCTTTCCGCCCTCGGCTTCGCCCGCGTGGCCTACACGACGTTATCCCGCGGGATTTTGATACTTTTCCGGGATAAAAAGTATCCTTTCTTCCTCTCCAGGCTACAAAGTATCTATTTCCTAAATTTCAGCCAAATCAGTTTAGCCATGTCGACGTGATTGAGCAAAAACATCCAAACATCCAAATATCTAAACTTTCACAATTATAATATTAGTAAGATTTGTTGCAACAGAAAGACGGGTGCGTAGCGACGTTAATCCAAGCACGCCGCACGGCAGGCGACGTCGCGCAGGTCCCCAGCAGTGCTGGGTCCGACGCGCGCGCATCGCTGGTGTTCTACCGAGTGCTGGCTCCGAGGGTCGTGCTGCGCGCGCTGCCCTGCCACGGTGATAAGGTGGCGGGAGAATGTGAGTACTGTCAACATCGCAGAGGGTCTCTAGATTCAACGCTTCAACATCATTATCAGCCATTTAATGTTCCCACTCCTAAGGCACAAACCTTCCTTTTGAATTATAAGGAGAATAGACAATGATTACCACGCGAACTTATGCGAATTGGTGGGTATCAACCACTACAAATGCAGCTGGGACTAACGGCTTAACGTGCCTTCCAAAGCAAAAAGCGGCTCGAGATATATACACACATACACACACACACACTTACACACTCACACACACTTACACAGACACACACACGCATACACACACTCACGGCATGCATGCAGAAACAATTATTTCTTTTCCATAGTTACATTACTTTTCCCCCAAATGTTTCTCCTGTTTGTACTTCATCCGAACTGTCCGCTATAACTGTTTTACAATTGCAAATTGGTCCCTGCGATTCAGGCCTAGAGTCTTGTGCAGAGACCGCTGTGAAACTTAATTATAAGGTTCCTTAATGTTTTCTTTAGACAATCCTGTTTTGATAATTCATATAATGGAACATTTTGCATTTAAATAAATTATTTGTATTTGTATTATTTGTATATTAAATTTTTGGTTACCCATCCCGTGACCGACCATTGCGAAAGTTGCTTTACATCAATGATCGCAGGCCGAGCGCGATAACTGTTGCGCCACGAGCTCTTCTTGTCACGGGATCCAACACTTGAATTATTTGTATTTGAACATGTACAACAGGTGAAATCTGCACCCTGGACATGAGTTGCCCGTCCGGCGGCTCTGCCGTGCTTCGGCCAAGCTCGGCGCTGTACTTGGGCCGCTGCACCTGCTACCGGCTGCGGCTCACCAACGTCACGCCGCTACCCACGAGTGTCGCCTGGGAGGAGCCAATAGGTTGCTTTCATCACATGTCAGCATCATCAGTAGTCAAGCTCTTACCAAGCAACGTCTCGCCGCTGTTACCGACGTTCTTAGAGGAGCTCATACATTGCTATCATCACATGTCATCATCATCAGTAGACAAGGTCTTACCAACGTCATGCCGCTGCTACCGGTGTCCCTGGAGGAGCCCATAGGTTGCTATCATCACATGTCAGCATCATCGGTAGACAAGATCTTACCAACGTCATGCTGCTGCTATCGGCCTCGCTGGAGGATCCCATAGGTTGCTATCATCACATATCAGCATCATCGGCAGATAAGGTCTTACCAACGTCACGCCGCTGCTACCGGCGTCCCTGGAGGAGCCCATAGGTTGCTTTCATCACATATCAGCATCATCAGTAGACAAGGTCTTACCAACGTCACGCCGCTGCTACCTGCATCCCTGGTGGAGCACATAGGTTGCTTTCATCACATATCAGCATCATCAGTAGACAAGGTCTTACCAACGTCACGCCGCTGCTACCTGCATCCCTGGTGGAGCACATAGGTTGCTTTCATCACATATCAGCATCATCAGTAGACAAGGTCTTACCAACGTCACGCCGCTGCTACCGGTGTCCCTGGAGGAGCCCATAGGTTGCTATCATCACATGTCAGCATCATCGGTAGACAAGATCTTACCAACGTCATGCCGCTGCTACCGGCGTCCCTGGGAGGAGCCCACCATCATCATCGTGTCAGCCAAATGACGCCCGCTGCTGGGCATAGGCCTCCCCCAAGGATCTCCACAACGATCGGTCGTGCGCTGCCCACATCCAGCGGCTTCCCGCGACCTTGACTAGATCGTTGGTCCACCTTGTAGGGGGCTTGCCTACGGAACGTCGTCGTCCGGTACGCGGTCGCCATTCGAGAACCTTTCCATCCCAACGGCCATCGGTTATGTGTTCCACCCACTGCCACTTCAACGATGCAATCTCTCGAGCGATGTCGGTTATTTTAGTTCTCCTGTGGATCTCATCATTTCTTATCATTTCCAGCCATAGAAGGAGCCCATAGGTTGCTCATCATCATCATCACATCATCATCAGCCACGTATTGATATCCCTTCATGGTTTAGACAGATCGGCCGTAACTCGCCACTATCTTAGATTATTCTACGAGTAGTTAGATAGCCAGACGCAGACCTACCTATACGGTTGTGGTAAAAATATATATTATTGTAATGTACTTCCATAAAATAGCAACTTACTTGTTGGGACTATCAATAGAAACAGACAAAGCAAGTAAAACGCTAAAAAGAAAATTTTGCGCCACATCACAGGAAAGCAATCAGTCATTCATGTCGAACCTAATTGGCTCACAAAAGCAACTTCCTCTCCAAGTTTACTTAATATTTCGAACCAAATCTCAGAAGTAAATCCGCTGAATGCGCAACGATTTGTCCCGTTTGTTCCAGAAAAGGAGGACACGATCAAGGTTGCCTTCATCCCGAATGACTTCGACATCGGCAGCTACGGAAAGGTGGAGATAAGGGTGAGTCGGAGCTTACAGACGAGGCAGGAAAATGCTTCACTTTACGGAATGCATTGCGGACATTATAAAGAGTGTCTCAAAAGTACGTATAGGATTTGAATTTCGCGCTATTTCCGAAATATTCAAGATGGCGGGTTGAAATTTGACATACGTCATCTTGACACATGTAAAATTAATCGTGGAGCGTTTCACAATAAAACAGCTCATAGAAGTTATACAAATATTTAACGAAAATTCACGATCAATTACAAACACTCGTCGAAAGGTCGAAAATTAATCTCGTAATTTCAAGAAGAGGTGATGTCAAATGGCCTCCGAGATCTTGCCATCTGATGCCACTGGATTTCTTTCTATAGGGCTACGACATAGATAAAGCCTACACCAACGATTTACAAAACATAGACAATTATAGACAAAATATTCGCCGAGTTATTGGTGAAATAAGTAGCGAAATGTGTGAAATTAGCAGCGAAATGTGTGAAAGTGTCTTTAAAAACTTGCACACAGAAAAAATGCCCGTGGCGGCTATTTAGCAGATATTCTATTCAGATAAAATTGTACAAGTCTCTTCTTTAAAATAAAATAAAACCACGAAGAAATTCCAATCCATTCGCGTTTTATTGAGACAAATCATCCTATACCTACTTTTGAGACACCCGTTACAAGTATTGTAACTGCCTGTTTCACAATGTCTGATTAAGAGATACTTTCCAGTTTAATTTATAGTTTTATATGGACTATCTGCTGTCAAGTAAAAGCTAATGAGAACTCACTTTGATATTGTGAAACAGGCCCTTTGAACTACAATATTTAAAAATTACATACAACTACATCAAATAATTTTGGGGTCTTCGAATGTAGTAATAAGTAGATACTGAAAACGTTAAGAAATAGATTTTTAAGGATTTGTGGTCGTTTATTTTGGGAGATAAGATATTGATAGTCGTAAACTTATGTTATAAAGTGATAATTACATCGGCAAAACAAACCTCCAAACTTATCTTCTTTCTGACTTTATTCCAATTTTATATTGGGTCAGCACAGTATGTGCTCCTCTCCACTCCATTCTACTACCTACCATCTCCTCATTTATTTATTCCTTTCTCATTCATATTATTAGGTACGCACACATTCGTTTGTTGCCCTTGTTACTACTAATCTTACTACCAGTAGTAATACCGTTAATTTGTATTACCCTTCTTACTACTCCAGTATGAAGTTGTAAGAAGGGAAAAATTAAAAAGCCCGTGTAAATGTTACTACCGTATGTTGTATTTCAAAAAAGTAATGATTAAAATAATTAAATTATTGTAGTACAAATTGTAATTTTCACTAGCAACACTTTTAAGTTGAAATTGACAGAAAGCGCCGGCATGGCGCCACTGTGTTTTGAACGGGGATAGACAAAATGGCGGGAATCTGCCCGTAGGCGGACACTCAGTTGTGTGGTCAATTCTGTTCGAGTTGTCGAGTCGAAAGGACGTTAACCAGTGATTGTACGAATGAAGCATAAATAAATGGATGCCTATACTGCTGAGTTATTATTTCGTCATAATTCAGAAGTGGCAACAGAAAACCCGCAAAGAAGTTCAGTTATAAGGTACGTGCAATTTTTCTCTAGAAGTTGTATAAAATCAGTTTGGTCAGTTGACCTTATTCGCATTTACAAAATATTTCAAATTTATTCCGCCTTTCTGTGAAAAATCGGCACTTTATTTAAAAAGCTGTCTTTTATGACTCGGAGTCAATCGACCCGGACGTTTCAAATCTTTTTCAAAAGTTCGAATGAAGATTGAAAACTTTCGAAACCGAAATTAAATTTTATATGATACGTGTTGAGGAATATTAGGAATGTAAATGCTATGATTGCGTAATTATTGTAGGTACTCAATATAGTTAATAAAGATAGCTTTGATTTTGACTTTCACATGCCATTGATGTGGGCCAAATATGTTGAGCATGTTTTAAAGAGAATGAGTGATTTTATGTTTTTGAAATTACAATGGAAATATATAATTTAACAGACAAGAATGCAAAAAGGGCGAATGGTTAGGTTATATGAACAATACTCAATTCTTTGTATTCTATTACTATACAACTAGTTTGTTGAGTTGGCCATGTGTGTCACTTATTATAAAACCATGTGTATGTGTGTCTAAGCTTGAGTACCTAGTGGTGGCCATTTGCCGTAAAGTCGTTAATGGATTTAGATAGTTTGAAGTTTAATTTTGCAGTCGCTTTACAAAAGTAATAGGTATTAGAAAAAGGCCATGTCTGCCTATAGCGTAATTGAGTAGCCATGTGAGCTACTAGTCCGCCATGTGTGTCAGTTATAATCCGGCCATGTGAGCCTATAGCTTAGTTGAGTAGTGATGTGTGCCTATAGCCTAGTTGAGTAGCCATGTGTGCCTATATCCTAGTTTAGTAGCCATGTGAGCTACGAGTCGGCCATGTGTGTCGCTTATAGATAGACCATGAGTGTCTAAGCTTGACTAGTAGTGGTCATTTGCCGAAAGGTCATCAGTGCATAGATAGTTTGAAATTAATTTTGCAGTCGCTTCACAAAAGTAATGTTAGAAAAAGGCGATGTGTGCCTACAGCTTAGTTGAGTAGCCATGGGAGCTAAGAGTCGGTCATGTGTGTCTATGCTTGAGTAAAAGCTAGGCTACAAGGCTAGATGCGCCTACAGTTTATATGGCTAGATGCGCCAACAGTTTATAAGGCTAGATGCGCTTACAGTTTACTAGGCTAGACGCGCCTACAGTTTATGTGGCTAAATGCGCCTACAGTTTACAAGGCTAAATGGGCCTACAGTTTACTAGGCTAGACGCGCCTACAGTTTATGTGGCTAGATGCGCCTACAGTTTACAAGGCTAGATGGGCCTACAGTTTACTGGGCTAGACGCGCCTACAGTTTACTTGGCTAGACGCGCCTACAGTTTACTTGGCTAGACGCGCCTACAGTTTACTAGGCTAGACGCGCCTACAGTTTACATGGCTAAATGCGGCAACAGTTTACAAGGCTAGGTGCGTTTCCAGTTCATAAGACTATCTGCATTTAGATACAAGGATAGAAGCTCCTTCTAGATTAAAAATCTAGGTGTATATTTAGGTTAAAAGGCTACACGCGCCTTTTGATTACAATGCTAGAAGTGCCTTCAGTTTGTCAGGCTAGACTCGCCTACGAGCCTTCAGCTTGTCGGTATATTACGTCTCATTGCTAACAATACCTAAAGCTGATTGATTAAATGTGTTTGTGGTTATTGTAGGTCGAAGGCCTATATGTAGCTATATTACTTTACTATTTTGTCCCTTGTTATCATAAAAAGTGAATTTAATTTTATATGCAGTTGTACTAGACAAGTGCATTAGTTTCAGAATGTACTAAGAGTTTTGACTTGTTGAATTTGATAAATAACGAAAGTTTTCGTATACTGGCTCCTTATACACTTTTTAATTAATTGGGCTATGTGTGTCGCTCGAACGTAATTTATGCGGCATACAATTATTTCAGTTGGTCAAGTTGGCCATTCTTAGAATAGAATAGAATAGAATAATTCTTTATTTGCAAGCAAACACGGTACAAAAAAAGATAAAAACAAAAGGACATGCAAGACCTCGTGTCGCACCAGGTACTGGCACACAAATATAATGATAATTACTTAATAAGTTTTGATGATATAAAATCATTAATTCAAAAATGTCAACAGGATGAGGTCTTATTTAAGTGTACAATATAAGAACGTTGAACATTAATCCTTCAACGCCCCAGAAATGAGACACTATACTTAGTTATTTAAATTTTTACTTTTTGCATTCACAATGCAATTTTTATTATCGAAGAGTTGAGGGTGGGGTGTTTTGGAGAAAATGATCCGAGCGGTCGCCCGGATAACGAAAGGTCGTGGGTTCGAGTCCCATAGGAGCTAGTTATGAGATGGGTCGATTTTTTCTGAAGTACTTCATTTAAAATTTTTCGAGACACAATAGATTTTACATTGTTCTTTGGCCCTATTTGGCCGGTCAGGCGTCAATAAATAATTCGGTGAATTTTCTATAGAAGATTAGCTTTCTGAGTATTTTTACGGATTAACTAAGTAGATTGACAAGAAGGATGAATAAAACACCATACACTAATATCATTTATTTGTTCTAATGTTTCCGAGGTCATGAAACGCAAACAAGTCATTGAAGGAAGAAAGCGACGACCGAATAGAGGAACGCAGATCACCACTCTGTCACTGATGCCTCGTCGATGGCGCCGCGCCGGCCGCTGCGTCTCGAGGATTTCTGAGCCGTCATCTTGGTACTCCTTGGATCGTCGAAGTGATTTCAGGATATCAGTTAGCTTCATCTTCATCCCGAAACGGGATGACGGGCGGAGTGTGTATGTAAATTAATATCGGCATTAAATATTGGAACTTGATTATGTAAATTCGTTACTTTCAAATATTGCATTATTTTACTCTTCGATTCAAACTTTGCTGATGATGTGACTGTAAATGTTTTTAAGTCCAGTTTGGATATACTTATTTAAACTGACATTCTTCTTGTCAGTTAAAAAAGTCTTGAACGTGGTAGGAAAATATTGACGATTCATAAGTACATATTTATTATGTCTAAGTGTATAAAGAATATTTTTATCTTATTATCTTTTATCTAAAAAGATGCTAAAACTTTTATCAAAACCACTACTACTTAAGAGTAGGTACGAACAGGGAAAAGTCTAAGTTGGCAGTTTGGTTGGTAGCAGAAATATGAAAAAAATCACTTTTTTTAAATGTAATGATAACTTACCAATTGCTTACTACGACAGGCTTTCTACTTATGGAAACCACTTGAATAACACCAATATCATGGACCTATTTGGAAATTGTGTTAACAAGCCTTGGATCGATAAAGTAAAAAGTTTGTCCTCTCGGATCGTTCAGCTCAATCAATGCAAATCTTTCAGCGAGGGATTTGATATTAGTACCTTTACAAAACAAAACAATTGTTGTTTGTAAATTTATTTCTAGATCGCATTTTCAACTTTTTTTTTTCAAATGTTTTCTTGCATAATGATAAAAAAGCTTAAAGAGCTTTCAAAATATAAAAGAGATCGAAGTGGCAGTAAGGTACATGAAAACATAACTTAAGGGGTAATAAAATTATAGAATAATAGGTCGTATACAAATACAAATAGGTATATAGTTTCTTATTATGAAAAGTACTGTAGGACATTAAAATCCGTCATTCAGCCTCATTGTTTGTGTTGGTGACACTGCTATTGATGGCCGAAAGCCATAGCCAAGATACATATAGGCACTTTTGGGGCCTAGTGGTTAATTATAGGACTAAAGAAAGACAAATCTTTAACTGTAGGTAACTGAACTGCAATAGTATTTATTCTAAGGCCCGTGGGTTCTATTCTGATAGGTTTGATATAAATTGTACAGGATTGAATTCCGAGTGGAGCGGTGACGTTCGGTGTTCCGATGCATGAAATGTAATTGATAAGTCTATTGATTTATTATGTGCGCCTCTTTTATGAGTCGTTAACTTAAAGTTAGAAACGCGAGTATTCGCAGGTTAAATAAATGAGCGACATACAAATAAACTATTATTGACAAATAATAGGTACCTACATGGAAATTCCAATGCTTGATATTTGAGAAAGTAATCTTTATGACCTTTAAGTATCTTACAATTTTACTATTGCTTACTGACATAATAGTATATAAAAAAAGCGCAACTAACAAAAGAAACGCCTCGTGTAGGCTTATTCATAGACATGTTTGAAACTTTGAGGCTGTAGCTGGTCACGTACTGCACAACCGACTGAATTTAACGGAATACGTAGTATTACATTAAATTATTTTTTTCCATTTTACCTAGTAGCGCGGGCGGTGCGTTCGTTTATAGTAAGTTGGCGAGGGGCCTCAGGGGTTAAAAGTGATTTACAAACTTAAAATGATGAACGTCTGATGTGCGTAGTTAATCCCACGAATATTAAATACATTCAATTTGGTATTTTCAAATGTGAATTGTTGAACTTAATAATATGTGATAAATAATAGAAATAATGAAAATATTACTTGGTATATCTATAGACACTCATTTAAATTGGTAATCTCGTTGTTATTTATAATATCGATACAAAGATCTCAATCTATTTTTACGCTTTAAATCTATTTTTGCTCATAATAATTGCTTATATCAAGTAGTTTAGTAGTTTGTGTCCTCTTTTAACTTAGGCGTCATAAACCGGAGCAATTCTGTAAATCTAAATGTTGTAAAGTATGGTACATTTGTATTACCAAATGTTGCATTCACTTCATATTTTGTATCACGTTCGCATTATTTATCTGACGTTTGACCATGAAACGCTTGAAGGACTTTCAAAGAAAAGAAATCCCTTTCAATTCTTGCATATCTATAATCTAGCAATTTGTATCTACGTTATAATTCATATTTACTTGACATAACTTTTTATTATTATTTATTCAATATCAATTAAAACTTTAATCAACCAACCAATAGAATGTTAATAATGAAAACTACTAGTGTCATAATAAATTAACAGCAAATATAATATAACATCGTTTTGAGACCTAAATAATAATATATTCTGGCAAGTTCTTTTTGCGCAGATCCTCGCTAGAGAACCAAGATACTTTCCCAGATTGATGCGCGAGGCTATTGAAATTAGCAAATAACCCAAATTTCAATAGAGAAGATGGTTGGAAGATCCACCAGCTTGGGACCCTATAATCCATCAAGTAAAGTCACAACCTAAACCACACACTGCAAGAACTAAAGATACGGTTAGTTCTTTTTGCAAATAATTTTAATAAACGGAGATCGTCCCCCTTCGTGTAGTTTTCTTGCCAGTTCTTTCTCCGAAGGGCTCCAACTTTTGTGAACTGGTGGTCGAGTCAGTAACTTTTTGCTTTGCTATAAATAATTATTATCCAAATTACTTAAACAAATCAAAATATTAAATTAATAAATCATTTTGTTATAGTTAAATATAATGTTAAAATAATCAATACCTAACCGTATCCTGTTTCCGAACGAAAAACAAAGACAATTAGAGTGGGTATATTCTTTTATAAAAAAAAAATAGTGGGTAGTTTTCCGTGACCACGGCCCCTGGAAAGGTGCCGAAACGTCGGATAAACCAAAAAATCTCAAAAAACAACTAAAATTTAACCAAGTTGTTGAATAAATTGCGTGAAAAATCCGTGAAATGTTTTATTTGTATGGACGGTTCGCGCGGAAATCTAAGATGTGTTTAAGTTCTTTTGTACTTAGATAAGTAGAAAATTATATTAAAGTACGAAGGGCCTCCTCATTTGTGAACTGGTGGTCGAGTCAATAGTTTGCCTTGATTTAAAATAATTATTTGTCTTGTTCTTTTCAAATAAATATAAATATCAAATAGATAATTTTCCTTGCCTCAGTACAGTCATAACTTAAAAATAGTAAATTCCGTATCCCGATACCAAACAAAATAATAAAATGTTAAATCTGAAGGTCGAAATGATCTGAAATCAGACGGAAAGAGACATGAAATAAAAATTAAAAAAAAACTAAAGAAAAAAATACAATTAAATGCTAAAAATAAGTGATACTGAAACGCTCGCAGAAATCTGAGATGTGCATAGGTACATTTATATTGTAAATTATTATTTTAACTATTATCATGTTTTTATAAATTTTATTGAGATTATACTTCAGATACTGTGATTATAATGCCGAAAGTTGTATTTATATTCCTTTAAAATTGTATTCTTAAACCTATTGAGTAAAAATAAAGAATCTGACTAGGTACTTGTTACATACAGTGCACCAGGAGGTAGCACTATGTCGGATGGCCGAATGTTGTATTTCAAAAAAGTAATGATTAAAATAATTAAATTATTGTAGTACAAATTGTAATTTTCACTAGCAACACTTTTAAGTTGAAATTGACAGAAAGCGCCGGCATGGCGCCACTGTGTTTTGAACGGGGATAGACAAAATGGCGGGAATCTGCCCGTAGGCGGACAGTTAGTTGTGTGGTCAATTCTGTTCGAGTTGTCGAGTCGAAAGGACGTTAACCAGTGATTGTACGAATGAAGCATAAATAAATGGATGCCTATACTGCTGAGTTATTATTTCGTCATACGTAAGTACTTTTAGTACTTAAACAAAGTACTAAAAGTACTTACGGTAGTAAGTTCAACGAACTTCAACCAAATTGAAAGACAGAAGAGAACCGTGTAATACCGCCATAAGAATCAATTTGACCCGTAGCACGAACAAAAAAACAAAAAAAGGAGAGGAGTTATGACGTCACCTTTTATTTGTACTTAATGGGAATTTTTTTTTGTTCTGAAACCTATCGTGTGTCCAGGTATCCAGTGAAAGGGCTTACTAAGCCGATTCTAAAAATATTTCTTTATTTTTGTTTAAGTACTAAAAGTACTTACGGTAGTAACACGGGCTTTTTAATTTTTCCCTTCTTACAACTTCATACTGGAGTAGTAAGAAGGGTAATAAAAATTAACGGTATTACTACTGGTAGTAAGATTGGTAGTAACAAGGGCAACAAACGCACACATTCTATCCATCTTTTTTGCGGTCTTCCTCTTCCTCTCCGTCCATCAACATTCATGACCATCACCTTTCTAGTAACATGCCTATTATATTCTACAAACAAACCTTCAAGCTAATTATCACAAAATGTTGAAACATTCATTTGTTATAATAAACTAAATACCTACGTTTAAATCCGTACAACATGCATTATTTCAATGATCCGCGTGTAACTCTAAAGAATGCGAGCAATGCTTTTCACAATACGGTATTTTACTGATTTTTTTTATTACTTTAATTTTTTTTTCGATATATTAGCTACACAAAACAAGTTTTTATTTTGAATTATTTTGAATATTTTCAAAGATATAGGACTTCAAACTTTATAATTAGACAAGGACAGGATGCTATCTTTGTGACGTCAGTGAGTTAGTAGCGTCATAGTCACGCCATAGAAGATTTCGTTTTAGAAAGAGACAGCTACAGTCAAAATCAAACAGACTATAATTCTTTTATTATAAAACAGATTCCAATTATTTTTTCACATTTGGTATTCTGAATTGCAATATTTTTTAACGTCATCATTAAATATCTACATTTAAACAACAGTAAAATACCCTATTGTCAAAACTTCCTAGATATTTAGTATCTTAATCGGTCCATGCTACATTTCTATTTAATACCCGACAACGAGTGTCTTAACTATTCAACCCGTTCTAACGTAAACCTGTTGCAATAAGTAAACCCGTAATTCAAGTTGGAGGCTCAAAAGCCTGGTTAGAGTGGGGTTGGCCGTTAATCGGCACTGAAATTACTTCCCTGGTGTTGCCAGCCTTTCGCCAACATTTGGATAATGGCCCTCCGAGTGAGTCAGATTATACGGAGTTAATGTTGTTTCAATGAGGTGGCTGGTGTAAAGCTTTAATTGACTGCATGCAACAGATGTTAGGGAATGAGAAAACTGTTTAAGATTTATATTTTACTAGCTTTCCGCCCGCGGCTTCGCCCGCGTGGATTTCACGACGTTATCCCGCGGGAATGTGATGTTTTTCCGGGATAAAAAGTAACCTATGTTCCTCTCCAGGCTACAAAGTATCTGTGTCCCAAATTTCAGCCAAATCCGTTCAGCCGTTTTGGCGTGATTGAGTAACAAACATACAAACATCCAAACATCTAAACATCTAAACTTTCACATTTATAATATTAAGTAGGATAAGTAGGATATTTATGCACGTTTGAATGATAAAAGAAATTGCCACTCAATCAAACTAAAACAAGAAAAACGCTATGTCTCAGCATGTTATTATCGTTGATTCTTTTCGAGGATTCCAAATCTAAAACAATGTTTAAAATAATATAGATGTTCTCGTGTTTTCTGTACTTTAGAGCGGAAACAAATATTGTAGACGGTAAATCAAATCTTGGTAAATGTCCATTCGTCTAGTGCAAGCCGACAAAAATTCTTTAATCCGGTTGAAATCCGGGAGCTGTACTAACTTAGTTAAAGACAAGTCAGTAAGTCAACTTAGACTCACTTTGATATTGTGAAACAGCATTAGAAAAACCACATCAAAAAAGTAAGAAATAATTCCTCACCAAATAAATAACGTAAGTACTTTGAAGTCGGGCGTGAAACATGTACAATTTTTTGTTGTTTTTGTTAAAACCCGCCCGACTTCAAAGTACTTACGTTATTTATTTGGTGAGGAATTATTTCTTACTTTTTTGATGTGGTTTTTTAGAAGGCGGTTTTATTTTTTTATAAAAATAATTTTTATTTCACTCTTTTTAGTGCATCGTGCAGGCAATTTACGTGTTTTCTGGTAAATAGGTATGTGATCAAACTCAAAACCTCCTTTTTCGAAGTCGGTTAAAATACCTTGAGGTATCCCCTTTTTAACAAAACAAGAATCATCTAAATCGGTTTATAAACAAAGAAGTTATGCCTAAAGATACGTATTAAATTCACATAAAGTGGTGACGAAAACGACAGTATTTTCAAGATTTCGTGAAAACTACTGAACCGATATCAAAATTTCAAAAAATGGGACCAACTTGGAAACCAACCTAATGTAATAACGTTTGAACCATTTCAATCGGTTCAGCCGTCTTCGAGTAATCGGTGGACATACAAAAAAAAAAAAAAAAAAACATACATACAGACGAATAGAGAACCTCCTCCTTTTTGATTTAGAAGTCGGTTAAAAATTTGCTATTGTTTGAATTTACGTGTAATAGATTTATTACACACAAATTTCAAACAACAGCTTAGTAAGAGAAAGACGAACCAGAAATTTCTCATGTTTCAACATCTTCCTGCTTTTGTCTGTTAACCAAAGCAAACTCTCCATCCATTTTAACATTGTAAGATTTTGAACTTCTTTACTTTGTAATGGCATAGCCACAGATTGGTTTTCATGTCGTTGCTGTTTCTGTGAATGCATGACACGCTCCTATTATTGTGCTTTTGTCCTTTTTATATTGCTATTTAATGACTTTTTTTTTGGTTTTCTCTCGTCTGTTTCGTGTAATTTTGTGTGTTTCCAATATAATAATATGTATATCTTTCTTTAATTTTTTTTATGTCAAACTGAGTGGGTATATGACCAGCATCTTATTTATTTACACGATGTGGTCTAAGATGTTGCATGCTTGCGTAGGAGATGCCTGTTCGTGCATCCTCTTTTTGAATTCTACGGCTAGTGAAATAGAAATTTATCGCACTCATTCCTTTGACTATGGCTATAAGAACGATCATTAGCGTCAGTTATCGCGTTTCGGTCGTTACCATCGGGGTGGTGGAGTGGACCCCGCCCGGTTTCACTTTACCCTTGATGCTTGATTTCTTTAGACGTTTTTAGAGTAATGTAGATGTTGACATCTTATCATTGTTATTTCATTCGAGACGCACTTTCTTATGACAGTTGTCGTACGTTGATAGCATATCTATCAAGAAAAACACATAAATCTTCGCTTGATTAAATCTATAAAACTCTTGCGTTACTCTCTGACAGACAAATCACAGCCGAAATTAAAGCGCAAGAAGCTGAAATTTGGCATGCATGTTCCTTGGGGAGTGTAGGGGAGCACTAAGAGACAATTTTTGGAAATTCCTCCCCTAAGGGTGTAACCCAGCTTACCCAGCGAGCAATGGAGAGAGCGATGCTTGGTATTTCCCTGCTCGATCGAATCAGAAATGATGAGATCCGCAGGAGAACTAAAACGACCGACATCGCTCGAAGTATTGCTCAGTTGAAGTGGCAGTGGGCGGGACACATAGCGCGGCGAACCGATGGCCGTTGGGGCGGAAAGGTTCTCGAATGGCGACCGCGAACCGGACGACGTTCCGTGGGCAGGCCCCCTACAAGGTGGACCGACGATCTCGTCAAGGTCGCGGGAAGCCGCTGGATGCGGGCAGCGCAGGACCGATCGTTGTGGAGATCCTTGGGGGAGGCCTATGCCCAGCAGTGGGCGTCGTACGGTTAAAATGATGAAGGGTGTAAAAAATGGGGTCCACTTAGAAGAAGTCGCGAGCGGAGCGCTAGTTAAAATATAAGGATTCAAAATTAAGTAGCCTAAGCACCTGTGATAGGGCGTTTGTGCACTACCACTGAATTTTACCGATCCGGAAAAAAACGGATGCTTGTATTTAATTAATTACTAATAAAAATGATTAATTATAAAAATACAAGCATCCGTTTTTTTCCGGATCGGTAAAATTCAGTGGTAGTGCACAAACGCCCTTATGGTAATGGGAAACAACGACAAATTACCACATACACCTAGACACGAGAAAATATAGAAGAGTTAGTTATTTAATAATTAAATTATTCTTATACCTCAGAGATAGTAACGCCTTAAAAACTGGTGCATACGTGACCAGGCCTATTTCAGTCCCAGTGTCGGCTCGAAAACGCGGCGGCATTGCCGCCGGCGGTGTAAATCCATAGAAATTAGGTCCGCAAAAGAGCTAGAATATATGCACTAGAAAGAGATGCAACGAGTGGCCGTTCGTAAATTGCGCCGTACAAGCTGGATTCTACTTTATTGCGTTATAGTTAGAGTTGCTATTTATTTAAATGACTTACGGCCAGAATTAATAACCTATCTACAATATCCAGATTAGTTGCTAGGCAACACCTAGCAACACCCTGGCAACTGTCGTTAATTCTATGTTAATATGAAGCGTTGCATAGCAACTAATCTGGATCGCACCTATCCCTATCTGTGGATAGGTTATTAATTCTGGCCGTTAGCGGAGTGAACTATCTGTTACATAGAGTTAACTATTTAGTAATCTGTGACGTTACCTGAATATGGAGATTAAAATCTCAAATTTTCTCAGATGGTGATAAAGACCCTTCGTGTGTGCGGGCGCCGGCTGTTCGTGTACCGCGCCAAGGTGGCGTACTCGCCGCAGCCGCTGTATCTGATCGTGGACACCGCCGTTGCTGTAAGTCAGAATATCTTATAATAAGGAATAGTAAGTTACGTAATCTATCATACTTACCTTTGTATGTGCTGCCCTCATACAAGTCAGAGTCTTATGGTAAAAGATGTTCTAGTTATTTGCTACCTGCCTTGTTAAATGACCTGCAAATGGATTTAATAAAATCCTCGATAAAAAAAAAAAAAATCATTGTGTCAGTGACTCATGGCAGCAATAAGTACATAAACCTCTTGCGGTTTCTCTTGCTGCAATTAAATATAAACTTGGTTGTTTTTGCAAATTTAGAAAATAAATCAATAAAAAAAATCTTATCATTTTCATCTGCCATTTAGGCCCAATTTCACCAATGATATTTAAACGCGATTAACGCTAAACGTGTTTAAAACGTATTTCAGTCTCTGTCACGTTCAAACAGCTGACAGGGACAGAACTATGTTTTAAACACGTTTAGCGTTAATCACGTTTAAATATCAGTGGTGAAAGTCACCCTTAATGTCCCCACTTTTGGGGCACTGGCCTTCCTCATGGGTGAGTAAGGAGAATGGGCCATGCGGGCCTAATGCGGGTTGGTGGGTACTAACGACTGCAAATGCAGCCGGGACCAACGGATTAACGTGCTTTCACGGAGGAGCTCGAGATGAAAAGTTTTTGGTCACCCATCCCGTGACCGACCATTGCAAAAGTTGCTTAACCTCAACGATCGCAGGCCGAGCGTGGTATCTACTGCGACATGGACTCCTTCTAATCATAGGACATAGGAAAAGGTTAAAAGGAGCAATGTCATTTAGTACTGCCTGCCAAAACCTCCCCACTGCCTGCACCCGAGACCTGCTTTCAGAGTTGTTGTTTAAAACTCGCATACTGCTGTAGCGACGCACTCACATCGCAACATAAGCAAGACGCCGAGTATTGAAAAATGCAGGATCAGCGAAAAGTACGAATGTAAACATCGACGCGCAAGCCTGACGTCACACACTACGTCAAGACAGAACTGAATAAATGTATGGAAACATGAATCGCGCTAACAGAGTTTATCAGATGCGTCGCATAAATACAATTTCCAACTACTAACAGTTGGGCCGCGGTCCCCGAGCACAGACACCTAGCTCGGAGGAAGTACTTCCCTTTTCGCTGAATATATGGCGAAGCATCCTGCCTCAACACTGCCATACAATAAAATTTGCATTTCGGTATCGCTCCTTCAGAATCGATATTATTTCGGTTCTAATCAAAGATTAATACTAATTACTTAGACTAATTTCTTCTGAATAAAACGATTCCTGCTCGAAATACCGGTTAATTCCGCTCGCTGATTTCGGTTGGCCAATCAGTCGCAAGGCGATTGAGAGTATGACAGAGATGGCAGATGTCGCACACGGTGGCGCCCCGAACGCAATGCCCCACCCATTTTGATTAACCAGGTAATTCGCAGCGGCTAAAACGCTTGCGAATCGATTCCTCGGTGCGAACCGTTATATAAAAACGCGTTATTTTGTGAACCTTTTCCAAGCCACGCCTGCTCAAAGCCAACCCAAAGGCAGTTGACGTCGCGCACTTCAAGCGAAGTTTGATTTTATCTACCATTTGATACTTTAAGAAGAATTACTGAATGAAGCGTGGAGTCGAAAACGAGCTAGCTTATCCACGAGAACCTGGAGAAATTCAAAATCGTACAAAGTTGATATTTATAAAATGTATGGGGTTTTTTCTGTTTTAAATAAAGGTTTCTTCACGCACCCAGCCCACTTACCACTTCTAACGTCTTCTTGTATTACAAGAAATATTGTGATTCTTATCTTATAAGTCAACACACACACATACACAACACGTTGCGCGTAGCCGCTCCAGCGAAGTCATCTGAGTGTGGCCAGTTTTCAATAAACAGTAAGACGTATGTGTAACACTCTTGTTGTCAGATGTATTGTTTTTCGCTTATCAGTAGGTTGCAGGATATTGCAATATGAGGGCATTTTCAGACATAATGTAGTCACAGTAGAAAATATGCCACACCAGTCCAAATATCTGTCAAATAAGTGGTCATCAAAATCCACACTGGCTATTCACCGATCCATTCTGAAGACAGTTTATAACAACAATGTATAATTTTGCAGTAAGTATACTACACTTCCATTTCCTCATTCCTCGGGTACATTAAGTGTTCAACCAAGCTCTCCAAGTTGTTGTTTCAACGAAACGGAAAGTTGAGTGCAACGTTGCTATACACAAGTAGATGCCCTCAACTTTTTCTGCGTGAAATCCATTTTGGCTACCAACTTAGATTACACGCGGACTGTACCATTTTAGGGTTCCGTAGTCGAATAGCAAAAAACGGAGCTCTTATGGATTCCTTATTTCTTTCTGTTTGTATGTCTGTCCATCCGTCTGAATGAAAAAAAATCAAAGACAAAGCTGTTCATTACGAGAAGAAAAGCAGACTCGTTTGTGGAATTTTTTCCTTGACACGTATGAGACGACCACTTTTACGACGTTTAATTCCGAACAGCAATGTACACCTATAACACTACTCAAAACGTGAACCTTCACCGATCACACTACTCTACATGTGTTTCGCCCCAACCCATGGGCATCTTCAGGAGACGGTTGACCGTTTGCAATCCAGGTGATGCATATGAAGGTGCACGTTTTGTGATTATTTGCGGAAGAAAGTTACACATATTAATTTTTCACAATTAAAAATAACATCGCACGAAACTGAAATGCTAATCATTTTTAGATAATGTATTGGAGTTTCTTGCAAACCGTCTGCGAGTTTTAAGGCTGTCACACACCAAAAACGCACGCAGACGTGCTGCATTGCGTGTGCGTGCATCATGAGTTGTAATATATGAATTTGTACGCATAGGTTCACACCAACAGTAGCGCAGCTGCATTGCGTTGCGTTTGCGTGCGAGAGCCGCACGGCCGTCCGCGAGATACAAACCGAAACGGCCGCTGCGCGGTCGCGCAACAGCGGAACGGCAACGCCGCACACGAGCTCCGGCATTGTGACGTTGTATTCTACAAGATTTCTCTATTGAGGACACACCGCGGTGACGTATGCGTCTGCGTGCAGCAGCGACGCTGGCTGCGGCACGTCAGTTGTCAATATTTACAAATTTTATTGTCATCATGGATTTGAAATACGCGAAAAATTAATTAATATAGTACGCATACCTATACAAATGTATATAAGATCCACAAGATAAAAACTCTCTTTTGTGGGATAAAATAAGAAGGGAATTACGAATTGAAAGAAAATGTCAACGGCGATCCGAAAGCAACACACGGCGTCGCTAACGCACGGCGTCGCAGATGCAATGCGATGCGTATGCGACGCCGATGCCGGTGTGAATTGCTTTATGTCGCAGCGTGCTGCAGATGCAACGCATCGTGTTGCTCACGCATCTGGTTTGTGGAAGCCTTTAACCAAGTTTGCGAGCCCTGTAAAACTGATACAGCTATCTGGCAATAAAGGATTCACATCAAGCTAAAAATAGACATAATTGGTAGTTTCGGCTTTGAAGAGCGTCGTTTGTGCCACTTGTTACGTCATTTGTTGTATTTCACGCAACAAAGATCCCGACAGTTGTCTTCCCCGGTCACATTGAGCTGCGAGTTCTTTGTCGCCGACTACGTACACAGTTTACAAAGAACTTTATATCAAAATACGAATTCTGGCACATCTACAAAGAAGCGAGAAACAGGGAAACTGCACACCACCGCAATTTTGATTGTTCGCTTTGAAGCTAACGGGAGCACTTCCGATATTTACAAATGGACCCGAGTAGTACAAATCGTCGACGATTCCCTACGGCACCTAGCATCTGTCTTCCTCTTCAGATCGATGCACAGTTGAGGACTTTCACGCCTTACCACTTGCGGCATGTTTTCGTTTTCGTGTAGCTGGCGTCTTACCTTTCACGCGCAGACCCTATCACTGTTTGGTTATGCATGTTTCTACAGTAGTATCAGTAGCATATACAGGGCGTCCTAAAACTAACTCACATGGAGGGAAAGTACCTTAAATACTGAAGATATAAAATTTTACTGAAAGGAGACTTCATTTTTATTTTAAAAAGAAAACGAACTGCATTCAAAGAATTTTGAGTAATCAACTGTCTGAACTGGGAATCGAACCCGCCGAATGTAAAAAAAAATATTTCTCTAATTTAATTGTACCGATCGAAAGGCTCGATCATACCTTATCGTTTTTTCTTAATAACATAGCATCTTAAATAAAAGGAAGACTACGAAATTTAACATTTAATGTTGAATAACAAGTTTGTGCAGCGTTATGGATAGCCTTTCCTGTGACTGTCGTGCTCAAAACTTTAACATTTCAATGTATTACTAATGAGTGAAAATTGGAGCAATTATCATAAAGTGTTTGATAAAGTGATAATGTGTTAAGTAACACCAGCTCGATTGGTTTAAAAATGTTTGAATAGTTACTTTGGTGCGGTCTATTCCAACACACAACATATGGCATTGTCGTGGGACGCCCCCAGGGCTTCCAATGACTATGTCACATGGTGGCATAGACCACACCAAATACTGTAGATAGAAAGTTTTATTAAAATAGGACTTTATTTTTATTTAAATAACAATAGAACTGCATAAATTTTTTTTTTAATAATATCATGTCTAAACCGAGAATCGAACCCGCACGAAATTATTCAAACTTTTTAAAACCAATCGAGGTGGTGTTACTTATCACATTATCAAACACTTATGATAGGGAATTAGGTATAATTGCTCCAATCTTCACTCATTAGTAATACCTACATTGAAATGTTACTCTGTATTGAGCACGACAGTCACAGAAAAGGCTATTCATAACGCTGCACAAACTTGTTATTCAACATTAAATGTTAAATTTCGTAGTCTTCCTTTTATTTAAGATGCTATGTTATTTAGAAGAAATGCTTAGGTATAATCGAGTCTTTCGATCGGTACAATTAAATTAGAGAAATATTTTTTTTACATTCAGCGGGTTCGATTCCCAGTTCAGACAAGTGATTATTCAAAATTCGGTGAATGCAGTTCGTTTTCTTTTTAAAATAAAAATGAAGTCTCCTTTCAGTAAAATTTTATATCTTCAGTATTTAAGGTACTTTCCCTCCATGTGAGTTAACTTTGGGACGCCCTGTATATACATGTAGTAACTAAACAGGGCTAGGGTTAAACCGCCTCTGTGGCGTAGTGGTACACTCCACCGGCATCAGACCCAGAAGTCCCGGGTCCGATTTCCAGTGGGGGTACATATTGTACTCGGTTTGATGGGTGGTAGGAGTTGTTCAAAGTCCGCCTGGCTAGCTAACACCACAGATTACTAATTAGTTACTATGTAACAGATAGCTCACTCCGCTAAATCATTTAAATAAATAGCAACTCTAACTGTAACGCAATAAAATAGAATTCAGCTTGTACGGCGCAGGCAAATTACGAACGGCCACTCGTTGTCGCTGCATCTATTTCTATCGCATATATTCTAGCTCTTTTGCGGACCTAATTTCTATGGATTTACAACGCCTGCGTTGCCGCCGCGTTTTCGAGCCGACACGGGGAGTGAAATAGGCCTGTTAACACCATCATAACTTTGTCTGACGCTATAACAATAATGTTTGCAGCATAATTGTGTTCTGGCAGTTAGAGATAACATAGCCAGTTCCTCGTTTCTTCCTCATTGATTATTTAGAATTCCGGGAGTAGTGCGCTTCCACCTTCAGCCTCATCTTCACTGAACATCAGATGTGATGAAGGCTAAGTGCTACCCAATTTTAGTTGCAAAACGGGCGCGTGGCTGTGATGCCACCGACAACTAAAACTTGATTTTTTCATTTTTAAAATTCCAAAAATAAACAAAATAATAATTAAAAATGTACCATCACCAGCGAATATGCATGTCACAAACAAATGTTATTACGGTTGGCGTCGGGCGTGAAAAAACGTCAAAAAGCGCTGGCGTGCAAAAGGTAAGACGCGAGAATCCTTAACGTCGAACTTCAATAGGCAAATTCTGTCTATTATTCTTAGAAATACATTTTATCGAAATATAAAAATAACTAGTAGGTACAAAGTAACGCTTACAGGAAAAATGCACTATACACAACTTCTTTTGCTAACTTTTGAAGCTAAAGGAAACCAGACAAATAGACGCGAGCGGTGGGAACCGTCAGCTGTGTGGAGAGTAATCGCATAAAAACCGCGTCTTATATCCCCTCTACGGTACATTTGGACTTAAAACTTTTTGATGCTCATAGCACTTGCTGGTCAAAAAACGTTAACATCATTATGTTGCCTGCCATTGCCATTGCCAGATGCTGGAGAACTTTAGGTAATAAATTACTTTTACTTTTTTGCATTCACAATGCAATTTTTATTATAGAGAATGAAATATTAGAAAAAAAAATACGTCCGGTCTCACAACTAGCTCTGATGGGACTCGAACCCACGACTTTTCACTGTCCGGGCGAATGAACTAACCACTTAAGGCGCTACTCGGAAAAAGTATGGACTCTTTGATATAAAACTATAGGACGGTTAGAGTTGTTATAAATCTGGTAATAAGATATATATTTCTTCATACCTTTATCTAGAATCGTATAGTTTCAGAAACACGATTTTATGATTTTGGCTCGACACTTCTTATTTTCGAAAACACCTCTAAAAAATAAGAAATATCAAGATTATTCTTAAATGGGGATACATATAATATTGAAAATTGGTTTAATTAGTGGACACCAATAATATTTAGGATCGTATAGAAGCTTTTTTTTTAAATCGCTATAGTTTTTGAATACGAAGTGATTTTGTGGTTTTTTTGCGTAATCGGCAAAATCGGTCTCGCTCCCGCGCGCGTCGTTTTCTCATTGCTATCTCGCTTTAGCATATTTTTTCCGAGTATCGCCTTAACGACTCCGTAGTTCAGTGGTAAGATCATGCTCACTGAAAGGTTTTGGGTTCGAGTCCCATCGGAGCTAGTTGTGAGACGGGTCGTTTTTTTCTAATACTTCATTTTCAATAATTTGAGGTTTTTTGATACTTTGAGCCAGCTGCATCCCCTGTCCACCCCCTGGTGTCGCCCTTGTATCGTCTGACAATCACAGCCGATACATAAAGTATTATGGAGACGATCCATGTGTCATCATTAGTCTTTGTTCGTCTCGGACGCTCGGACGCCAGACGGACTCCAATTTCGAATGCTATGTCGCCAGTTTGATGTATCGTACTCGCGTACAATAAACTGATGACCAATTTTAATCAAAAAGTTTCAAAATACTTCTTGTATATCTATGTACGTGAGGTACCTCACGGTGCGACTGAAAAGCTGAATGCCTTAAGTAAATGAATGAGCGGTAGAGCAAAGAATGAGGCGATTCAAAAAAGTTTATTTCATTTCACTGGTGACAAATAAAAAATCAGCAGTGGGGTTATTAAATGGCTGATGATGATGATGATGATGATAATGAAATAAAAAAAATGTTAATGCAAAAAAGGAAAATTGCTTGTATGGAACGTAACGTAGTTAAGCCGGTGCCATCAAAAGCACAAAGAAATCTCATTTTATCCTCTAATAAACAAGGCACAAACGCCATACATTACCAAGAGGCCCGAGCCCCATAGCGACACAATCATAACACAATGCTAAAAGCCTGCTTACCCACCCATCTCACATTAACCTAATGTCCGTATAAGCTGTTAATTTATGTCCATGTCCATTTGGACAACCCTGTATGAAATAAAATAGGAAGAAAAACACAACCCTTGACGAGTTATTTGCGCGTTTTTTTCGTTGACAATCAAATGGTAGTCTAAGCAAAATAAGGTTTGGGGTCACATTAATTGCACGTTTAAGAAATTTATTTTTAAATAATAGTATTGGCATTCTTTTGAGCACTCATCGTGATTTTGTAGGTATGCTGGTGTGCGTTCGTGAGAAATACCTAAAGTTGTGTTTTGGCCGTTTATAATTATTAAACAAAGAAGGCACTTTAGGTGAATATTATAATTTAATTTATGGATACTATTTAGATTATGATATGTAATCCCTGACGTAAGAACAATATTCTGCACATTACAACGTTTTTTCTATCACGAATAAATATCACTCGGAGTGCCATTATTGTTATAAAGTTAGAAACAATTTGTTAGAGAATATTCGAAATAAATCGACCTTGACAAGGGATTTTTTATTCCTCAATGAAAGCATTCTAAAAGACTCTAACATGAACAAAATCACCAGTTTTCCATTTTTAGTTCATACCCAAATTGTATTTTCTTACTTTATTGATAAATTTATCCAACAAGTACGTAGTTAGCATCAGGGATTGTTCTGATTTCCGGTTTTTCAAGTATTCATTTATGTTATTCTAAATTATCACCCGAAGTGCTTTAATTGCAACCTACTCCATACAAAAACATTTATTTTGACTGGACTATGGTTGCAAAGTAGCCTTCAGTGTGATTGGGTAAAAAACAAGTATTAGAAAGAAATAACATGTAAGTAAGTAACATCATGATGTTACAACACAACCACTTGTGAATTTTAGAGCAGCACTATGTGCACTTATAGCGTAGCTTCTCTAACATGCACAAGTGGTTGATGTTACTTACTTACATCTTATTTCTTACTAATACTTGTTTTTTACTCAATCACATTGAAATGTCTGAGCAGATATGGATGAAAATGGGCACAAAGATAGATTATGGTCTGATGTAACAGCCGCGAAAACATCTTTTAGCTCTCTTGAGCAAAGTCTCGAGCGGAAAGCAGGTTTTAATTAATTCTATTTTCAATTGTTCAGGGTCTGGAGGTGTCCTGCGAGGTCCCGCTGGGAGGGGGAGTCATCAAGGAGGGCGCGCTCATCATGAGGACCACTCAGGTAAATTGCACTTCATTATTACGATATTAGGTCCTGATTAATCTGTGATACAAACGGTGTGCAAAAAGGTTTTGAGATTTCTTTGAATGGTTGTTGTACAGGGTGGTGCAATAGAAGTGCATATTTGAAAAAAAATTAAGAAGAAAATTATGTGACCTACAGTTTTAATAAAACTATGCATTCTTAGACAAATAAATGCAGTTTTTTTTATATAATACATCTATATATATAAAATCCTTTGTCCTGAATCACTGACGGATAAACGCACAGCCTAAGCCGCTGATCGTAGAGACCTGAAACTTGGAGGGTGTGTTCCTTGTATGATGTAGGCATCCGATAAGAAAGGATTTTTCGAAATTCTACCCCTAAGGGGGTGAAAAACGGGGGTAAAGTTTGTATGGGACAACGTGATTCCTTTGTCCAATCTTCTTCAAATTTTGCATAAACATTCTTTAACAGAATTAATCGAAGATGTGTTTCATATTTCAGTGAAACTCATCGCCTAACAGGGTTAAAAAGGGATAGAAAATTATTTTGGGGGTCATTTGCATCGAAGTTGATATCAATACTCCTTAGTGCTTTTGATTTTTAATTTCATTTTGTTTTGACACATGTTTGAAAATTCAATCCGTTTCTAATACACTGCGACGTACAGTGCCACAAGCTTTCCAGTTCAGGTGACAGCCGTGACAAAGGAGCCACTTGGAATACCAAATTAGCTGTCAAAATGGACTGTCGTATGAAAACTGTTTTAGTTCCAAAGATAATCACCGGAACAGAAAAGCTTGCTGCACTTATACCTCATTGCCACCAAAGAGTAGTTATGTATCAACTAGCGTATTGCCACTATAGAAAAAAAGCTTCGCTTTGCACGAGAGCTGTCATAGAACCCATGCCACATTAAAAAGTACCTTCAAGAGTAGGAGAATGTCCGAATTTTTGAACTTTCATGTTTGGTATAAAGTATAGGTAGCGTGCTCGGGCTGCGATCGCTGAGGTTATGTGACTTTCGCAGTGGTCTTTCACGGGATGGCTGTTCAAAAATAAATGGTGCTTCGGAAGACACGATAAGGCGATGGTTCTGGCTGCATTTGGATTGGTTAATACCCCATAACTGCAATGGGCCCGTGTGGAAGGTCATGGTCCATTCTCCTTATCCATCAATAAGAAGGCCTGTACCCCAGCAGCGGGGACATTAAAATGGATTGATGACGGTGCTGACGAGACCTTAGAGAACGCCTATCTACCTACTTTTTGACATGAAATTTTGCGATGTACCCAATTTTAATTACTCACGGACGGACGTAGTCGCGGCCGGCCAATCATATTCATATTTCTACTATGAAGAAAACGCAGACTCCAGATAACACTCATATAATTATTGATCCAACTTACAGGTACAGGCATAGTACAGGTATAACAATATAGATACAGTCGACGTCTTAGTGAACTTATCCCCTCGAGGCTAGTTTGAAGAATGACCTCTCTTTGCTCGTTAATCGGGCTCAAGTCTAGCTACCCCCCACCAATTTTACCACAGATTAGCCTATTAAATTTAACAAAATGGCGGCAAGAGACGGCATTACCAGTGTTGCTATTAAAAAATAAGAAAAACCTTCTAAAATCATGACATTCGGCCATCTGATAACGTGCTGTCTCCCGACGCACATATAAAAATTATTTAGAATCAATTAATTAGGTAAGTATACAGCTAATATACTGATACACAACTATTCTCAATAGTAAAGTCTTACAACTATGTACCTATTTAGGTTAATCTTATAGTGATAAAAACCTTAAGTTAAAACTTAAAACATAATTGAAACAAATACATTATATTACACAATGCTCAACAATAAACTTTTAAGGAAGCCGATGACTTGTTTAGAATATAGATATTATCGTGAAAATATTGTTTTAGTAAATCGTTAAGTAATACATATAATCAAATAAAATAAATTATCAATAACAAACTAATCTAAACCTATTTGAATCAATGTATAAATTAACATAATCATGACATTCGTTAACAAGCGACTATTATTACTTAGAAAACTTATTTTAAAACTATACTTGTTATATAATCATGTGTAAGTAAGTATATGGAATGATTAAAGTAAAGTCTGGTTATAATCTATAAGCATTAGTTATGGGTCATAAAAGAAAAATGGATTAGCTTGGTACTAGTTTACATCAATGCATTGTCAGGAGCTACATTCAAGAATATTAGATGGTGTCAGAAGCAAAATCCCTAAGAATGTTACATTAGGAATAGGTAGGTACAGAATTTAACTTTAACCTGATAACTAGACACCCTTATCACTTCACTCAAATAGTGGAAAAAGCAACTACGAGTCATGAAAGGATTAAAGACCTAATATTAGATGAATTTAACTATCGCTAAGTTTGACCTAGTTTAGTCCTTACAAAAACAACTGTAGGCCTCTGCACAGTTAACAATTTTTACCCAGATATGAGTAACAAACCAATTTATAGATACGTATTTACCATAGTGCACAATTTGTATTAAATCAAAATATGAATTAAGACAACTAAAGGAATTATTTAAAGGCATGTTCGTAATATTACCGATTAATATAAATATTCTTATAAGGAAGTTACACTGATAATGAAGATGCCGCAGGTACAATTTGAACCGTCACAGCAACAATTTGCTTTTTCAACTTGTCAACCAGTTGTCCAAGGTTTCCAGAGCATTCTTTTCCAGCACCAAATCTTAAATGCATCTATTCTCTGCCTCTGTTAGAATAGTACAATACATGGTTCCACTCCGTACATGAAAATCAAGAGATCATATTATTATCATTTCTAATGAATAAGTTAATGATTTTAAACAAGTTCGCAATTTAATATCAAAACTTAAAAATGTCTACAAGGTATCCTCATACGAGCATGACCCGCATCCTTATCAACAAATATTCATATTACTATGAATAATATTAGTGTAAATAGATTTAATAATTATAATTGGGATATGAAGAAGTATATTACCATGGATAGAAATAGGACAAGTAAAATCATGAACAGCTTTACGCCCAAATGAATTAACTACACGATGATTTCCCGTGGGAATAAAATATCCTCCCGGGGTCAAAAGAAGCCGATATGCTTTTCCACAGACAAAAGATTTCAAAGATCCGTCCAGCCGATAGCCGTGATTGGGGAACAAACATACAAGCTTTTGCAATCATAATAGTAAAATGAGATAAGATACATGACATGATAACATATACTTCAATATAAGTCAACTTCAGTATCAGCGATCCACTCGTCTCAATATCCGACTTACAACCACAGCCCACGATGATCATCATCACAACAACGATCACTCTGTGATCTGCACCTTCAGTATCATATTATCTCCTCTCATTACCACAGCACGTACACTCTGCTGCCTCCAGTTTGTATGCTGTGTTGGTTCGTACGTTCAAGGGTAGCGGGATCCTCATTATTATATTAACTCGATGCTAGCTCATGATAAGTACCTACTGGATGCTACAATTGGCATCTGAAAGCAGTAAACTCACAACACACATAGTAACCAAATCAATTTTATTAATCATTCAAAAGAAATAGATGTATCTGATAATGAATCAATAGAAATAAATGTAAGTATATGAATTCTCATATTCTTTTATAAACATTAGTATGTAAGGTACTTAGTAACTTCAACCATAGTAGAAACAAATGTTCAACTGACCAGATCTAAAAAAAATATGGAAATGATTACTACAGAATATGTGAAGGAACTTCAAAGGTCCGTGAGAATGGTAAACTGCTAAGAATTTTAGTATCACGAGCCTACCAAATGAGACGGTAAATTTGACAGATCTACTTGATTTTTGGTTTAATAAAGATATTAATGCTCATTAAAATAACAATAAATTAGATTCACATAATTTGAAATCATATTTTGTCAATACGTACACTAGGACGGTAGTATTAAAATCCTCAAAAATGAATTATAAATCATACCGCCAATAACAACAAAAACACGGCAAAACTAACTTGGTATGCTACAGCAGTGGTTACTTGTGGCTTTATTTGTTAGAACAAGTTTAAAACATGAATTAAAATGTTTGCATGAAGCTGTATAGAACATTTTAATAAATTGAGAGGTGTGATTGAGCAATAATCGTTTTACTTTATTTTGCTTAATTAGGAAAACATCAGTTACAACTTGACAGTGTAATAAACACGATCTACTTAAATGCACTATGGACTGTTTACAGGTTTTTGCATTAGAAACATAATTTCATCGCTATGTTAATGAAAACAACTAGAATAGATATAGTGAATGCTTCTTGCAGTGCTGTCTAAGCAACTAAGTATTTCTGCTTTTGATTTGCATCTAAATCATTAAGAGAGATCTAGAACACTACGCAGTACGCACAAATAGCAAAATAGCTTCTAGTGATTTTGGCTGTAAAATTTTCCATCCGTCTAAACCAAAACTGAGTTGCCCGGAAGAAACCGCAGTAAGACGATAAGGCCACCATTTGGTTAACAGTTTGTTATCTTTGTATTATTATTATTATTTCGTGTATGATTGTTCCGTTCGTAATATTGTGTACAAATAAAGAATTAATCTATGTATCTATCAAACTAGGTACTTAGATAAAGAATCTTCGACGTTCCCGGAAAAATGTAAAGAATGATGATTTCTAATCAGTCTTATGGCTTTATTGTCTAATTATGTAGAAGACTCGGAAAAGTATGTTCCTGATAAACTTTCTCTAGCACTCATCCACAATTTAGTTTGAATTTAAATTAAATTTGAGATTTAAGTTTGCCACTAAACTCAAATTTAAAAAGTCAAGCATAGTGAATTCTTTTAAATTAAGCTACATATAACAAAAATAATAGACGAAATGTCCACTTGAACAAAGCTACAAAAAATAAAATAAGTAATAGGAAATAGTAAATTCTGGATATCTTTGCATACCTACATTGCGTCCATCCCGAACTAAGTAACTCAAGCACTTGTGTTATGGCATTTGGGAACAACGACGGGGATTACCACATACAATCGGGCAGAATGTTGAAAAGTCCGCTTTAAACATTCACCCGACAGGGAATCGAACCCGGTAGGTACCTCAGAGACAGCGACCCCTCAGAGACCCCGAAAACTATGCGTACGTACACCGTATCTACAACACTGCTATGGAGGTTGTTAAGCTTATACCAGAAACTAATATTGTTTCCGTAGTTAAAAGGTCTATAACAATCTAAGTGACACAGATCACAGTTTATAAAAGTATTACCCAATCGCAATCTTGGAATACTAAATTCGCGACTTTAATAGTGTGCTCTTATTCAAAAGTGAATCGTCATCATGTCCAATCTTATCAAGATCAGAAATACATCCAGTTCTGCGTAAAGGTCACCTGGGCATAGACCTAGGCATAGAAAAGCAAACCTAGCTCATGGATATTGACCACTCATGAGAATCAAGATATGGTATGGATTTCGTATAAATGGAAACTAAGGTAATTATAAAAATCTTAAATATGTAAGACAATAACCCCTACTCAAATTGTGGAGCATGTGGATACTTATTATGCAAGGAAAAAGAAATGATGCAAACATAATTTAGTATATAAATATCTTTATAAGTAAGTAGGTACTATGTTGCGATAATTAGAGCGCATATTGACAATAATACTTTAAAGGTATCTACTGCTACAGCTGTGGTACCTACTAGATACTCAATGTCAAGCACGTAGGCAACTGTAGATTTAAAAGGCTTTTCATTCTTCCCTAAGAGTATTTTGATAACATCTAAATGATTCTATGAAAAGATAAGTTTTTATAGTTTTGTTTTGTTTTAGGTAGACCTTTACAAACTTTATTTAAGGGGGTGTTACAATCAATTTAGTCGGTTATGCGAGATGAAAATTAAATCTTAAATAGCTTTATTCGATATGCAAATAAATAAACATGAAACATTTTAATCAAAACAACTTCAATACTTTCCCATAAACAAAATGCTCTGCATCATCTCAAATCCTCTTTGACCAGATTCAGCTACGAAGAAAGGGTATTCCTCCTTCGCTCAAGACTCCCCTGGGTCGGCCACGTCACCCTGGAGGCCTACCAAGCGGCGCACCAGGTGGCGCGGGCCGTATTCGTCCTCAGATGCTATTTACCTTGGAATGTATACATTATTCATCGGCAAAAGATCGTTCCGTGTCATTCTATAATAAAATCATTAGGTTATCAACACAATATGCCCTTCAGGAAAATTCATGATTTATACTGTTCACTAGCTACAGTAGCTACCTACATCCTTTATTATTTACAAAAACCATTTATTTTATTAAGAGCTACTTATCTAGTGCAAAAATGTAAAATGAGTATTGTAAAAACAAGAATAAAACGTTTGAAATTATCTTTGTTCTGTTGTAGTTTCATTTAAATCTAATAATCTTAAAAGTGGCCATACGGGTAGTAAACCAGTATGAAATATAAGTAGGTACTCATTTAACCAGCCTGTGAGAAACGTACTCACTTAACATTTAAACATATTCAGACGAATGTATGCCACCAACATACATCGTTCGTACTCTAAAATCCGGCGAGTGTATGCCACAAACATATACCGCCCCCTTAATTCCGACGAGTGCATGCCACAAACATACATCGTCCCCTAATATCCGACGAGTGTATGCAACATACATACATCGCCCTCTAATATCCGACGAGTGTATGCAACATACATACATCGCCCCCTAATATCAAATTCAATTTAATGCATTTCAACAAACAGCTTCAATGTATCTCTTGTAACCAGTGAGCATGCATAGCTTGCTCACTCAAACCAGTGAACACCTCATATTTGTTCGCTCATCATTAAAAATTAAAAATATTCACATTAGAGATATCCAAATTCACATAAAGACTTTCATATTTAAATATTTAAAGATACCATATTAAAATATTCGTATTTAAACTCATATTCATAGTTCAAGCAATTTATATTGCTATTCACGGTGTTCATATTAATTGAATCCACAAAATTTGTACCTATTAATTAATATATCAATAAATAGAAAGCCAGAATTCAATTGTAAGTAAGTAATACGTACCTATTAAACCAATCTTACCAGGTAACGTAGGTAACCAGTAAGCATACATGACTCACTCAACCCAGAGAACAACACGTTCGCTCAATACATTAAAAACAAAGGAAAATTAGTAATAATTAATTTTAATAATATTAAGATAAATGAAATGTGAGCAACCAATCATAAATTATTCTTACTCTTTACTACTTCTTACTAGTTTCATAACTTATAGTTTTCTATTATTCACTGTTGGTATTAGATACCACGTTAAAACATGGATTGTATGCAAGATTTAGTAGCCATAAGTGATTTCACTCTGTGCAACAGTAAAGGCTATCAAAACTAGCTCCAATTAGTGCTAGCACTAATTACTTAAAACATTACATGTAGGTACACAGCCAAAACTGTCAGTCCTAGCTCCATGTGTAAGATTATAAACAACATAAACAGCAAGTACTCTAATAATATAATAATGCCAATCATCTCCATTAATTCTGTACAATCCACATCTAATACATCATGTAAATTAAACAACAACAATCAAGATATTATGCCAGATTCATGGTACGCTATGATCGTGCCATACGAAAATATCTACTACATACCCGCGTTTAAAATTATGTAAGTATAATCGGAGGGTAGCCCCGACCGTACACGAACACAATTAATCAATTCAAATAAAAGTGCGATCTAGTTTATGTCCGTTCCGTCGGAGAGTAGCCCCGACCATGTACGGAACACAATCCGCCACACAAATATTCCAATTTTAACGCTTTAGATTTAACTAACACGATCGGAGAGTAGCCCCGAACACGAATTAGTAAAATCTTAGTACTAAGCTACGCATATAGACTTTTTAAATTATGTTAGTATAGTCGGAGGGTAGCCCCGACCGTATACGAACACAATCAATTAAAATACAAATGCGATTTAGTTTATGTCCGTTCCGTCGGAGAGTAGCCCCGACCATGTACAAAACACAATCCACCGCAAAGGTATTTAAAATGTCATTTAGATAAAAAAAATGCATTAACATGGAATCTGGAATATTTATCCTTTCTCTGCGTGAAGAGAATAAAATAACTCGTTTGGCATTACTATAGCACAGAATAAGCAAATTATTCTTATTATCAGGTTTAGAAATAAACTTACGTGGGTACTTTACCGCTTCTGAAATATGAAGAAAACGCAGACTCCAGATAACACTCATATAATTATTGATCCAACTTACAGGTACAGGTATAGTACAGGTATAACAATATAGATACAGTCGACGTCTTAGTGAACTTATCCCCTCGAGGCTAGTTTGAAGAATGACCTCTCTTTGCTCGTTAATCGGGCTCAAGTCTAGCTACCCCCCACCAATTTTACCACAGATTAGCCTATTAAATTTAACAAAATGGCGGCAAGAGACGGCATTACCAGTGTTGCTATTAAAAAATAAGAAAAACCTTCTAAAATCATGACACTACTATCCCTAATATTATCATAAATGCGAAAATTTATGTTTGTTTGTCTGTCTGTCTGTATGTTCTGTTTTTACGTCAAAGCTGCTGAACCGATTCAGATGAAATTTGGAATGGAGATATTTTGTGAACTCAGGAAGGACTTTTTACCGCGGGAATAAGGATCATTCCCATGGTAAAATAAGTTTTAGCACGAGCATAGCTGTGGAATGGAATTAGTATTAAAAGTGATGGTTTAAGTTAATGGAAAGGATTATATTTAGAACTAGCTGTTGCCCGCGACTTCGTACGCGCGGTGTAGTGACTTTTGTGTTAGTTTAGTTTATGTGTGTTTGTTGCTCAGATTTCATAACGCTCTTCTTGAAGTCCTATTCTCTACGAAAAGGGTCTAAAGAATATCGAATATGCAGGCTAGGGTATGAACATGGTATGTTGTTATCATATGCTGCATGAACATAGTTGAGCCCTCATTCAAAGATCTGTCCGTCTGTCAAGAAACTTTTTCTCAAGTATGCGTGGGAGGTATCAAGCTAAAATGTATGTCAAATTAAATACTGAAGTCTGCAATCCCTTAGAGGCGACAAAAAAAACAAACTTCTCTTCTCTTCTTCATAACTCAAAAGGGCCACTTGGATCTCGATTTTCTTTTTAATCCCATTTAGCTACTTGTTAAATTGTGTATAATGATAACGATTATTTTGAACAGCCGTTCTTCGTTCTTCGACGTTGCTCGCTAGCGGGCAATAGATCTATTCTACGCGAGGTTCATAAGACTGAACCACACCAAACGATCCATCTTGGATTGGCCAACCACGACCTAAGATTGGGGATCATGGATCGAATCTAATTTGTTCTCTTGGTGCTCTTGGATCGCACGAGGCACGTCCACTCCGACCACTACTATGGAGCTCCAGTGGTGAAGCGCACTCTTGCTGCGCGCGATTAGAGCGCGTATTATCGTTTTGCGCATATGCGCGCTTTCACGATTCAAACAGAAGTTCTTACTTAGTAATGCAATATCAGGCCAATCATATTTTTACTATAAAATGTAAAAGAGATTGTGTGTATCCATACTAATATTATAAATGTGAAAGTGGGTTTGTTTGTTTGTCCGTCTTTCACGTCAAAATTGGTGCAACGGATCGACGTGACTTTTGGAATGGGAATAGTTTGGCAGCTGAAAAGTGACATTAGGCAGCCATTAGACAGTCAATCTGGATCAATGATCAATGATCGCGATGCAGATTGACTGTGTACGAAGGTGATTGACGGTTCGCGATCTTGATCGCAAAATATCTACAAAGTAAATCTCGATCGCGATCAAGATCACGATCAGTGATCGTGATCTGGATGTAATGGCTGCCTTTGGCTACTTTTTATCCCTGAAAAATATCACATTCCCGTGGGATAACGTCGTCGTTTAGTCCGAGCGGGCGAAGTCGCGGGCGGAAGGCTAGTATTTTGATATGGAGACATTTCTTCTTTAAGTAAGAGGTATAAAATGTAATGATATACCATTTAATTATTTAATTTTAATCAATCATCACTTAAGTAAGCTTTCCTAGTAAATAAATGAATAAATAAGTTAGATAGAAAACTATTTTTAATATTTCTTTATTTTATTGGATGGTACCTACGGCTGAAGGCCTAAGTAGCCAGAGCCGGTTAAATGACATAAAAAATGGTAGGTAGGTGTCGGTATCTACGTACTGGCCACTTAGCGTTTATGAGCAAATTTTTCAAAATTACATTGGTGACATTTTGTCTACATTGCGACAAACTTATTTCACACAGTGGTTATTTTTTGGTACTAAATATACTGTTGACTGCCGGCAGTCCATTTTGACAGTTAATTTTGTATTGCTAGTGGCTCCTCCAGGACCACTGTCACCGGTTCAGATATATTTGTGGCACTATACTTTACGACATACTGTAGCGACATCTAGCGTCGAGTGGAAATGCGAAATATAAATTTTACATCAATAGGGTAAGAACTTTAGTTTTGGCCACTGCCCCGAGTGCTTACTTAGCTTTAAACATTTCGTTAATAACTTTTGCTTGATAATATACTTTTTATCTTTGACTTTTAAGTCATAATAACAATAGTAATAATTCTTTATGACATAGGAATATTATTCAATAAACGCTTTTCAGTTTACATCGAATTAGATGTTTCTTTTATTTTATCTAAGTTAGTTAAGTATTGATTTCTCGATGTATCTTTTAAAATTTGATTGACAAAAAACACATCAATCGGCACCCTTCGCACATTTTAAGTTTAAAAAATAGGTTTTTAATTGACTAAAATAAAACTAAATTTCGTAAGTATATGAATACTAAATATATATGGCTAAATAGGTCTTAAGCACTAACTTATTATTTTTTAACATCACTGTAATGTACCCTATTTAACGCAAATAAATATTTGATTGATTGATTGATTGATTAGTTATATGTTTTTACTATGTATGTCCACGAATTTCTCGAAATCTAAAGGCATATCGAGATGATTCTATTTGATTTAAATTAGGTGTATTCTAACTTTGGGAACAGTCTAAGATTCATCAAAATCGGTTTAGTAGTTTTCGTGGGTATGTTATTGTACAATATACACTAAAACTTCGGAAATAAATAGTAATTTAAAAAAATAAACTGACTGGCACCGACCTTAAAAAGGTACCTTAATTATAATATAAATTATATTTTTCCTTTTCAGTTGACAAATACTTTTTGGAGTCGGTTAAATTTTTTAAGTAGTTTTTTTGTATTGTAAATTTAAAAATTTAAAGAAAAGTATAAGATACATTCTTGACAATCTTAGATACCTACTTCAGACCATAGGCGAAAGAAGTGAAAAAAAATTAAAGTGGCAACAGCGGGGGCTTTCACCCTACTTAATATAGATAATCATTCGAATGTACTTTTGTGAAAGGTATATCGTAATCTTACTGACTTCCCGCGCCATCTATTGCTTAGTAGTTATGATGCAAAAGAAGTGAAAAACATCTTAAAGTGGCAACAGAGGGGGCTTTCACCCTAATTAATATAATCATTCGAATGTTCTTTTGTGGTATATCGTAATCTTACTGACTTCCTGCGCCATCTATTGCTTAGTAGATATAATGACGTAAATAACATGAAATTATTTTTATGATTTTATATGAGCCTGGATGGGGTTTAATTTATTTTATGTTTTGAAGCAGGTAAAAAAAAATAACATGATTCATTATTAATTGAGACAGCGATTAAATATAACGTATTTTCATAATCATGTGGCGCCATCTGTTTTAGTAAGAATCAGTTTTTGTATTTTCCCGTAGGAATAATTAAATTTCCCGCAATAAAAGGTACCCTATATGTTGACCCGGGTTATAAGCTATTACTACACAAAATTTGGTAAAAATCCGTCCAGTAGTTTTTGCGTGAAAAGCGAACATACAAACAGACAAACAGACAAACAGACAAACAGACAAACAGACAAACAGACAAACAGACAAAAATTTTAATATCTATCGTTTTGGGGTCTATATCCTGTACACATCACATAGCAGTAATTTTTTTTTTTTTATATTTCATGTACAGACTTTTTGTCCGTTTCTGTTTTATTATATGTATAGATAGAGACAGTTTAAGGCCCTGGAAAAGACATAACACTTTTTACCGCGGGAAAAATCTCATTCCCATACGAAAATCATTTTAAGCGGAGTGTGATACCTGACTTCGAAAAGTGTAACACCGAATACCACGTCCCCGTAAGTTTACTAATACGAATCACTTAACAACGAATGCACGCCACCACGAAAAACTTAGCACCGAAGCCACGCGATCTCGAATAACAGAACCTCTAATTCATTGATTAAAAACGAATGCACGCCACACAATAAACATCCAATTTTTTGCAACTAAAACTTCCTATTCATTTGACAATCAACTAAATGCAACAAAAACTATTTATTCATTTGACAATCAACTGAATAAAAATTTCGAGGAAAGGAAAAAACATATGAATTCAAAATGTAAAGTTATCGTTTAAAGTGAATTGGAAGTTTTAGTTGCAAAAAATTGGATGTTTATTGTGTGGCGTGCATTCGTTTTCAATCAATGAATTAGAGATTCTGTTATTCGAGATCGCGTGGCTTCGGTGCTAAGTTTTTCGTGGTGGCGTGCATTCGTTGTTAAGTGATTCGTATTAGTAAACTTACGGGGACGTGGTATTCGGTGTTCCATTTTTCGAAGTCAGGGTATCACACTCTTTTAAGCGCGGGTTAATTTGCGGCTTGAAATTGGTACCTATTTAAGTAAATAATTTAATACCCTGGGAAGGATTATAATAGGCTACTTTTACTTTTTACCACAGGAAAGTAGGTATCATATTCCCACCGGAAAACCAGTAGGTAGGTATTTTTGTAGGTAGGTAGGTATTTGTTTGTCCGTCTTTCACGTCAAGACGGAGCAACGGATCAATGTGATTTTTGGTATGGGGGTAGATTGGGAGCTGGAAAGTGACGTAGTTTATCCCGGAAAATATCACATTCCCTGAGGATAATGTCGTGTAGTACACGCGGGCGAAGCCGCGGGCGAAAAGCTAGTTATCATAATAATCCCGCTTTGGCGTCCAACTTCTCTAATCGTGAGCGTGGATTTAAAAAATATTTCCTTAGCGAATTTTCTTGTACTTACTGACTTTTTTTATGTTTGTTCGTACACCCAATACGTTTGACCACCATCCAGCTTAGCAGACATGATGCAGTCTAGGGTGTTGCAAGCTTACCCAGGAGGTACCAATTCACTCTTGCTTCGAAAAGGCCAAGATTATAATGATCAGGAAACACATTCGCAGGTAGCACATTCCATCTTTAGCAGCTCGCGTTAAAAATGATCTGGCAAAGCGCTTAGTACGGACAGGTGGTATGTCTACGATGGATGGTAAGCTAACCCGAGTATGGTACCCTGATGGTGGAAAGGGGCTGCAGGCACAAGATTGTGCAGTTCCTGTGCGCACTCTCCAAAGTGTCCCAAAGTAAGCTTCACTCTTTCAAATCAAATCAAATCAAATCTAATCAAATTCTTTTATTTGCTAAGAATAGGTACATATGGTGTTAATAATATAGGTACATTAAAGTTCTCTATTCAGTTAACAATAAATTAACATGCAAAAATATTCGTTTTCACAATAATTTTCCTAATATTTTACTTATTTGATTATCACTTCATATCATATACTTTTATCATTATCATATTATGTCATTATCATTATCATAGCATTGTCATATAGCGTCATTATTATTATCATATCATGTCATATCATTAGTATTATCATTAATTAGTCGAAAACTCCCTTACACTGTAAAAACACTTTTCTGTAAGCCACATGCGAATTTCCTAGTCATTAGTTTCGAAGGCCCACACTTAAACTCCTTTGGGATTTTGTTATATATTTTGATGCACATTGCATGGCAACTGTTTTGGTACAGCGAAGTGTTTGGGCGAAAGTCAAATGCAAGTCTATCCTTGTCTCTGGTACTTCGAGGATATGTATCCTTAGCACGCTTAAAAAATTCAGAATGCTGGTTAACAAATTTAAAGGCTTCTAAAATGTACATACAAGGAACTGTAAGCTATAAATCTTGTCTATCAATGTTGTCTATGGTCCGAAATGTTCTAGGACGACTCTTAGCTTGTAGTTTTAGTGTTGAACCCTGTCTCTTTTTAAGGCTTAATCCAAACTTCAATCAAAGGACATTTTTCAGTTTTGTATGAAGCCTCGGCTAGGACTCTGTACACTATACCATAGGCAAGCAAAAGATAAATATAATATCATCATCATCATCATCATGTCAGCCGAACGACGCCCACTGCTGGGCATAGGCCTCCCCCAAGGATCTCCACAACGATCGGTCCTGCGCTGCCCGCATCCAGCGGCTTCCCGCGATCTTGACCAGATCGTCGGTCCATCTTGTAGGGGGCCTGCCCACGGAACTTCGGAACGGAAATATAATAACTGAAAACTAATTATATCGCAATAAGCTAACGCGTTTGATGGCACAAAAGCATTATCTAGTCTTAATAATTATGCAACCCCGATTCAATATGGCGGTAAAATGTCACACTAACATTACAGTTCACATTGACAGATTATCATCATTCGTCAATGTCATCGTTTTTTCGTACCATAAACTTAATATACCTATCGGAATAGAGGAACAACCACTAGCTGTCAAACGAAACCGAAATTGGATCGCATTTGTGTGTGTAAAATTGTTTATGTATGCGTGTCAGTGATGTGCGTCATGTCGCTTTTCAGATTAATATCGATATCGATAATATTAAATAATTACAGTAATAAATAAATATATATTGGACACGATCACACTCATTGTTCCAATACCAAAGTATAGTAGCTTAAGCACTATTATTATGGAAATTAGAAACAACGACGGGTAATTACCACATACACCCAGACCCGAGGAAATATAGAAAAATTCGTTTTCAACATTTACCCGACCTGGGGGGCTACCGGCTAAAAAATATGGGTATGGGTATCGGCTTCAACTGTCACTTGAATTCCTTATTTTGATAGATTTTGCTACTTTATTCTGTTGAACGTTGCTAGCTAGCTATCATTATGCCCGAAGTCACAATACAAATAACTTATAGTACCTATTTTTTTATAAAATTGACTTAAAGTTCAACGTATGAATAATATATAGTAATATTATTAATATAACTAAAATTCCCATCTTGGGAAGGGATTTTGCATGGCTAAAACATCGATTCTGCGGTGAAGTATGCATATTTAAGAAAAACTCCCAGAGATTTTAAATCATTTATTATACACTAGCGACCCGGCCATGCTTCGCACAATCCTATGAACAATTTGTTGGTGCTTCCACAGTGATAGTACGTTTCACCTCTCGTGTTTGGAAATATTTTTCATCAAAATGCTTACTGCATAATAATCAATTTAGTCCAGTTAGTTTCTGGTATCCAAGTTAGTATGTAATCTGAAAGATAATTATATTACTAATGATAGTATATGTAGGTACCTATTCTAACAGTCAAAAACTGATACCTATGGATCAGTTAAGTATCTTAAATGGAATTACATTTCCAGGTAATTCATATCTAAACGTCTTACAGGTACTTTAATTACAGTACCTAATACATATTCATTTTTTACCGCGTGATAGACAGTGGACACGAAATATCGATAACTTGATGTAGCCCTAGTGTAAAACGAAAATTATTTCTTTACACAAAATATTCGTAAATACTGCATTATGTGTAATCAATATTTGCTTGTTACATAAATAAATGTTTGTTGAAGAGCATTATCACACTTCTTGCTGTAAATTCGAAGCGCATTGGCAAAAATAAACCTTAGGAAGGGAGGTGTCGGTTTGGAATAATTTACCTGTGAACTGAACATTTTGCGGGATTATTTCATTGTGTTGTACAACAATCAATAACTGAGCAAGTCACCACGTTTCCATATCAATATTGGCTAAAAATATCTAAGATTGCACGTAAAATCCGAAAAAAATAAAATACCTGAATTCTCAGCGTGCTGATAAGTGCTGACGAACTGTCAAACAGTAGCCAAAAACGGTTTTGTTACGTTGCATCACGCATCTCCTTTTATCTCACAGTGTTGTTGCTAGTGACATCCCGCTCGCTCAGCCCTTTGTTTCTCTATTCCGATAGGTATATTAACTTTATGTTTCGTACAGAAACATCAAAGTTTCCGAACGTGATTTAAATATGGTTGCCAGTGTGACCATGGATGGCAAAGAATTTTTATTTCAAAGTTTATTTTGTACCATTTATCCAGAAAGACAATGAGAATTTTAATATTATATTTGACTTTACTATATTTTTTACTATTAGTACTGTAACGATGTCGATTCGTACCAGTCATTATGGATGGTTAAAAACTCTATGATGACTGGAAACTCCATCTAGTTCTACATACTGGCTATTAATTTTATCGAATCCTATCCTGTTCTTTCAATTCAAATTCAAAATCTTCCTTTCACGTGTCCTGTTCATCATTTTTGATTGAGTTCTACTAAAATCACCAAGCCGTACAGAGCTCTCGGAGCATTACCAGTTTTTTATACCAGTTTGAGTTGTTTGTAATAGTATTAAATAAGTGGAACCCTTGACCCTTGGAAAGGGGTAAGTTTTCATCATCATATCCACTACTACCTACTTACCTATCTACTTTTTGTTATTCATGTATTTTTTATCATTTTGTTACAGTTCCTAATCTTCCTAATCTTCCTAATCTTCCTAATCTTCCTATGCTTCCTATTCTTCCTATACGTTTCTTTATTCCTAGTCTCGGAGAGAGATCCCTCTTCGATTCTTCTTTTGCCGGAGAGCCAGTGTGACGGGACGTCCTCGTCGGCCAGCGGTACACTAGCCGGAACGTCGGAAGTCACCGCCCAGTATTTAATTTGTAGATAATAGATGAATAAAAAGATGATGTTTATAGGGACTTGACTTTTATTTATAAAGGTAGTAATAAAGAAACGTATAGGAATAATAGGAAGATTAGAAAGATTAGGAAGATTAGGAAGATTAGGAACTGTAAAAAAATGATAAAAAATACATGAATAACAAAAAGTAGATAGGTAAGTAGGTAGTAGTGGATATGATGATGAAAACTTACCCCTTTCCAAGGGTCAAGGGTTCCACTTATTTAATACTATTACAAACAACTCAAACTGGTATAAAAAACTGGTAATGCTCCGAGAGCTCTGTACGGCTTGGTGATTTTAGTAGAACTCAATCAAAAATGATGAACAGGACACGTGAAACGAAGATTTTGAATTTGAATTGAAAGAACAGGATAGGATTCGATAAAATTAATGGCCAGTATGTAGAACTAGATGGAGTTTCCAGTCATCATAGAGTTTTTAACCATCCATAATGGCTGGTACGAATCGACATCGTTACAGTACGAATAGTGTACAATGTCCTAGCCGAAAATAAAAAAATGTCCTTTGCACCTGAACCTTGAGAAATTTGTGTAGTCCATACTCAAAACAATATAATCTCTTGGTTATGACTCAAAAACAACTATTCTCGTAAAACAAGCGTACACAAAATTCCTGACGTTTCTTGTCGAACTCGTGTCGTGTCATTGCTACTAAAACTGCATTAGTGTCGTTACCCAAACAGAATAGGTTTCTCCCTCGCACGCCCCCATAACACCGCGAAAAAAGGCGATACAATATGCTCGTTCTATTGCGCCACCCAAGTATGTGTAGAAATACTTCATTGATGTTTTTCATATATATTAGAAAGCGTTTTAGTGTTAAAGTAGTGTGTGAACAAAAAGTCGAAAGGCAAGGAAAATGTGTTTCTTCCTATCGAATGGTTGATAAAACCTTAAGCAATCTTGCAATATATATATATATATATATATATATATATATATTGTATACGAAGAATTTGTGAAAATTGGAATCCATTATTTTGTTTTCAATGAATAATTTGTAGTACGGTGCTTCCACTCCGCTATTCCCAACAGGTTCAAATCAAACTGTTTGTAACAGTTGCAAGCATCAGTGTTTTCTTATTTACTATTGCTCCCAGACCCAAACGTTCATACATTGTTTATACATATTTCTTAACAACGACAAGGGAGCAAGCAGCAATACAGAAATTTTATGAATCTTCTGATCTTCACAAATTATAGCTAAGAACAATCTCGATCATAATCAGCTTTCAACAAAACCAACCACACCAAAATCAGTCATTTCATTCTGGAGCTACAATGTCATATGACAGATATAAAGCCACACACAGATACGTCAAACTGATAACATCCGCCCTTTTGCATTCGGGGGTTAAGGCGCTACTCGGAAAAATATGGACTTTTTGATTTAAAACTATAGGACGGTTACAGTTGTCACAAATCTGGTAATAAGATATATATTTCTTCATACCTTTATCTAGATTCGTATAGTTTCAAAAACACGATTTTATGATTTTGGCTCGACACTTTTTCTTTTCGAAAAGACCTCTAAAAATACGAAAAGTCAAGATTATTAAATGGGGTTACTTACACTATTGGAAATTGGTTTAATTAGTGGACACCAATAATATTGAGGATCGTATAGAAGCATTTTTTTTAAAACCGCTGTAGTTTTTTAATACGAAGTGATTTTAAGGTTTTTTGCCTAATCTGCAAAAATCGGTCGAAGAGATAGCACATTTTTTCCGATTATCGCCTTAAAAATTATAGCAGCGAAATTACTATTTGAGTAACTTTCGTCAAAAACAGTATTCTTTTCCGTATGTTCATAAAAGCGGCCGGTTTTCATAAAGTTTACAGTCGACGAGAGATCTGACGAGTCATAACTGTTATCGGGAAGGACTTTACGGCTACTATTTGTTCCGTAACTGTTCTTTTATTATTTTCCTTTTGGAAGAGCTACTTTTACTGTTTTGTTTTTTCTATTATTTTTATTTCAAGGAAAAACTACAGCTCTCTACTGATGTTAAAATGTGAAAGTTTGTTTGAATGTTTTGCTACTTGATTTTGATGAAGTAATTTGGCTCAGTTTAAGATATTAGGTACAGTCTGAAATAGCACATCAAAAACTGGTCTTTGTACACTTTGACACACAACAATACCTCTTTAAAGTGCCCCGGTAACGATCAATCGTCATTCGTCAATTGTTACGTGATTGATCGTTTCAATTGAAGGTGCGAATGATGGAGCTTCATTCGATGCGTCAATTGCTCGCGCCATGTTTCTCATCGAAAAACTTGTCAATCGCACAACGAGACGATCAATTGGTAGCGTCATTCGCGATTGTCAATGGGCTTTCCATCATTCGCATCAATCACGTAGTTTCGAATGACAATCGCTTCAATTGCCTCTGTAGACTATCATTTGGTCCTTCAATGACGTAAACATTGTCAATTGCGAATGATCGTTACCGGGGCACTTTAGGCTTCCCGACTGCAGAAACAATTGAAGGACATCGCATATCGGAGGGACCCCCGCGTGTCTCAGTATACTTAGCAAATCAGGTAATTCTGAAAATGAATATAAAGGCCGGAAAGCTTCGGCTATTCAAAGACAATTTTCAACGACCGATTTGGTGCAGGGGTAATCTATCTGCCTTCTGCGCCAGAGGTCTCGGGTTCGATTCCCGAACAAGACAAATATTTGTGTGCATGAACATGTCTATTTGTCTTGGTCTGTACATATTGTATTCGGTTAGATTGTTTGGTTGGTGTTTGGACTTTGTTCTTAGTCCTCCGGGCTAGCTACTACCATTTTAGATAAGTCTGACGTCATAACATTAATGCTTTTTTTTGTGTTCCGGCAGTAAGAGATCAGATAGCCTGTTACTCAGTGACAGAGGATTCCGGGAGTAGTGCGCTTCCACTTTCAGCTTTATCACTACTTAACATCAGGCGTGATGAAGGCAAAGTGCTATCCCGTTGTCTATACAAAAAATAACGTTGTCAGCTCCTTACAGCACAGTTTATGTATCTTCTAGAATCTTCCCTCTCTATTCTCCTTACACATCTATATTATATTATAAATATTATCTATATTACTAGCTTTCCGCCCGCGGCTTCGCCCGCGTGTACTACACAACATTATCCTGATGGAATGTTATATTTTCCGGGATAAACTATGTCATTCTCCAGCTCCCAATCTACCCCCGTACCAAAAATCACATTGATCCGTTACTCCGTTTGGACGTGAAAGACTGATAAGATAAGATAAAAATATTCTTTATTCACTTAGACATAATAAATATGTACTTATGAATCGTCAATATTTTCCTACCACCCATTCAAGACTTTTTTAACTGACAAGAAGAATGGGCGCAAGAAACTTGCCAGCGTTTCTTAGTTAGGTAACGACATTTACAAAAAAAAAACATATCGTTACTAATACAACAATTGCTTAGTATAAAAATACATCATATTAAACAGTGATTATGTTATGTGTTACATCATGACCATGCATTGCGGTCATTCAAATAATCGTCTACTTTATAGTATCCTTTGCTCATCAGCGACTCTTTAATGTAACATTTAAATTTATGCAATGGTAGTTCAATTATATGCTGTGGAACTTTATTAAAAAAGGCTATGCTTTTCCCCAGAAATGAGGCTCTGGATTTTGCTAGCCTAAACTTGGGAACGACAAGTTTATCTTTATTTCTTGTGTTAAAGCGATGAATATCGCTCTGCTTTACAAATGTATTATAATACTTTTTCACATAAATTATATTTTCATAGATGTAATGTCCTGCAACAGTTAAAATTTTTATTTCTTTAAATAGATCTCTTAAAGAATCTCTCGATCGGAGGTTGTAAATGGCGCGAGTAGCCCTTTTTTGGAGCACGAATATACTTTGGATGTTAGCGGCTGAGCCCCACAACAAAAGGCCGTAGGACATAACACTATGAAAATAACTAAAATAGACTATTCTAGCCGTTTCAATATCGGTTAAGAGCCTTATTTTCTTAACTGCGAATGCAGCCGAACTGAGTCTACTCGCCAAGGCTTCGATATGAGGATCCCATTGTAGTCGCGAGTCTAATATAATACCTAGAAATTTTGTATTGTTAATGAATTCGACCGTATCGCCGTCTAGTCTAATATGAAAATCAACTTGTCTTACATTAGGTAACGAAAATTTTAAACACTTAGTTTTCTTTGAGTTTAATGATAAATTATTACTATTAAACCAATGTGACACTTTTGAAAGAGCACTATTTACTTCGTCAGAACAGTCATCACCTCTATCTACTTTAAAGACTAGAGATGTATCATCGGCAAATAGCACCGTCTCACATAAATTCTTTGCGTAGTAAGGAAGGTCATTTATGTATATTAAAAACAACAGCGGGCCCAATATTGATCCTTGGGGTACGCCCATAGTAATGGGAGCTCCGGTAGACTCAGTTTTATTAATAACTATCTTCTGAGTTCTTTCATACAGATATGAATGCATAAGGCTTACTGACATTTCAGAAACACCATAATGTTTTAACTTCCTTAATAGTGTTTGGTGATCAACACAATCGAATGCCTTGGAAAGGTCACAAAAAATAGCGATTACATCCTGCTTGTCCTCCCAGGCATCAAGTACATGTTTTAGAAATGCAACCCCAGCATCAGTTGTACTTTTACCTTTTGAAAAACTAAACTGTTTCTCATGCAGTATACTATTTAATTTAAAATATTCTAAAAGTTGAGCATAAATTAATTTCTCAAATATTTTACTTATTGCTGGTAGTATGGATATAGGTCTAAAATTTGCTGGGTCACTTTTGTCACCAGCTTTAAACAGAGGAATAATTTTACTATTCTTCATTAAATTAGGAAAGACCCCTTCACTTATACATTGGTTAAAAATTATTGCTAATGATGGAGCTATCACATCAATTATTGATTTGATGATACTTGTAGATATGCCCCAGAGATCTTCTGTTTTTTTAATATTTATTGCTTTGAATGCTTTAATAATATCTTCGGTAGTGACATAGCTAAAACTAAATGTTTCCTGGCACTTGTTCACACTAGATTCCATAAGAGAGACAGCGGTGTTGGGGCAAGAATTAAGTCTGCTAGTAGTTTCTAACGGTATTCGAGCAAAGAAACCTTCAAAAGCACTAGCCACCTCAATATCCGATTCAAAAGTCTGATCACTAATTTTTAAGTTAAATGAATGAAAATAATACCTACTTGATTTTCCCGTTATTGAATTGATTTGTTATTTTCCCGATATTGATATATATTGATTTTCCCGTGGGAATATGATATTATAATCCTTGCCAGGGTCTCAAATTATTTACTTAAATACCAATTTCTGCCCCCAAATTAGCCCGCGCTTAAAGTGATTTTTCCTTACAATGAGATTTCGCGCGGTAAAAAGTAAAATATGTCCTTTCTAGGGCCTTAAACTGTCTCTATTCTAAACATCATCCTTCCCATGAACTCAAACTATCGCTTTAAATACCAATTCCAATCTACAGCTTTGCCCGAGCTAAAACTTATTTTACCATGGGAATGAGCCTTATTCCCGCGGTTACAATTTGCCTATGTCCTTCCTAGCATCACGACATAGGTGTCACGGTGCTCCTATCAGTAGGAGTAATTAGTAGGAGCACCCGGAAGCACTGTCTCAAACTATCTCCATTCCAAATTTCATCAAAATTGGTTCAGCCGTTTTGACGTGAGCATATACAATTTCGCATTATAATAATAGTAGGGATAGTAGAAATAGGAATATGAATGGCCGGAAACCGCGACTACGTCTGCGAGTAGGTACTACATCGCAAAATTTTGTGTCAAAAAATAGGTAGATATGCATTCTCTAAGGTCTCATCAATACCATCATCAATCTATTTTAATGTCCCCGCTGCTGGGGCACAGGCCTTCATATAGATGGATAAGGAGAATGGGCCATGACCTTCCACACGGGTCCATTGAAGTTATGGTGTACTAACCAATCCAAATGCAGCCAGAAACATCGGCTTATCGTGCCTTCCAAAGCACGATATATTTTTTAACAGCAATCCCATGGTAGACCATTGCAAAAGTAACATAACCTCATCGATCGCAGGCAGAGCACGCTGCCGGTGGTTTAGGCATAAGAAGGTAACGATACCTAGACAAACAGGAGCTACTATCGTATGAATAATATTCGGACATTCTCCTACTCTTGAACTACCAAAATGCAAAAAATCAAGTCATTACTTTGCTAAAAAATGTGTAATACTGATTTTCTTGAATTTTATTCTAATGCATAAAGAATTGTTTGCACGAAAGTGAGCTGTCATGGGACCCATGCTTCATTGAATAAAGTGAACAAAAAAAAAACTGTATCCCAAGGGAACTGTAGTTTTTTCGAGTTGAAAAAACCGTATGAAATTTTCCCGGCCAGAGTTCAATTATCCCCTTTCTAGGGTAGAAAGGGGATTAGGTGCTTTTTTATTTTGTCTGCGCAGATCATTTTTAATGATGACCTAGTATTCTTTATACCAATTTCCATACTCCTAACTCCAGAAATGAGGAAGTTTTCATATACGCCTTAATCCCCCCTTTCTACCCTATTATGGGTTTTTTATAACTTCGCATACGCAGATCATTTTCAATCGTGACCAGTATCCAACATACCAACTTTCATACTTCTAAGTTTAGAAATGAGGAAGTTCCATATAAGCTTAATCCGCCCGTTTTACCCCATTATCGGGGAGTTTTTTAACTTCGCTTACGCAGATGATTTTCAATCGTGATCAGTATTCAACATACCAATGTTCATACTTCTAAGTTCAGAAATGAAGTAGTTCCATATAAACTTTATCTCCCCATTTTACCCTATTAAGTGGGAGATATTTTTACTTTGCTTACTCAGATCATTTTCAGTCGTAACCAGTATCCAACGTACCAATTTTCATGCTTTTAAATCCATTAATGAGGAAGTTTCATATAACCTTAACCCCCCCATTTTACCCCTTTAGGGGGGAAGTTTCCTAAAATCCGTTCTTAGCGGACGTCTCCTAGGCATAATCTACCTTCCTGCCAAATTACATCTTCGTTGGTCCAGTAGTTTTCGAGATTTCGTGATGAGTGAGTTATGTCCCCTCAATTTTATATATATAGATTAGTATTTTAAAGAGGAAAGATTTGATTGATTGTTTGTATGTTTGTTTGGTTGCAACGAATAGGCTCCAAAACTACTGGACCGATTTAGAAAATTCTTTCACCATTAAATAGCTACATTCTTCCCGAGTGACATAGGCTATATTTTATCCTGATATTGCCATGGGAACGTGTACCATGCGGGAAAAACCGCGAGGATCTGCTAGTAATATTATAAAAAGAAAAGATTTGATTCTTTGATTATTTGTTTGCATCGAATAGACTCCAAAACTACTGGACTGATTTAGAAAATTCTTTGACTATTAGAAAGCTACATTCTTCCGGAGTGACATAGGCTATATTTTATCTTGATATTGCCATGGGAACGGGTACCATGCGGGTAAAACCGCGAGGATCTGCTAGTAATATTATAAAAAGAAAAGATTTGATTGTTGGTTTGCATCGAATAGGCTCCAAAACTACTGGACTGATTTAGAAAATTCTTTGACCATTAGAAAGCTACATTCTTCCGGAGTGACATAGGCTATATTTTATCCCGATATTCCCACGGGAACGGGTACCACGCGGTTGAAACCGCAAGAATCCGCTAGTCCATAATAAAGGCCTATGCTCTAGCAGTGGGTACGTTAGCTAATGATGATGACGATCTTGCCTCAACATGTCATAGATTCGACGAAGCTAAAGTAAACAGGTCAATAAATTTTGTCGAACCAATCTATCTACTTCTTCACCAGTGAAATGAAATGAAAATGAAATGAAATGATTATTTATTCATTGAAAACAGAGTAATACATAAGATTTGTTTAAATTTATAAATTCCGTCTGTCTTGCCAACATTGGGCATGTGAAAATTAGGTACAGAGTTGTGAATATTGATATTAATGTTTATACTAAACAATTTTATAAATAGATATTAGTTAAGTATGTCACATTATTGAAACCATTTAGCATATTATTATAAAATTATGTCAACTAATTAGTTCGATATTTATATCAATTTACATTCTAGAGCTTTATAGATATTATGTCATATTATTAAAATCATTTATCATATTATTATTATTATAAAATCATGTCAACTACTTAATTCGATATTTAAGTCAACTTATAGTCTAGAAATTCTTTAATTCTAGTAACTATAAACAGTTTTCTCGCTGCAGTTTTACGTCGCCTTTCTCTAACTAACTGTTACTCTTTAAGTGGGTTTGGGAAATAAAACAAATGACAATTTAGCGACCGAGGTAAGAACAAGATTTAAAGTTTCCGACTGAGGTGGGAATTGGATTGAGAGCTTTCAGTCCAACTTTGGCTTTTTATTGTGTTGTTACTTTGTGTTGCTTGAAAAATACGTAATGTAGAGAAAGTTGGAAGACGACTGGCGTATTAATAATTTTATTAGAATTAAATTGTCAATTTTTTATGCATTGCTAGCATTACATAAATGAGAACGATGATGAAAATGAATAAAGGTAAAGAAGAAAAAATATTAACTTATGACCCTCAAAAATAGGCGCTTATAATTATATTGACTCAATGTTCTTATTTCAAATACTGAATTCCCATATTGACTCGAACCTTCTTCTAGAAAAAGTTACGCAAAAAGTCCCTAGAATCTCTTCACGTTCCTTAAAACTTTCCATGTTTCCTTCAGTCGTACCTACTTATTACGCGAAAAATACTTTTATCAGGCGTTCATGAGTTGGCTATAATAAATTATTCGCCAAAATTGATATTTTTTCGTCCTCTCTTGGCAAATATAAAAATGAATTAAGGAAATTGCTTCTTCCATTAATTTGATTAGTTTTGTTTGTCAGCAGGTTGCTTATTATTTAATTTTTAAGTGTATTAAATGTAATTGTTCGTTAGGCTAAATTTAATATATTTTTTAAACTGTATACTTTAATAACTATATCTACTTGTTTCAAAGTTTTCATTCCTTTTTAGTTATGTATAATGGAACTCTAGGTCTATTTATAGAATTCTTGCCTCTGTTTACACATATATAAAGACTGTTTGTTTCCTTAAATAAATAAATAAAAATAAAATTTCATTATATTTTGGTTGCTTTAGACACAATACAAGGAGAATATAGAAATTTCGAATTGCTTCGGTAAATATTTATTTTATAAAATAAACTACAAGATTCTTCATGACGATCCGTTTTGATCTTCACGTTGACGTACACTTATGTACTTTTTTGTAAATAAATATCAAAATAAATGCTGAGTAATATTATGAAACCGGACATATTATGAGTTTAAACAGACGTTTGGTTCCCACGGATAGGAAGTCAAACAAAGTTAATTGGGCAATTTCACAGATAGAAGAAACGAACAGATACAAACTTGTACTAAGCTTTTCTATTTAATTACTACTATCTACAAACGTTGACTGTAACTTATACGTAAAGAATAGTGAGTATATGCTCCGGCACATACATTAGCGTAGAGCCAAAGAAACTGCGTATTCTGACGAAGCTTTAGTAAAACTCACTCTATTTACCCGATTTCAAAAAAAGTTTTACGGTCAACTACTTATTTTATTTTTGCCACCAGCTTCAGACATATTTATTTATAGGTAACAAGATTATTTGAACAATTTATTTTCGCTTTTTAATTTTTAGTTATGTTGATGGCGGTTTACTTATTTTAAACTGCAGTTCTCAGCTCTATGGAATCAATACAAATAAAGTCACTATTCATTTAGAAATGTTATTTGAATACAGATATCAATAATGTTATGTCATTACATAGAATTTTTGTTTAAAATAACTGTCTCACAACCAGCTCCGATTTTTCTAAATACTTTATTTTCCATTTTTCAATTATAAAAATTGCATTGTGAATGCAAAAAAGTAAAAATTGGAGATCTAACTAAATTATAATACTTTATTTAAATAATAAATAAAATAAATAAATAAATAAAAATTTTATTTCATAAAAAGTTGCATTACATGTACAAAGTCAAAAAATTACAATTTAAGCTAAATTTTAAAAGTAAACTGCCTGAACTAGGTATAACCTGTACTTCAGGCGGGTTCGATCTTACATTAAAACTTAAGTAAATTAACAATTATAATAAATTTATCTACATGGCAAGTAAAAGAAAAAAAGGTAGGTAAATGTATATAATAATATTGATTGTAAACTAAATACTACTTACATATTGCTAAAAGTTCCTCCGTCTCATCGTAAGATAAATTTCTTAAATAATTAAAAACAGTTACTTTAAAATTATAACAATTGAGCTTATATATATTAAGTGTTTTATTTAATCTGTTATATAAAAATGGGCCTAAAAATATAAAGAATCTATTTGTAAAAATAAATTTAGAGTCTGATTTCGAAATGCAAACAATATTTCTCCGTCTTTTATCGTTAGTGTCAGCATTATACGGATTAATTGTGTGTTGTTTTAATACAATGTGCATTATGAAAAGCTGACGTACAGTTAATACTGAGCACGTTTTGTACAGTAGCTGTGTGGGATATAGAAAAGGAAGGGAATTTGCTACTTTTAAAACGGCTCGTTGGGCTCTTTCAAGGGAAATTATGTTAGTTTTGAGCGCCCCACCCCAGGAAGTAATACAATATTGAATTATGGATTGGCAGAGTGCTTGATATATTTGTGTTATTAATTAGGTATCTGCAATACTTCGTAGTTGTTTGAAAACGTAAATAAATTTTCGAACTCTGTTAACTAAGTTATCAATATGTGGTCTAAAGGAAAGGGTATTATCTATTATTATTCCAAGGTATTTTAAATTACTAGTACTTATTATAGCGGGACAGGTGCATGTGATGTTAGTCGATGGATTTAGACACTTGTGGGCATATAATTTAATGTTAGTATTTTGATGGCAGGAGCGCATGTAAAAGCGAATGTATTTCGTTTTATCAGCATTTAGCGTTAGTAGATTGCATTGTAACCAATTATTTACAACATTAAAACCTGATTGCGCGTTGTTATACAATTCTGTGCTGGTTGTTCCCGTAAAAATGAGTGCTGTATCGTCGGCATAAGTTATTATTTTGCCGTTTTTTATTTCGAGGTTGCACAAGTCATTAATGTAAACTAGGAATAGGGTGGGTCCGAGGATACTTCCCTGGGGAATACCGTATCCAGGGATGTTTTGTTCATCGCTTTTGATGTCGGCAATTTTAACAATTTGACTTCGACCAGTTAAATAATCTTTGAAAAGATTTAATTGCTTTCCTCTTATTCCCAGTTCCTCCATTTTATTTAAAAGTAAAGGAACAGACAAAGAATCAAAGGCTTTGGCGAGGTCCAGAAAGACTCCTAAAGTTTGGTTTCCTTTGCCAAGTTCCTCTGTCACGTAATCTGTCAAACAATTAACTGCATCAGAAGTGGATAACTTCGCTCTAAATCCAAAATAACTACTTAAAAATACTGTTGGTAATTATGAATACTAAAAATGAATTATTTTAAAATGGCAACCGGAAGTATGTTTTACGCACTCTTTTCTGAAACTCTTAAAACCGAATGTAATGTGTGATCACCAAATGTCTAACAGTGTAAATCATTAATTTCCATCACTTCAAGCTGCCTGTACAATCGGGAGCAATAATATGCATACAACTTAACTTTGTCACATTGAAACTGTCCGAAAGAAAACGATCAGTGTCACAGAAGTCATTCAATAATGTAATATGACATAGTCCTATGTTGTATATTATTGCTAGTAACTGTACATTAGCAACTGTAAAACATTTTTAGAACGCGTGAAACAAACACAACTACCTATATTTTGGTTTTAGTCTCTGTTCGACGGTGATGACATCTGAACCTTTGTTTTTTCTCCCGTTTATTTTAATAAAAGCCTTCGGGGGCCCGTAATCTGAATTAATTGCCGCTGCGCTCATATGAAAGTCAAATGAAGACCCATTTTAAATATTTTGTGTGTTTTGCTGAAAATGTTGTTTGATCCTACTTTGGAAATACCTACATATAAAAGTCAATATTTATAAGGCAGATAAGATGAAAACGTTGATTATCACAAGTGCACTGAAAAAACTCACAAATATTTGATCATCAATCATTTTTTTAACGCTACATTTTGTGTGCTATTTTGTAAGTAATGTTACAAAACGATGTAAGTGAAGCGTTTATGTTGACACGCGCCTTTGTCACAATAATCGACAAACGACGACACTTTGTGATTCGCAAAAGTTTATTTGTAGTTTGTTTTCTTTTCTTGAAAATGTACATAATAAAGGGTGTCTCAAAAGTATGTATAGGATTTGAATTTCACGCTATTTCCGAAATATTCAAGATGGCGGGTTGAAATTTGACAAACGTCATCTTGACACATGTAAAATTAATCGTGGAGCGTTTAACAATAAAACAGTGCATAGAAGTTTTACAAATATTTAACAAAAATTCACGATCAATTACAAACACTCGTCGAAAGGTCGAAAAATCTCGTAATTTCAAGAAGAGGTGATGTCAAATGGCCACCGAGATTTTGCCATCTGATGCCACTGGATTTCTTTCTTTGGGGCTACGTCAAAGATAAAGTCTACGCCAACGATCTACAAAACATGAACAATATAGACAAAATATTCGCCGAGTTATTGATGAAATAAGTAGCGAAATGTGTGAAATCAGCAGCGAAATGTGTGAAAGTGTCATGAAAATTTTGCACACGGCAAAAATGCCCTTGGCGGCCATTTAGCAGATATTCTATTCAGATAAAATTGTACAAGTCTCTTCTTTAAAATAAAAAAAAACTACGAAGAAATTCCAATCCATTCGCGTTTTATTGAGACAAATCATCCTTTACCTACTTTTGGGACACCCGTTATAAGTTAATTGGGCAAATACAATGTGTCGACGTTTTGCGAGGCGTCCATCCCACTGCCGGTTTCCGCTCCGGTGGACGGAGATGCGGCGTGAGTATGTTATACACTGCGGGTTTTGTATGCATATCAAGATTCTACAGCCATAGTTAAGAAGCGCACTACCACAAACGGGAGCGGTGTGCGGTGCAGTGTGAGAACCGCCTAAGATACGCCGTATGAGCAATTTGTATGTTACTTATTTTTATGTTTATAGAAATATACTTCACTGAAAAATTGCTTTTGCAATAATTTCAAATACATTGTTTATCATCATAAAATCATCTTATTATGGGTTTCATCAGTAATTCATATTGTTACATTATTCATATTCAAAACATAATTTTACAAAAGCTTTCATTAGGTAAGTATATTATCGAAAACAAGCATTCCCAAATTGTGTTAATTTAATAACATGTTCCGTGTAAAATTGAAAACTGACACAATTTACTGCCGGAATAGTGTGCGGAAATAACGTGGAGTATTTCATAAACAAAATGGTGAAATAAACCGACCAGTGGTAACATCTAAATTTAATATTCGGAGTATTTCAGATGATGAATGAGCTTGTTGTGGAGCTGAAATATGGTTTGGAGATAGCCGTCATGTTACGGTTATTAACGTGCTTTCTTTTTTTTTTTATGCACAACGGGGTAGCACTTAGCCTTCATCACACCTTATGGTAAGTGCTTGAAGAACAGATAATATTAAGGCCTACTTCTTACCTAAAAATGTCTGTCGGACAATATTAACATAGTTACCAAAATCATCTTACAATCTACAATTTAAAAAAAACGTGTTGCACTCTGGGAGTGCGGCAAAAGTGAAATGGGCTCCCTAGACTTTTTCACAAAAAAAAGGAATTTGACAAAAAAAAAAGAAAAACATACGTAAGCACTAGATTTGAACCGAGGTATTCTAGCTTCAATGCCGCCCCTTTTCTAACCTGAGCATCACAACTTTGGAAACGGTGGCGAAATTTGCCTTCGTATTCTAATGACATTGTAACATTTTTTCGATCAGGTCACGTGTTCGTCTTACGAATTTTCGATGTGGCGGTCACGTGATCCTGACGCGAGTTTAACATTTTCACCCATCACAAAAACTGCTCAACGCCGCTAAAGAAGGTTTCACTTCAAAAATCTTCATATTCTAAGGAGTTTTTAGAGTTATATTTTCCCTTCCTAGAATCTGGAGATGGCAATTGTGTTATTATCAGTCACCAAGTTCAGCTGTTCCCTGCTGCATCTTACGTTTAAGGCGCCTTTAAATTAGGGGCTACATATAAACCTTCTCCTTGGACCACTTTGTCTATTTGATAGCCATTGATATCCGCATTAAAATCCGTTGCTTAGTTAAGCGCACAGACTAGACGGGGAAGTGGACTTATCTGCACAGATTGTGTTTATGTTCCTTATTTTATAACATTGAACACGATCGTGCGTGACCGATTCAAGTTTTAACACCATTCATGCATTTTTAAATATTTTTAATGCCGCTAATTTGAATAATTCAATAAACTCACGTGTCATTTTACGAGTCTGTGTAAGCTTTACGATCGCGGGACGTGAAAATAAAAAATCGACGCACGTAAAAATTAACGGGGCGTGAGCGCCGGCTGTGCTGTGCCTCAAAGAAATGTTAACTACAATCGGTGTTTTACGCAATTCGATAAACTGTTTGTCCATTTTTAAACGGTTATAAAAATCTACAGTGAAATAGGTACGATGTGTCACGCACGACGCACTCACATCGTTACATTAGCAATACGTCGAGTATTGATGCAATGCGGAATCAGCAAAAAGTATAATTTGAAATAACTTCGACGCGCAATGTGAGACTGAAATATAATGATTATGATACATTTTTAGAATCGGCTTAGTAAGCCCTTTCATTAAATACCTTACACGATAGGTTTCAGAACAAAATATTTTTTTTCCCATACAAATATAATTTCGTGCTACGGGTCAAATTGATTCTTATGGCCTAAAGATCAATCGTTCCGACCATTTGCAGCATTTTACTGAATTTAGGGGTGTACCGCTAAGGACTAATGGATTGATGACACAGTTGGCTACTGCGTCATCAAGCTATGAAGTCTGGATTTGATATCCAAGTTACCCATTTGAACCACGGACTCTTTCTTACTGCACTTTCAGTCTGTAATTGACTAGTTATTCAAATACATAATATCAGATCATACATATGTATAATCAGTACATAGTATAAAACAAAGTCACTTTCCGCCACTGTCTGTCTGTTTCTAAACTTTCTTCTTTTAAAGCACGCAACGGATTTTGATGCAGTTTTTACTGTGATTTAGAAATATAAACATACAAAACGTTCTAATTAAGTATTTGTTTAATAGAGACAATTCCATGTTTGGTGATGAAAATGATGATGAAGCCGTCAAAAAAACGATTTTTTTGAGCGCTTACATTGCAAACGCTGGCTATACCGTATGAGATATGTCAAAATAAGAAATTGTAAATCACAAAAAGGCCTACAAAATAGTCCGCGATAGCATACATCTATCTCCTAAGGTTGTCTCACAGCAACCATTTTTATCTTTATGTAATTAATTTAAAAATACTAATTTATTTGCAAAGCTAATTTGTCCTAATCAGTATTAATCCTTATCCAAATGAGTATATCTGTTAACTTGGCCTTTAATGTAGATCAAAATTGTCCTGTACCTGTTATTTCATAGAAGTTAAAAAGGATTTAAAATTACACGCAATCAAAAAAAGCGCCGCGCCTCACTCTATAGCAAAGCACGTGCAAAGCCGGGCCGGGTCGCTAGTTATAGTATAATAATATAAACATCCTGAAGGTCGCGATAAACCATGCATAATTGAATTTGCCATTCACTGAATACTGAGTCAATCATATTCCAGTCGTCGCTAAACCACCCACACAACACTCATTACAGCTAACCAAGTGCATCACTTTGCTGCGAGTAAACAAACACTCGCCGCTTTTACGACAAAATAAGGCAAGCGAAGCTCGTAAAGCCGAAGCTTACACTTTTTTGTAAGCTAATAAAATGGCGGAATAACGCCCCGGTGACAGGGTGTTTTCGGTTAATGCTGACTAGATAATGGCTGCAAATGAATGTTTCTAGCGGAAATGATAAATAAAATTGCAAGCTGATGAAATCCTATCTTAAACTTAATTTACATACTGTATAAAGTGCCTACCTCACCTGCTTTTAAAGTTTGCAGCAAAAGCTGTACCCACTGTCGTGAAATGATGATTATTTTGTGACATAAAAAATACTACCTACTGTAAAAACACCACAACTAAGCCTCGGAAGTATTTGTTATAAAACACTTTATCAACCTTAAACAATAAATAATTTCACATTTAATAATAGATTCAAGATTCAAGATTCAAATTTGTTTATTCAATTTAGATTGTTATTTACAATACTTGTGACCGTCATAGAAGCTACGCCATCGGTTCGCAAACCCTACAGCGGGATGCCTTGGAGAAGAACCGGCAAGAAACTCCAAGGGTTGCTTTTTTCTCCCTGTTTTATTTAATTTTCCACAATTTCTTAGCTCCAGTCATTTTACTGAAGAATAAATTAAATCTTCTCAAGAATTACATTTTCAACCATTATAACTAAAGTCAAATAAAAATTTAACAATCAAGAATTTTTACACATTGTTTGTTTTGTAACCATCATTCTGCTTTGTACGGTTCTAAATCATTGTTTTCAGTGGATTGAAAATTATTATTTAGGTAGTTAGTAAGTTTAGTTTAGTAGTTGTTTACCGAACTTCACTTTGTCTACATTGAAATTAGTTTCACATAATACCTGGTTTACTTGTATGCTAAATAATTGGTAGCCATTTTCAGCTAAGGATATACATATTTTGTTCTTTAAACCTTTCAGAAGGTACAAAATAGGTTACAAAATATAAAAAAAACATTCTACTAAGTAGATTGCGTGATACTCGCGTTTCATCTAACCTATTTTAAAGTTAAAGCTTCAACGCGAACAAAGAAAGCCTTTTAGCTTGATTGCCTTTCAAGTTGGCGTAACCTCAAGCCATGTGGTGCTAGATCTCGGGCAATACCTTCAAGAAAACACTTTTAGATTTTAAGGCGCTGGCCACACTGCGGCGGTCTAGCAGTCAGAGTTCCGAGTTCTGCGTTCCGCGTCTTTTCACCAATTTAGTGTAAATAATATTTATTGTAAACTAGCTTTCCGCCCGCGGCTTCGCCCGCGTGGACTACACGACGTTATCCCGCGAGAATGTGATATTTTTCCGGGATAAAAAGTAGCCTATGTTCCTCTCCAGGCTACAAAGTATCTGTGTCCCAAATTTCAGCCAAATCTGTTCAGCCGTTTTGTCGTGATTGAGTAACAAACATACAAACATCTAAACATCCAAACATCTAAACTTTCACATTTATAATATTAGTAGGATAATAAATAAATATTGGATACCATCACATAGCATAGCATAGCATGAGCACTAGTACTATGGAAATTGGAAACAACGACGGATATTACCACATACACCCAGACCCGAAAAGTTCGTTTTCAATATTTACTCGACCGGGGATCGAACCCGGGACCTCTAGAGATAGCGACACCTTGATAACTGGTGCTCACACCACTCGGCCACGGAGGTCGACAAATGCGGTATAGTATGCGGTGTCATAGAAACTTAACACAAAAGCAGTCAGACCGTGGTGGTTAAACTGAACGTGCATTCTACCAGAGTTCCGCTAAGGGGGCGCAATCTTCATACATTCAAATGGGAACTATTAGAAAGCCAGTGTGAGCAAATGTGAACGCAGAACGCGACCGCAGAACGCAGACCGAGGGGGCGATTTGTTCGGCGTCTAAGCCTTTGTTTTAAATTTTAATTCAAACTGAAAGTCAACTCCAGACTTTCGGAGTTTGGATGCTATTATTCGATGGTTTATTGTGCTCTGGAAGAATGTTTTTGAAAATGTTGAAAATGAAATATTGGGAAAGTAGTCTGAAGTTTTATTTGTGTTGGTATCAAAGTTAGTTATGAAATTAATGTTCAGTTGAATGTGATAACAAATTACTTTTTCACTTCTCATGCTCGTAAAGTTCGTGTTTATGTTGGGTATAGGCTGCATAAAATCGCTTTTTATGCTCTAGTGCATAAAGTAAAATCTTCGTCTAAGTCCCAGACTTTAAGACAAAAGGCGTCAGGTAAACAGCCACGGTAGGTATTTCATTCTTCGATTTTGTACATAATCCATTTTAAATACCTAAATTAATAAAACTAGGCAAAATTATTGAGTGTTCTAAGAAATAAGTATTTCAAGAGCATTATAGACTACAATCTATGCTAAAGTCACTGATCTGGCAATGCCACATATAAAAAAAAAGAAAAAGAAAGTCTTCCCGCCAATATGGCGAAGTCTTTATTTTTTCTTTTTTGCAATATGGTTATTTATTTTCCTCACACTCTAAGTGAAAAGCAGAGTGTATAACTTGTACATAAAACCCATTTTACCTTCGAATTGACTATCAACCCTCGCCTACGGCTCGAGTGGATATATACGTCTCGGGTAAAATGGTATGTTTTATGCACTTGTTGTACAATCTACGATTTTGTCAAAATAGCAAACGCTCTACTCAGTCAAATTGTCCAGACATCGACTATTAACTATAGTCTGTTCGAATCCAATTTGGAAAAAATGTAAACAAAGACGCCATTATTCTGACCATAGACTATTTAGTGATGTGGTAAAAATTATACCATTTATAAATCGATAAATAATTTGATTGCTTCGATTCGATTAATTGAATGCTATTATATTGGAGCTTCGCGTTAGTGAAGAGTTTTTAGTTTATTACTTCTCAAGCCTCGAGAGATGACGGTGTTCATCGCGATTATAGAGAAATAAAAGGCTTATATTGAACCGAGTAAAAATTAAGATTTTAAATTATTTTTATGCATTCACAATGCAATTTTGTAAGTATAGGAAAAATGTAATACTTAGTAAAAAACCACGAGCCCTATAAGTAGCTTTCTGGCGAGATTTTTTTTATTTCACACTAACACGTCATCATCATCACATAACAAATTGAAAAGTGACTTTAACATAATATATAAGTATTATGTAAGGTTACTTTCCATCACAAATTTATCATAAATAGTAAAACATTATGACATTATTATTAATTATTATTATGACATTTTGTCAAAATAACGTCAAATTCAGTCTCGGAATTTTTTAAGAATTATTTTATAAATAATATATATTTTGTAAAGCAGTGCGTTAAGTTGAAAACATTATGAATCCAAGTGTTCAGGCAGGATAGTATTTTCTTAATATGTGAGTAATCCGCAAATCCGCGACCCGGCTGTGACGGGCGCAGCAGTCGTCGGCCACCAGTATTCGGTCGGCCGCGCGCGAAGATATTATACGTGTGATCGGTCTACTACTACATTCGGCTGCAAATGCTGATTTTCCATATGCATTGACTTTGTTCACGCCGCGCGTGATTCATTCATTCACGTTCATTCGTGGGGTCGGCGCCAACCGCCGCCCGCGCGACATCGCGACCAGTTGGCCGTAAGCAGCCGTGAGACAAGTTCGTGTGTTTCTGTAGCGACGTGCCGCGCCAGTTACCTACCCGTATCGTGACCGAGATCTCGAGCGTTTTTGCACCTAGGAGCGCCCGGTCCGGGTACGGACTTGTGACCCGTGTGTGTTCGCTTTGAAAAGCGCCGGGAAAGTTTTAGCTGCCTATTAGGGCATTGTGTAGTATAAGAGTGTTAGCTGTAAGAGTTTCCCATCGGGGGTTGTGTGGAGATCGTTTAGCCAGGCGCGCCGGCCAGACAACGTTCAGCCCCCCTGGATTACGGACACTATTTTCTAGTAAGGTAGGATTAGCTTAATTTACTTAATTTTGCATGAGAAACCTTCGTTTCAATAAGCTGTGGAACACAGTAGATGTGGTCATCACAATTGTGCGTGATCATATTTTTGGTAGCAGAACTTAGTTGATATAATTAATTTTCATATTAAAATTAACTACATAAAATATCATAGTAAAAATAAAAAGCGTACCTAAAAAGCGTACCTAAAAATTTTTTTTTTTTGTTGAAATCTCGAGGGTATTTGAAGATCCCGAGACGATTTGAAGTACTAAGAAATTGTTCTAGTAAATTCTCGAAGCGAATGTTTCTCACTTGGTGGATCCGATAATAAATAGACACTTATATAATTGTTGTCACATACTAGTGATTTGATACGAGTTTACTCGCCTAGATGTGTATATTTTTTTTTGTGTGTCCGGATTTATTTGACGAATAGTTCGTTCGAAAGTGTGTTTATTAGTACCACATACTAGTGATTTGATACGAGTTTACTCGCCTAGATGTGTATATTTTTTTTTGTGTGTCCGGATTTATTTGACGAATAGTTTCGTTCGAAAGTGTTGTTTATTAGTACCACATACTAGTGTTTGTTTCGAGTCCGCTTGCCTAGTTAAAAAAGTGGAACTAGTTTTAATTATTAGTAGTATTAAATTACGAGTATTATTATTAAAAATAGTTTTGTTTTCGTTTGTTGATAACGGTTTAGTAGTTGATTTGCGAGGTTGACTTGGCCGTGCCGTTATGCCATACCGTTAATCCTATACGTTTTGTTTATACCGTTATATTGTTAGCCCTTGAAATTGGTAAGTTGCTAATAATTTATGAAAATAGTAGGGTCCGTGTATGTCGTCCGAATTTTAATTGTGTTTTATATTATCGTGACGCGACCTATTTCTATTGCTTTTTTTGTTGATGTTTACCACCTTTATATTTCCTTGTTTGCTTTGTTTATTAAACGGAATATAAATGGCTCCTACGAATCCGACCGCCGTATCCAGGGCTGGCATCCAAGGAGCTTTGCGTTGGCTTGCTTGTGCGGTCACATTAATAGACCGAGCCGACCGGGTAGGCGCGTTGCTAGCTCGGTATGGCGGGCTGGCAGCTCGGCTGCAAGACCTGGAGCGCCACGCCATGGAGTGTCGCGCGTATTATATGGAAAACCCCCCAGCTGATGATGCCGTGTCGGAACAGCTGGAGCAGGATGTAGCCCAGGCCTATGAGCTGGCTGACCAGTTCACGGAGGCGGCTGAGAGGGCCCTGGCTGTTCGGAAGGGGGAGCCGGTTTTGAGCGGGGAGGTCAAACCTACCCCGACGGCGTTGCTAGGCCGATTGCCTACATTGGAGATTCCCACTTTTAATGGGGATCTGTCAGCCTGGATGGGCTTCATTAATTTGTTTGACAGTTTGGTGGATTCACGACGGGACTTATCCCCTAGTGAGAAGTTGGCCTATTTGCGCTCCTCCCTGCGAGGAGAGGCCAGCGCGGTAGTCCAGCACCTGCTCATCAGTGACGACAACTACCAGGTGGCTCGCCAGCTTCTGGTTAGCAGGTACCAGAATGTCCGGTTACTGGCGGACACCCACGTGGCCACGATTTTGGCCCTCCCGCGAATCACGCGGGTACACCTGTTACGGAGGGAGTTGCTGAACCCGCTACTGTCAGCGGTCAACTCCCTAAGGCGATTGGACCTGCCGGTGGATCAGTGGTCCTTTGTACTGCTGCACATAGTCCTCGCCAAATTGCCCGCTGAAATGAAGGGGCGTTTCGAGCAGAGGTACGGAGGCGACAGCGCCTCGTATCTCCCGCCCTTCGCGGACCTCCTTCGTTTTTTGGAGGACGAATGTAGGATGACGCACCACCTGGAGCCTGCCCCGGTTCTAAGTGTTGGTCGTATGGTGGCGGCGAGGGAACAGCCCCGTCGCCCGACCAATCGCTATGCTGCCTTCCAGCAGTCCCCTCCCCCCGCACCGAGTGAGCGGTGCAGGTATTGCAGGGGAGATAGGCACATGGTGCACGAATGTGCCAAATTTAGAGGCCTCCGCCCAGAGGGACGGAGGGCCGTTGCTAGACAGCGCCAATGGTGCTATGGGTGTTTGGGGGGACACATGCAGTCGGCGTGTCCCCAGACAGAGGATTGTCGTCTTTGCGGAGGGAGGCATCACCCCCTCCTTTGTTTGGACCGCAAGGACGCCGGGAGCGACCGGGGTTCGAATTCCTCGCGCACGGGCGGGGGCCCGGCAGCCCGGAACCGGTCCCCTAGAGATTCGGCGGGGCTTAGCCCCCCCGTTCAGTCCCCCCCGGAGAGGGGGAACTATAGGAGAGACGCCCCCGCCACGGGCGGGGGTAGGGGGGTACCACAAGAGTACGCCACGGTGGCGATGGGCACGGGCCCTATTTGCTACTCCCCCCCCCCTAATGGAGAGGCCTCGATTGGGGTACTATGTACCGAGGCACGCCCCACACGGGTATTACCCTGCGCCTAGGAGTGCTGTTGGTCGGGGCCAGTACGTACCCGATTGGGACCCGCTCGCCCGGTACGAGCGTCCCACATTTGGCGCGCCGACTCAGGCGCGAGGGGGACAAGTACCCCCCCAAAATTTTTAATGGCGCCCCTGTCGGACCCAACCACCCCTCCGGAGCTTGTGCTGTTGCCAACAGCCTCCGTGAATGTTTGGGGACCTAAGGGCAATGTTGTCACGGTGCGTGCCCTTTTGGACTCAGGTGCCCAGGGGTGCATAATGTCCAGGTGGCTTGTCCGACAGCTGGGTCTTTTGCTTGTGCCGCATCACGAAGCGGTACGGGGGGTGGGAGACTCGCGGATCCCTGATCCGATTGGTCGAGTTGAGTTCTCCTTCTCCCCCCACTTCGCGCCAAGGCCGAAGATCGGTGCTTCGGCGATAGTATTTGATAAGGTGGTTGGACCACTCCCGCAAGTGCGAGTGCCGCCATCCACGATTGAGCTGACGTCTGGACTGGCTTTGGCTGATCCTTCCTTCCACCGACCGGGCCCAATACACTTGTTGATTGGTGCGGATGTCCTCGGTCGTGTACTGTGTGGAAGCAAGCGAGTTTTGCAGACAGCCGATCTTGTCGCCTTGTCCTCGTCGCTGGGTCATGTGGTGATGGGAAAGGTACCACAGACACCAGAGACCCCGTCGGTAGACCGCCAGACCATTGTCGGTTCTACTTTGTCCGACGTTCTCCAAAAGTTTTGGGAGGTGGAGGAACCCCCCACTGCCAAGCGGTTGGATCCGTTAGCCGAGGAGTGCGAATTGTTCTACCAGAACAACACTGGGCGCCTCCTCTCGGGTCGCTTGATTACCCGCTTGCCCTTCTTGGCGGTCCGCCCTCCTTTAGGGAGCTCCCGACCGATGGCCGAGAAGAGATTGTTGTCCATGGAGCGTAGGATGGCCAGGGATCCCGCATTCAAGGAGAAGTATATAGACTTCATGCGGGAGTATTTGGACCTTGGGCACATGTCCATCTCGCAGTTGGACTGGCGTAATGTGGAACATTACTTCCTGCCACACCACGCTGTTTTGAAGACTTCCAATGGGAAGATCCGCGTGGTCTTTGATGGTTCAGCGCCCACGTCAACCGGAGTGTCGTTGAATCAGTGTCTGCATGCGGGGCCGAAGTTGCATCACGATGTCTGTGATGTTTTGACCAACTTCCGCCGGCACGCTGTCGTCTTTGTGGCCGATATCCGCATGATGTTCAGACAGACCGTGATTCACCCGGAGGATAGACGATACCAGCTCATCCTTTGGCGTGAGGATCCCCAGGATCCGATGTTGGCTTACGAGCTGAACACCAACACTTATGGTTTGCGGTCGAGCCCCTTTGTGGCGATCCGTTCGCTTTTGGAGCTCGCAGAGCGCGAACGGCTACGCTATCCCCGGGCATCTGCTCTTATTGAGGGGGGGGCCTTATTTGTCGACGATATCTGCACGGGGGCCTCGAGCTTAGATGAGGCTCTCGTCTTACGTGATGAGCTGATTGCGCTCTTGAGGGCTGGTGGCTATGAGTTGCGGAAGTGGCTGTCTAACTCACCGGACCTATTGGCAGATTTGCCTAAGGACCACCAGCAAGAGCCGCTCCTCTTTGAAAATCCGGAGACTCCAGACATGCTGTCTGTTTTGGGAGTCCAGTATCGACCAGTCCCGGATTTGTTCACATATAGATTGGAACTGCCAGACTCAAAGGTCTGGACTAAACGCACGGTGCTGTCTACTGTAGCCCGTACCTTTGATCCGAACGGTTGGCTCAGCCCTGTAGTGTTTTCGATGAAGTGCTTCCTACAGGAGCTCTGGGCTGCGGAATTGTCATGGGATGAGCCCCTCTCTGGTAGCCTCCTACGAGAGTGGGTGAGGTTCGTGTCATCCCTACCCGACGTCAATCGGGTTTGTATACCGAGGCAAATGCTGCCTTCGGGAAAGTTTAAAGCCTCCCTGCACGGCTTTTGTGACGCGTCCGAAAGCGGATACGCGGCAGCCGTTTACATCCGAACGGTGGACGCAGCAGGCGTTGTCGCCGTACACTTAGTTATGGCCAAGAGTAAGGTCGCCCCCCTTCGGACTAGGCTAACCATTCCGAAGTTGGAGTTGTCCGGCGCCACTCTCTTAGTACGGCTACTCAATCATGTTGCCGACACCTTGGGAAACGGTGTCGACCTGGAGTCGATATTTGCGTGGTCTGACAGCCAGGTCGTCCTTTGTTGGCTGAAGAGTTCAGTCCACACCCTTGAGGTTTTTGTGGCCAACCGGGTCTCACAAATTCAGACTTCAAAGGCCCCGTTGATTTGGCGCCACGTACCGGGCGAATTGAACCCCGCAGATTGTGCCTCCCGCGGCTGCGAGGCGCCTGAGTTAGTGGACCACCACCTATGGTGGAGTCCATCATGGTTGTTACGGCCTGAGCGCTCATGGCCTGCCACCCCGGCTGTGGCCAGAGTCCCAGACCTAGGCATGCGTGTTCACGCCGTGGAGACGGTGGCGGCTCCGCAGATGGAGTTTTTGTTAGACCGCTACAGTTCTCTTGATAAGTTGCTCGGCGTGACTGCTTGGATGAGGCGCTTTGTGCGAAATTGTCGCCAGCCTCAGGAGAAATTGTTGTCTCCGGTCCTCGCCCCACAAGAGCGGCAAGACGCTCTTTTGCATTGGTTGCGAGTGACGCAACAGCGAGAGTTTGAACCGGAGCTGAAAGCCCTGCGCTCAAGTAAGCCCAAGTTGAAGGGACCCTTGGTGCGGTTGAATCCTTTCTTGGACAGTACCGGATTGCTGCGTGTCGGAGGTAGGCTCAGACATGCCAACCTGCCGTACGGATCACGCCACCCTTTGTTGCTCCCCAAGGATGGACCGTTAGTTAGACTGTTGATTACAGACCGACATGTAAAGAATGCTCATGCCGGTTGTAATGCTTTGACCGCGCTCCTCCAACGAGAGTTCTGGATTTTGTCAGCGCGGAGAATAATCCGATCCGTTATTTTTCGTTGTCTCCCGTGTTATCGTTTGCGCGCCGATACGATGCAGCCCCAGATGGGTGATTTGCCTGCCGATCGAGTGAACGAATCGATGCCCTTCTCAGGAGTTGGAACGGATTTTGCGGGGCCATTTACCGTTAAGACATCGCGGCTTCGTAATGCTAGAACGGAAAAGGCTTACTTGTGTGTATTTGTTTGTTTGGCCACTAAAGCGGTCCACCTGGAGGTGGTTAGTGCCCTCACCACAGAAGCCTTTGTAGCCACGTTGAATCGTTTTGTGTCTCGCCGCGGAATGCCGTCGTTAATCAGGTCCGATTGTGGAACCAATTTCAAGGGCACCGATAGGTATTTAAAGGAAGTTTGCGAATTTTTGGATAGGAATAATTTTGAGATCGGATCCACACTCTCTCGCAGAGGGGTACGATGGCAGTACTCCCCGCCATCCTGCCCCCACTGGGGAGGGATTTTTGAAGCAACTGTAAAGGCCGCTAAAACTCACCTTCGTCGCGTTATTGGGGAGACGGTCCTCACGTTTGAGGAACTCGCGACCGTATTTTGTAAGGTTGAGGCGGTCCTCAACTCGCGTCCGTTGTGTCCGTTGTCTTCGGACGCGAATGATTTAGAGGCCCTTACGCCGGGCCATTTTTTGATTGGCAGACCGCTTAACGCCTTGCCGGAATATCCTTATTCCGAAGTGCCCTCCGGACGGCTCTCGCGATTTGAATTGCTCCAGCAGCTTACGCAGAGTATTTGGCGCCGTTGGCATCTGGAGTATTTGCACATTTTGCAGCAACGCGTTAAGTGGTCGGATAGGACGACCCCACCCAAGACTGGAGACCTCGTGTTGGTAAAGGATCCAAACCTGCCGCCCCTCCGCTGGCGTTTAGGACGCATTGTTCAGCTTCATCCGGGGTCGGATGGTGTGCCCAGGTTTGCCGAGGTCCTGGTGGGGGACTCTGTTTTGAAGCGAGCGATCGCTACCCTCTCTCGCCTGCCCTTAGATTGAGTTGGCGGACAGTTTGCTACTGTCCGGGACGGGGGGATGTTCACGCCGCGCGTGATTCATTCATTCACGTTCATTCGTGGGGTCGGCGCCAACCGCCGCCCGCGCGACATCGCGACCAGTTGGCCGTAAGCAGCCGTGAGACAAGTTCGTGTGTTTCTGTAGCGACGTGCCGCGCCAGTTACCTACCCGTATCGTGACCGAGATCTCGAGCGTTTTTGCACCTAGGAGCGCCCGGTCCGGGTACGGACTTGTGACCCGTGTGTGTTCGCTTTGAAAAGCGCCGGGAAAGTTTTAGCTGCCTATTAGGGCATTGTGTAGTATAAGAGTGTTAGCTGTAAGAGTTTCCCATCGGGGGTTGTGTGGAGATCGTTTAGCCAGGCGCGCCGGCCAGACAACGTTCAGCCCCCCTGGATTACGGACACTATTTTCTAGTAAGGTAGGATTAGCTTAATTTACTTAATTTTGCATGAGAAACCTTCGTTTCAATAAACTGTGGAACACAGTAGATGTGGTCATCACAATTGTGCGTGATCAGACTTATTGGTGTTATTATTGTACAAACTCATCGGTTATCAGTGACATTTCTACATTATTTGGAAACTCGGAGTGCATAATAGTGGCACAGGAATTATCTTCATAGGGAGATCATACTATCCTGTCATCCTACCAAAAATATAATTAGAAACGAAAAGACTAACGCTCGTGAGCTATCGGAGGTGTTCTCGCGAACACCAAGTGTGTTATTGTTTTGATGAATCTATGTGATAGTTATTATTATCGGTTGGTTTATATTTTGTATTCTGACTTAGAAGTTTAATGTTAAAAGAAAATAAATTCTTAATTTCAAAGTATGTTTTATTTAATTGTTATCCTACTATATTAAGTGATTTCTTAAAGACATAATTTCATTAATTTCTAGCTTTAAAGTTTTGTAGACTATTTCGAAATTTAATAAGAAAAGCTTATTCTACTAAATATTATATTACAGCGCCATATAGTAAGTCAAAAGGCAAGCTCGCAGGAAGTGTCTTACATCGCCATCTATCTACGAATCCACCAAATTGTATACATTATGAAAAGCTCAGTTGACTATTCATGTATGTATTTAAAGTGTCATAAACTATGTGGTTGATCAACAGATAAACAGTATGGCGGATGCTAGGGTATGCAAAACGGTAATCGGTAATCGGTTTTTTACCGGTAATCGGTCCAATGTGAACAATCGATAATAACCGAAAAAAATGGTAATGCGTCGTGTCGTGTCGGGTCGTATCGACGACAGTGTTGCTAACTTGCTGGCAAACGTTACACGCGTGATAGTTAGCGATTCGATCGCGGCTGCTGATCACGGACTCGATTCTCACTCTTTAGAAATTGTATTTATCCTACTTGATAAATAGCGAAAAAAATATTTTCAAATTTAAAGTCAAAAGTTGTACAATAAATTTCTGAATCATATTCATAAGACTCTACTTACGAAAAAGTAGCAATGACATCGTTTCAGAAAATTTTGCGCACGGAATTCCGCTATGTCCCAGCCCTAACGGACCCGAGAATGTACTTTTTTTAATATTTGTGATTTTTGTGATAATTACCACACTTTTATTAGCTTCACTTGTAACTAAGTCACAATGTAAGAAAATCTTGGAATTCAATTTTAACCTACTTTTAATTGTCGTATTGATTTGAAACTTTGCAAGTCTATATGAATCCGATGACAATACAATAATTTGCTACCATCGAGCTGATCTGATGATGGAGTCAAGAGGTGGGCAATATAACTCTTCAATGACTGCTAGGAAACCCCTCGAGTTTAGGCTCATTTGTTTTGTTCTGATGAGACCTATTCGCTACACTTAATGGTGAGGGTCTGATGATGGAGCAGGGAGGAAGCCAGTGGCACTTCTTAATGACCACTAGGAAACCCCTCGAGTTTAGGCTCCGTTGTTTCATTCTGACGAGACTTATTAGCTGCACATGGTGGTGAGTGTCTGATGATGGAGCAGGGAGGAAGCCAGTGGCACTCCTTAATGACCAATGGGAAACACCTCGAGTTCTGGCTCATTTGTTTCGTTCTGATGAAACCTGTTCGCTACACTTGGTGGTGAGGGTCTGATGATGGAGCAGGAAAGAAGCCAGTGACAATCCCTCATGACCAATAGGCAACCCCTCGAGTTTGTGCTCATTTGTTTTGTTTTGATAAGACCTATTCGTTACACTTGGTGGTGAGGGTCTGATGATGGAGCTGGGAGGACCCAGTGAAACTCCTTAATGACCTCAAGAAAACCCCTCGAGTTTGGGCTCATTTGTTTCGTTGAGACGAGACCTATTCGCTACACTTGGTGGCGAGGGTCTGATGATGAAGCTGGGAGGAAGCCAGTTGCACTCCGTAATGGCCAATAGGAAACCCTTCGAGTTCTGGCTCATTTGTTTTGTTCTGATGTGACCTATTCGCTACACTTGGTGGTGTGGGTCTGATGATGGAGCAAGGAGGAAGTCAGTGGCACTCCTTAATGAGTACTAGGAAACCCCTCGAGTTCTGGCTCATTTGCTTCGTTCTGATGAGACCTATTCGCTACACTTGGTGGTGAGAGTCTGATGATGGAGCAGGGAGGAAGTCAGTCGCACTCCTTAAGACCAATAGGAAACCCCTCGAGTTTGGGCTCATTTGTTTCGTTCTGATGAGACCTATTCGCTACACTTGGTGGTGAGTGTCTGATGATGGAGCAGGAAGGAAGTAAGGGTTCGGCTCGCGCATCTGGCAACTAGTAGACTCCACTTGAATTTGTAAAGCTAAATACATACAATCACGCCTTTGAGTTATAATGTTTACGGGGTGGGCAGACACATGAATGGATTGTGAAATCGATTACCATCCCCATACATAGCTTGCCATCTGTTAAACTAAAAAGTAAAAAATAAATATGTAGTTTAAAAAACTATAAAAACACACTTTTATAGGAACAGACTCAAAAGTACAAAATAACCGTCTATTCAGTAACTGAAATTAAAAAGCGTGGTGCGCCCTTTGCAAAGCATGCATTCAAGTACTTATTATTGACAACGCGCACCACGCTTTTTAATTTTAGTTACTGAATAGACGGTTATTTTGTACTTTTGAGTCTGTTCCTACAAAAGTGTGTTTTTATAGTTTTTTAAACTACATATTTTTTTATCAAGACAGAGATATTTTATCTTCGATTACATAACATCGATTAATAATCGATATAGTTGAACTAATAATTGAATTATCTGATAGACATTACGTCAAGCACTATGCGATCACCATGGCGATCACAGATAATACAAGATTTTTGCTTGAATGAATAACCTCACTTTTCTTATTAAAATTTTCAAATAAATTTTAAAAATAATAAACATACTACGATCTTTGGAACAAATTAGTGAGATATAAGTTGAAACCTTCTAAATACTAATGAATGTGTTTTTAAATCCATTTAGTGGCCGAAAGTGTGAGAATTTTTAATGGAACAGGTTTGTTTACATTTTTTCCAAATTGGATTCGAACAGACTTTACGACTAACATTGAGAAAAGTCTTATTCAACGACAAAAGATGTGAGATCTAAATGGGTGCCAAGTTTAACGGTCAGTCCTGAAAATTTAGTACTTACATAAAATGTTTTATAACAACTTAAAATATAATTTCTTCTTATAACTTAGGATAATATATTGAAGCCTAAGGTCTGACTTGGCTAGTTCTTGTATACGAATTATTATTAGGTACTTACTGAAACAGTCATGGAAGAGCCCTATGTTCATCTCTAGTTTCTAGTCTACCAGCAAGCCAAATTTTCGGAAGAATACAATAAGAACTTCGGCTTTAGAGCTTGCGAAGGCTATAATATATATATAATTCGTATATGAAAACTAGCCAAGTCAGACCTTAGGCTTCAATATATTATCCTAAGTTATAAGAAGAAATTATATTTTAAGTTGTTATAAAACATTTTATGTAAGTACTAAATTTTCAGGACTGACCGTTAAACTTGGCACCCATTTAGATCTCACATCTTTTGTCGTTGAAGTCAACAACCAAGGCATATTTCCTAATATTGAAGTTGGCTCTCACTTCACATATTTTATGTTTTTGATGAGATATCATTACTTTTTGTAGAGAAATTATTAGTAGGTACTTATTCATAATAAAATTAATACCAAATGTTTCAGTATATTTTATTTGGTCAGTTATATTACTTTGCCCTTGTGTATCAGCTACTGACAATGAAACTAATTTTATGCTCGTGTTTGGTGTGGACGTAGAAATATCATTTTTAACAGATTTTCCTATTTCCAACAGTTTCTTTTTCCTAGTCGTAATAGTTTATGGTGTTTTGCTCGACGAAGTTGCAGTAGGTATTTAATGTTCCTGAGCAGATATTGCATTTCCATTTGCGTTTTGATTCTGGTTTCATTAAGCGATAAAGCTTTCCGGACAAACTACGAAACTATGTAATTGCTAACGGAATTACGGATCTTTACGAAACAGAACATAGCAAATAACAAATTTAACAAACAAAAGTATAATTTAGATTACCTATTTGACATTATTTTCTATAAGTACACTTTACTCTCTATAAAGTTTTTACTCTTCCATCAACTTTCAACAATATAGTATAGAAAAAAAGGATTTTTCTCTTGTTTTCTATACTGTGGGTGGGTGTATATGGAATCATCTATCGTTGACTTTAGTGAACTATTTATGTGCAAAGTGTGCACCTACAGGGAGAACATAGCAACTTTCGCATTTTTTGGCTTCTCGTTAGTTCCCATTTATGTATGAAGATTGCGCCCCCTGGTGGTCGGGTTATAAGTACTATGCTCCGTTTTGACATGAAAGAAGGACAAACAAACAAACAAACACACTTTCACATTTATCATTACGACTCTGTAGCTCAGTGGTTAGAGCAGTCGCCCGGAAAGCGAAAGGTCGTGGGTTCGAGTCCCATCAGAGATGGTTGTGAGATGAAGGTCGGTTTTTTCTAAATACTTCATTTTCCATTTTTCAATAATAAAAATTGGATTGTGAATGCAAAAAAGTAAAAATTTTAATAACTTTATAATTTATATTAATATTAATAATTATTTTAACTGAAAGGTCGTGGGTTCGAGTCCCATCGGAGCTGGTTGTGAGATGAGGGTCGATTTTGTCTAAATTCTTCATTTTCCATTTTTCAATAATAAAAATTGGATTGTGAATGCAAAAAAGTAAAAATTTCAATAACTTTATAATTTATATTAATATTAATAATGAATAAATAATAATTATTATTAAATAATAATATGGATATCGTGCTAGATGGCGCAAGCTTGTAATTTATTTAACGCGAGGACAAAAAAGTATTTGGGTAATCTGGGGTTCGAACTTGGTTCTCTCGAGTCCTCAATATTGAATGGCCACTACGCCGTCGGCGCTAGCTGAACTTCTAGAGGTATGACGAAATATTGGTATATAACAGAATAAAAACTATTACAAACTTATATTTGTACTTCATCTTATACAAGATCTTATACAGGATAAGTGCATAGGGAACGCAAATATAAGTTTGTCAACGTTTTATTTAAAAAAAATACTAGTTTCGGATTTTTTCCTTTGTATTCACCAGATTACCTGTCTACATGCCAAATTTCAGCTTTCTAGGTCATCTGGAAGTGGGTTAGAGTTTTGATTATAGGTGAGTCAGTGATAAAAATAACGATTTTTGGACGTAAATATCTAAATAACCGTTTGAGGTGTGTATATAAAATTTGGAGCACATATTTATCTCGCTAGTCTCAATACATAAGCCAAATTTGACATGTTTCTGTGTAATAGTTCTTGAGTTATGAGGGGGTCAAAAGTGGCTCCAAATGGTTCGTGTTAAGATACACACGGTGCTGCTCGCCAGTTCTGTTTGCTTTTGAACTTGGCTGATACGCTGCCGCGTATCCAGATTATTTGATCTTCTATACTTATACTTAATCTATACTAATATTATAAAGAGGAAAGATTTGATTGTTTGTTTGTTTGCATCGAATAGGCTTCTAAACTACAGGACCGATTTCGAAAAAATTTTGACCATTAAAAAGCTACATTCTTCCCGAGTGACATAGGTTATATTTTATCCCGATATTCCCACGGGAACGGGAACCACGCGGGTAAAACCGCGAGGATCTGCTAGTTGTATTACAAAGTAAATAATGAGTTATTTCTCAATGTAAATGTCACCGAGGTACAGAATTAGTGTTAACCTATTTGTCTCTGAATAAGGAATACGAGTGAATCTCCGGGGAAATACCAATAGTATTTGCGCAGGTCTAATTCGGATCCAGCTTATTACCAGAGAATAGCTAATACATTACAGAACGAACGGAGATTTTAGGATTTCTCTGAAGAATACAAAGTATACCATTGCGAGCATCACTTAAATTAAATATAAAAAACTGTCTTTGCGCCCGCGGCGTCGCCCGCGTGGACTACACGACGTTATCCCGCGGGAATGTGATATTTTTCCGGGATTAAAAGTAGCCTATGTGTCTCTACTGGCTACAAAGTATCTGTGTCCCAAATTTCAGCCAAATCCGTTTAGCCGTTTTAAGCGTGATTGAGTAACAAACAGTTAAACATTCAAACATCTAAACTTTCATATTTATAATATTAGTAGGATGAAGTAGTTGGAAAAAAATTATCGGCCCCACTCTGATAGGCCTCGAACCCACGGCTTTTCACTGTCCGGGCGAATGCTCTAACCACTAAGCTATGGAGCCGTTAGGAGTCTCGTCGAATTTGTTCAATACTTCTGCGCTGTTAGCTAGAATTTATTACATCAATGTGAAGATATTACTACCCCTCGAAACCCGAATTAAATACCTTTCCAGATATTTGACAATCGATAAAGATGAAATAATTTCTAATTCTAAATATTTTTTTGCTTTTTTATTGAAAATATTTAAAATTAAAAAATAGAAAAATAATAGAAATAAAAAAATGCTGGTTTTTGAAAAGGGAGATGTTTAATTTTATGCCAAGATACGGGCAAGTAAATTAAAAAGACTGCTGCAGACTCCAGTCAAACTATTGCGGACCAAACTTAGTCTACTGCAGACTATACGTAGTCTACCTGCGGTCTCGAGAGAGTCTGGCGTAGACTAAAGACTAAAGACAACCTACGGTTTACTTTACACAGTCTAATGCAGACATAACATAGTCTGCTGCAGACTTAACATAGTCTGCTGCAGACTTAACATAGTCTGCTGCAGACTAAACACAGTCTGCTACGTATAACACCGCCTGTTTGCTATAAGTTGGTAGGTATGAATCTGTATGTTGAAATAATTTTCCTATGAAGAAAACGCAGACTCCAGATAACACTCATATAATTTTTGATCCAACTTACAGGTACAGGCATAGTACAGGTATAACAATATAGATACAGTCGACGTCTTAGTGAACTTATCCCCTCGAGGCTAGTTTGAAGAATGACCTCTCTTTGCTCGTTAATCGGGCTCAAGTCTAGCTACCCCCCACCAATTTTACCACAGATTAGCCTATTAAATTTAACAAAATGGCGGCAAGAGACGGCATTACCAGTGTTGCTATTAAAAAATATGAAAAACCTTCTAAAATCATGACATTCGGCCATCTGATAACGTGCTGTCTCCCGACGCACATATAAAAATTATTTAGAATCAATTAATTAGGTAAGTATACAGCTAATATACTGATACACAACTATTCTCAATAGTAAAGTCTTACAACTATGTACCTATTTAGGTTAATCTTATAGTAATAAAAACCTTAAGTTAAAACTTAAAACATAATTGAAACAAATACATTATATTACACAATGCTCAACAATAATCTTTTAAGGAAGCCGATGACTTGTTTAGAATATAGATATTATCGTGAAAATATTGTTTTAGTAAATCGTTAAGTAATACATAATCAAATAAAATAAATTATCAATAACAAACTAATCTAAAACTATTTGAATCAATGTATAAATTAACATAATCATGACATTCGTTAACAAGCGACTATTATTACTTAGAAAACTTATTTTGAAACTATACTTGTTATATAATCATGTGTAAGTAAGTATATGGAATGATTAAAGTAAAGTCTGGTTATAATCTATAAGCATTAGTTATGGGTCATAAAAGAAAAATGGATTAGCTTGGTACTAGTTTACATCAATGCATTGTCAGGAGCTACATTCAAGAATATTAGATGGTGTCAGAAGCAAAATCCCTAAGAATGTTACATTAGGAATAGGTAGGTACAGAATTTAACTTTAACCTGATAACTAGACACCCTTATCACTTCACTCAAATAGTGGAAAAAGCAACTACGAGTCATGAAAGGATTAAAGACCTAATATTAGATGAATTTAACTATCGCTAAGTTTGACCTAGTTTAGTCCTTACAAAAACAACTGTAGGCCTCTGCACAGTTACCAATTTTTACCCAGATATGAGTAACAAACCAAGTTATAGATACGTATTTACCATAGTGCACAATTTGTATTAAATCAAAATATGAATTAGGACAACTAAAGGAATTATTTAAAGGCATGTTCGTAATAGGCATTATTACCGATTAATTTAAATATTCTTATAAGGAAGTTACACTGATAATGAAGATGCCGCAGGTACAATTTGAACCGTCACAGCAACAATTTGCTTTTTCAACTTGTCAACCAGTTGTCCAAGGTTTCCAGAGCATTATTTTCCAGCACCAAATCTTAAATGCATCTATTCTCTGCCTCTGTTAGAATAGTACAATACATGGTTCCACTCCGTACATGAAAATCAAAAGATCATATTATTATCATTTCTAATGAATAAGTTAATGATTTTAAACAAGTTCGCAATTTAATATCAAAACTTAAAAATGTCTACAAGGTATCCTCATACGAGCATGACCCGCATCCTTATCAACAAATATTCATATTACTGTGAATAATATTAGTGTAAATAGATTTAATAATTATAATTGGGATATGAAGAAGTATATTACCATGGATAGAAATAGAACAAGTAAAATCATGAACAGCTTTTCGCCCAAATGAATTAACTACACGATGATTTCCCGTGGGAATAAAATATCCTCCCGGGGTCAAAAGAAGCCGATATGCTATTCCACAGACAAAAGATTTCAAAGATCCGTCCAGCCGATAGCCGTGATTGGGGAACAAACATACAAGCTTTTGCAATCATAATAGTAAAATGAGATAAGATACATGACATGATAATATATACTTCAATATAAGTCAACTTCAGTATCAGCGATCCACTCGTCTCAATATCCGACTTACAACCACAGCCCACGATGATCATCATCACAACAACGATCACTCTGTGATCTGCACCTTCAGTATCATATTATCTCCTCTCATTACCACAGCACGTACACTCTGCTGTCTCCAGTTTGTATGCTGTGTTGGTTCGTACGTTCAAGGGTAGCGGGATCCTCATTATTATATTAACTCGATGCTAGCTCATGATAAGTACCTACTGGATGCTACAATTGGCATCTGAAAGCAGTAAACTCACAACACACATAGTAACCAAATCAATTTTATTAATCATTCAAAAGAAATAGATGTATCTGATAATGAATCAATAGAAATAAATGTAAGTATATGAATTCTCATATTCTTTTATAAACATTAGTATGTAAGGTACTTAGTAACTTCAACCATAGTAGAAACAAATGATAAACTGACCAGATCTAAAAAAATATGGAAATGATTACTACACAATATGTGAAGGAACTTCAAAGGTCCGTGAGAATGGTAAACTGCTAAGAATTTTAGTATCACGAGCCTACCAAATGAGACGGTAAATTTGACAGATCTACTGGATTTTTGGTTTAATAAAGATATTAATTCTCATTAAAATAACAATAAATTAGATTCACATAATTTGAAATCATATTTTGTCAATACGTACACTAGGACGGTAGTATTAAAATCCTCAAAAACTAATTATAAATCATACCGCCAATAACAACAAAAACACGGCAAAACTAACTTGGTATGCTACAGCAGTGGTTACTTGTGGCTTTATTTGTTAGAACAAGTTTAAAACATGAATTAAAATGTTTGCATGAAGCTGTATAGAACATTTTAATAAATTGAGAGGTGTGATTGAGCAATAATCGTTTTACTTTATTTTGCTTAATTAGGAAAACATCAGTTACAACTTGACAATGTAATAAACACGATCTACTTAAATGCACTATGGACTGTTTACATGTTTTTGCATTAAAAACATAATTTCATCACTATGTTAATGAAAACAACTAGAATAGATATCAGTGAATGCTTCTTGCAGTGCTGTCTAAGCAACTAAGTATTTCTGCTTTTGATTTGCATCTAAATCATTAGGAGAGATCTAGAACACTACGCAGTACGCACAAATAGCAAAATAGCTTCTAGTGATTTTGGCTGTAAAATTTTCCATCCGTCTAAACCAAAACTGAGTTGCCCGGAAGAAACCGCAGTAAGACGATAAGGCCACCATTTGGTTAACAGTTTGTTATCTTTGTATTATTATTATTATTTCGTGTGTGATTGTTCCGTTCGTAATATTGTGTACAAATAAAGAATTAATCTATGTATCTATCAAACTAGGTACTTAGATAAAGAATCTTCGACGTTCCCGGAAAAATGTAAAGAATGATGATTTCTAATCAGTCTTATGGCTTTATTGTCTAATTATGTAGAAGACTCGGAAAAGTATGTTCCTGATAAACTTTCTCTAGCACTCATCCACAATTTAGTTTGAATTTAAATAAAATTTGAGATTTAAGTTTGCCACTAAACTCAAATTTAAAAAGTCAAGCATAGTGAATTCTTTTAAATTAAGCTACATATAACAAAAATAATAGACGAAATGTCCACTTGAACAAAGTTACAAAAAATAAAATAAGTAATAGGAAATAGTAAATTTTGGATATCTTTGCATACCTACATTGCTTCCATCTCGAACTAAGTAACTCAAGCACTTGTGTTATGGCATTTGGGAACAACGACGGGGATTACCACATACAATCGGGCAGAATGTTGAAAAGTCCGCTTTAAACATTCACCCGACAGGGAATCGAACCCGGTAGGTACCTCAGAGACAGCGGCACCCCGAAAACTATGCGTACGTACACCGTATCTACAACACTGCTATGGAGATTGTTAAGCTTATACCAGAAACTAATATTGTTTCCATAGTTAAAAGGTCTATAACAATCTAAGTGACACAGATCACAGTTTATAAAAGTATTACCCAATCGCAATCTTGGAATACTAAATTCGCGACTCTAATAGTGTGCTCTTATTCAAAAGTGAATCGTCATCATGTCCAATCTTATCAAGATCAGAAATACATCCAGTTCTGCGTAAAGGTCACCTGGGCATAGACCTAGGCATAGAAAAACAAACCTAGCTCATGGATATTGACCACTCATGAGAATCAAGATATGGTATGGATTTCGTATAAATGGAAACTAAGGTAATTATAAAAATCTTAAATAGATAAGACAATAACCCCTACTCAAATTGTGGAGCATGTGGATACTTATTATGCAAGGAAAAAGAAATGATGCAAACATAATTTAGTATATAAATATCTTTATAAGTAAGTAGGTACTATGTTGCGATAATTAGAGCGCATATTGACAAAAATACTTTAAAGGTATCTACTGCTACAGCTGTGGTACCTACTAGATACTCAATGTCAAGCACGTAGGCAACTGTAGATTTAAAAGGCTTTTCATTCTTCCCTAAAAGTATTTTGATAACATCTAAATGATTTTATGAAAAGATAAGTTTTTATAGTTTTGTTTTGTTTTAGGTAGACCTTTACAAACTTTATTTAAGGGGGTGTTACAATCAATTTAGTCGGTTATGCGAGATGAAAATTAAATCTCAAATAGTTTTATTCGATATGCAAATAAATAAACATGAAACATTTTAATCAAAACAACTTCAATACTTTCCCATAAACAAAATGCTCTGCATCATCTCAAATCCTCTTTGACCAGATTCAGCTACGAAGAAAGGGTATTTCTCCTTCGCTCAAGACTCCCCTGGGTCGGCCACGTCACCCTGGAGGCCTACCAAGCGGCGCACCAGGTGGCGCGGGCCGTATTCGTCCTCAGATGCTATTTACCTTGGAATGTATACATTATTCATCGGCAAAAGATCGTTCCGTGTCATTCTATAATAAAATCATTAGGTTATCAACACAATATGCCCTTCAGGAAAATTCATGATTTATACTGTTCACTAGCTACAGTAGCTACCTACATCCTTTATTATTTACAAAAACCATTTCTTTTATTAAGAGCTACTTATCTAGTGCAAAAATGTAAAATGAGTATTGTAAAAACAAGAATAAAACGTTTGAAATTATCTTTGTTCTGTTGTAGTTTCATTTAAATCTAATAATCTTAAAAGTGGCCATACGGGTAGTAAACCAGTATGAAATATAAGTAGGTACTCATTTAACCAGCCTGTGAGAAACGTACTCACTTAACATTTAAACATATTCAGACGAATGTATGCCACCAACATACATCGTTCGTACTCTAAAATCCGGCGAGTGTATGCCACAAACATATACCGCCCCCTTAATTCCGACGAGTGTATGCCACAAACATACATCGTCCCCTAATATCCGACGAGTGTATGCAACATACATACATCGCCCTCTAATATCCGACGAGTGTATGCAACATACATACATCGCCCCCTAATATCAAATTCAATTTAATGCATTTCAACAAACAAATTCAATGTATCTCTTATAACCAGTGAGCATGCATAGCTTGCTCACTCAACCCAGTGAACACCTTATATTTGTTCGCTCATCATTAAAAATTAAAAATATTCACATTAGAGATATCCAAATTCACATAAAGACTTTCATATTTAAATATTTAAAGATACCATATTAAAATATTTGTATTTAAACTCATATTCATAGTTCAAGCAATTTATATTGCTATTCACGGTGTTCATATTAATTGAATCCACAAAATTTGTACCTATTAATTAATATATCAATAAATAGAAAGCCAGAATTCAATTGTAAGTAAGTAATACGTACCTATTAAACCAATCTTACCAGGTAACGTAGGTAACCAGTAAGCATACATGACTCACTCAACCCAGAGAACAACACGTTCGCTCAATACATTAAAAACAAAGGAAAATTAGTAATTATTAATTTTAATAATATTAAGATAAATGAAATGTGAGCAACCAATCATAAATTATTCTTACTCTTTACTACTTCTTACTAGCTTCATAACTTATAGTTTTCTTTTATTTACTGTTGATATTAGATACCACGTTAAAACATGGATTGTATGCAAGATTTAGTAGCCATAAGTGATTTCACTCTGTGCAACAGTAAAGGCTATCAAAACTAGCTCCAATTAGTGCTAGCACTAATTACTTAAAACATTACATGTAGGTACACAGCCAAAACTGCCAGTCCTAGCTCCATGTGTAAGATTATAAACAACATAAACAGCAAGTACTCTAATAATATAATAATGCCAATCATCTCCATTAATTCTGTACAATCCTCATTTAATACATCATGTAAATTAAACAACAACAATCAAGATATTATGCCAGATTCATGGTACGCTATGATCGTGCCATACGAAAATATCTACTACATACCCGCGTTTAAAATTATGTAAGTATAATCGGAGGGTAGCCCCGACCGTACACGAACACAATTAATCAATTCAAATAAAAGTGTGATCTAGTTTATGTCCGTTCCGTCGGAGAGTAGCCCCGACCATGTACGGAACACAATCCGCCACACAAATATTCCAATTTTAACGCTTTAGATTTAACCAACACGATCGGAGAGTAGCCCCGAACACGAATTAGTAAAATCTTAGTACTAAGCTACGCATATAGACTTTTTAAATTATGTTAGTATAGTCGGAGGGTAGCCCCGACCGTATACGAACACAATCAATTAAAACACAAATGCGATTTAGTTTATGTCCGTTCCGTCGGAGAGTAGCCCCGACCATGTACAAAACACAATCCACCGCAAAGGTATTTAAAATGTCATTTAGATAAAAAAAAAAAAAAAAAATACGCATTAACATGGAATCTGGAATATTTATCCTTTCTCTGCGTGAAGAGAATAAAATAACTCGTTTGGCATTACTATAGCACTGAATAAGCAAATTATTCTTATTATCAGGTTTAGAAATAAACTTACGTGGGTACTTTAACGCTTCTGAAATATGAAGAAAACGCAGACTCCAGATAACACTCATATAATTTTTGATCCAACTTACAGGTACAGGCATAGTACAGGTATAACAATATAGATACAGTCGACGTCTTAGTGAACTTATCCCCTCGAGGCTAGTTTGAAGAATGACCTCTCTTTGCTCGTTAATCGGGCTCAAGTCTAGCTACCCCCCACCAATTTTACCACAGATTAGCCTATTAAATTTAACAAAATGGCGGCAAGAGACGGCATTACCAGTGTTGCTATTAAAAAATATGAAAAACCTTCTAAAATCATGACATTCCTATATTTTAGATATTGACATAAGTATCTCCAAAACATTATTTTTGTTTTTCAGTTTTGATTTTAAAGTCAAAGAGTGATTTGTCTGAAATAGCCATCCAAGTTTCAGCTAAGCACCGGTTAAGTATTACTGAAACATTTACAACGCTATAAAAAGTTGTTTTAGGGCTAATAAAAACTTTTGTTGTTCGATGGTTAACGAGTTCCGAATGCGATTGCGCTACTAGCACAATGTAGCATGGGTCCTATGAAAGCTCATTCGTTCAAAGCAAAAAGGTCTTTATGCTATTCGAATAAAACTCAAGAAAAACAGCATTAGACATTGCTTAATGCAGCTTATGCTAATGCTTAGGTTAAACCTTATTTCTTGTGCAAAGGCAACATTTTGCTTTGCACAAAACTAAGCTCTCGAAGGACCCATGGTACGTTACACAAAGTATAACTATTGTGAACTTTGTGAAGGAGAAAAAGCACTGGTCATGTGAGCGGAATGGGGTTCCTTTGAAAGGATCACGTTAACTAGGTAAATAAAAAATTATCGAAGAACTATTGATATCACCTAGTCTAACAATATACTTACAGAATTGGTTAATCATTAATATCTACATTTTACGACACGACCTAACTTGATGAAGAGTTGCGATAAATGAAGAATTAGATTCAATTCTTCAGAGATGGATGCACAGGAATAAATGCGACTCGCTTCTATTCGACGCGTTTCTGCTGTAGTCAACGGAAGACCTAACTTTTAAATTATTTCGTATGAAAACCAGCGCCGCCTCGGTCAAAATTCAACTATCAGCATTTGATAGCATTTTAACGTACCTATAGTTTATCATTAGGATTCGCTACACAGCCTTAGCTATTGTCAGACAAGAGAGAATGCTGTGATTATGCTGTGATTGTGCTACCATAGCGAGAGATTTACGTGCTTAGGGCACAGGGTAAAAAAATACTACCTTAGGGAGTTCGTGCATTGTTATCGCTTGACTTTGATAAAATTTGTATTTTCTTAAATAATTCTACACTGTACTTTGACGTCTGTTAAAAAATATAGCGATATAAGAATAGATGAAAAAACATTTCAAACTGATTGAAACGTCTATTGCTATAAAAGGCTTTGCCAATTCGTACATGCATGATAATATAGGTACTTTACTTTGTAAAATACGTTACCTGCCTCTTTTATACAAAAATATGTTATTTGTCAAGACTTCTTTGAACGTGATTACTGTTTCTGATTACTCTACAATAAATATGAATTTCGTGGAATAACTTGAAGTGACATCGTTATTCAAATAAATTGTAAATCGTGTTCTGAAAATACTTTTCACTTGAAATATTACAGACAAAGTGGCTTTACAAATATGTAAACTTACATTTTTTTTATTTTGTCGCTTACCATTCTTTGCAAAACGGATTATAATGCGTTTAATTTAAAATCAAACATTTTTATATTCATCATCATCATCATCAGACATACGACGCTCACTGCTGGGCATAGGCCTCCCCCAAGGATCTCCACAACGATCGGTCCTGCGCTGCCTGTATCCATTTTGATATTAAGACTGTGTTTTTCCTTGTAAATTATGGTTTTTATCTTCACGTGACTACATCTACCGAAACATCATAGTTTAGTTACATAAAAGTAAGTTAAAAAAACAGTTCCCTGCGGACACGGCACGCTAGCAACGCTCCCACCGCGCGAGCCACTTACATACTTAACGCATTTTTAACCTGTGTCCAGGATGCCGACATATTTGTCGATTCAGTAGCCTCATTATGTTTTAAGTTTAGTTCATTCTTAGAGAAATAAGGTATATTGTGGTAAGGGTTATTATCATATTATATTTTGTTATGTTTTGGCAACCTAGCTGTAAGTTACAATGTAAATGTTAAAGAAATAAAGAAATAAATAAAAAGTAACAGTTAATATCTAACAGAAAACTTTATCTCTTGAAAATATAATATTAGAAAAATCAAACCAAGCGAGTTTTCAAAAACAACAAAATACTGTAGATACTTACATGTTTCACACCCGACTTCAAAGTACCTACTTACGTTATTTGGTGAGGGATTATTTCTTATTTTATTGATGTAATTTTTTTGAAGGCGGTTTTTCAGTAATCAATTTAAGAATGCGATGTAGTAAAACGTAATTTCGACGACTGATTTAGCGCAGGGGTAATACCTGCCTTTTGCACCGCAGGTCTCGATTTCTGAACAAGACAAATTTTTGTGTGCATGAAAATGTCTATTTGTCTTTGTGTGGGTGATTCCTATGTAGGTATAGTAAGTATGTATTTACAAACAAAAAGTATTCAAGTATATATTTAACCGTTTTCAAGTTTTCCATGGCACAGCTGTTTCTTAATGAAATTTACATGGGCTTAGATAATTGGTGTGATTTTATTTATCCCTCAGTCCAAAACAATGAGATGAAAGAAATAATTACTTAACTTTACCCCTCTTAGGCCTCTTGTAGCCTAATGGCGTGTGGATAACGAATGAAGTGCCTTTTCCCAGGTAAATCAATTTAATGGGGCGAGCTTTAATCGAGTTGGGAATTAGCGATATATTGGTAAATGAAGGGTATTATTATCGCTCGTTTCGTAAAAGGTTCATAATAAATCTAATGTTTTCTTTTTAGAACACTACTAGCTTTCCGCCCGCAGCTTCGCCCGCGTGGACTACATGACGTTATCCCGCGGAAATGTGATATTTTTCCGGGATAAAAAGTAGCCTATGTTCCTCTCCAGGACACAAAGTATCTGTGTCCGAAATTTCAGCCAAATCCGTTGAGCCGTTTTGGCGTGATTGAGTAACAAACATCCAAACATCCAAACATCTAAACTATCACATTTATAATATTAGTAGGATTGGGCTGGTGAATCTTTCTCACTTACAAAGGCTTTGATGGCTCATTTTCTCGGGTCGATAACTCGGTCGGGCACTCTCCGCAGGCGAGGAAGCGACTAATGAAAGTGACAAGTCAGCGGGCGCAATACTTTATTTTGCCTTAGGGCGTATTCAGACGACAAGACGACACGCTTCGATCACGCACACGCGTTCTGCTCGCCTTTCACCAGCGCTCACCACGCACAAAATCAGCGCACGCCTCAAGCCTGCTTATACTACGGCTGCGTTCAGACGACACGCACTCGCTAAGTGTACACTTTAGTGACTTGACTACTTCGTTCAGTCACAGATTACTAAATAGTTACTATGGTTCAGTAGACATAGATGTAGCACAACTAGCTCTATCTATTGATCATCATCATATTATCATCATATCATCTATTGATGTGTCATAAAACTTATAAATTTCAAGGCGGATTAGACGCGGGTGCTGACGCGCGTGGCGTGCGCTTAGCGGGCGCGTGTCATCTTAACCCTCGGTTATTCCACTTATCCCCATCGACTTCCCCCATCAATGGGGGATTGTGAACTTTTCTTCCACAAATCCCCATTCAGTACTAAACAAATTGACAATGGGGATTTGTGGAAAAAAACAGTTCACACAACCCCATCAGTTGAAAATAAAAAACGATTTATTATAATAATTAGATAAACAATAATGTTAATTACTTAAATTGATGTTTGCTGCTGTGTATGCATTTAAAAATATTTTAAATAATAAAATGAATAAATAAGTATATTTTGACACTCACATCAATTATATCCAAATTTATTTCATGTGTAATTTACACGTCTGGAAATTGTGCTTTAAATTAAAAAAAAATCATGTATACTAGACAACGGACGTTTTTAATTATAACAGAAGTATAAATATTTGAAAATATACTTAACCCGGCGTCATGGGGGTGGAAAATTGTAACATGGACGTGGGGGTTGGGTCATTATTAACCATGTTGATACTGTTATAACTTATAAGTCAGTATATATTTAAGAATATAGTAAATATTTGTTTTGGGCCTCATTTTAATTTTATTAAGGCAATAAAACACAGAAAAAATAAAATGAAGACACTTTATACTATAAGAAACAAGGCTTTGAAACAAATACTCTAAAAATCAATAAAGTTTGCTTCATCTAGCTAAATCTAAGTTATTTCTATAGTAACCAGTCTTTGAATTTTTTAAGTGTTACTTTTATATTATATTCTTATATGAAATACATTAAATAATGTTATCTAAATAGTAATAAAGGTATTCTTTTATTTTATCATACAATGCATACATATACATATCAGTATAAGTACATAAAATTATTTTAATTTTTAGTTTTTTGCATTCACAATGCAATTTTTAACCGACTTCAAAAATTTAAAAGGAGGAGGTTATCTATTCGTCGCGTTTATTTCTTTTTTTTATATGTATGTACACCGATTACTCGAAGACGGCTGAACCGATTGAAATGATTCAAACGTTATAACATCAGGTTTTTCCCCAAGTTGGTCCCATTTTTCGAAATTTTGAAATCGGTTCAGTAGTTTTCAGGAAATCTTGAAAATACTGTCATTTTCGTTACAACTATATGAATTTAAGACGGATGTTCAACCATCATACCAATTTACCAGGATATACGAAAATTGCCTGCATGATGCACCAAAAAGAGTAAAATAAAAATTATTTTTTTAAAAAATAAAACCGCCTTCAAAAAAATCCACATAAAAGTAAGAAATAATACCTCTAAAAACGTAAGTACTTTGAAGTCGGGCGGGTCTACACAAGAACACAATAAACAAAAAAATGTGCATGTTTCACGCCCGACTTTAAAGTACTTACGTTATTAGAGGTATTATTTCTTACTTTTTAACCGACTTCTAAATCAAAAAGGAGGAGGTTCTCTATTCGTCTGTATGTATGTTTTTTTTTTTTTTTGTGTGTATGTCCACCGATTACTTGAAGACGGCTGAACCGATTGAAATGGTTCAAACGTTATTACATCAGGTTGGTTTCCAAGTTGGTCCCATTTTTTGAAATTTTGAAATCGGTTCAGTAGTTTTCAGGAAATCTTGAAAAGACTGTCGTTTTCGTTACCACTTTATGTGAATTTAATACTTATCTTTAGGCATAACTCCTTTGTTTATAAACCGATTTAGATGATTCTTGTTTTGTTAAAAAGGGGATACCTCAAGGTATTTTAACCGACTTCGAAAAAGGAGGTTTTCAGTTTGATCACATACCTAATTACCAGAAAACACGCAAATTGCCTGCACGATGCACTAAAAAGAGTGAAATAAAAATTATTTAAAAAAAAAAATAAAACCGCCTTCTAAAAAACCACATCAAAAAAGTAAGAAATAATTCCTCACCAAATAAATAACGTAAGTACTTTGAAGTCGGGCGGGTTTTAACAAAAACAACAAAAAATTGTACATGTTTCACGCCCGACTTCAAAGTACTTACGTTATTTATTTGGTGAGGAATTATTTCTTACTTTTTTGATGTGGTTTTTTAGAAGGCGGTTTTATTTTTTTATACTTAATATGAGGATTTTTTTGAAGGCGGTTTTATTTTTTTATAAAAATATTTTTTATTATTAAAAAATGGAAAATGAAGTATTTAGAAAAAACCGACCCGTCTCACAACCAGCTCTGATGGGACTCGAACCCACGACCTTTCGCTTTCCGGGCGACTGCTCTAACCACTGAGCTACGGCGTCGTTACGAGAAGCGTCGAATTTATCCAATACTTCTTACGCGCTGTATAGTCAGCGTTATTTTTATCAATGTGGAGATATTACTACCCTCACACGCGAAAGAAATACCTTTCCAGGTATTTGGCAATCGCTAAAGATGAAATTACTATTGCAAGTTATTTTAATTTTTAGGTTTTTTGCATTCACAATGCAATTTTTATCATCGTAAAGTGGAAAATGAAGTATTTAGAAAAATCGACCCGTCTCACAACCAGCTCCGATGGGACTCGAACTTCGCTTTCCGGACGACAGCTCAGTGGTTAGAGCAGTTTAGCAAATTAGTTACATGGAGTAACTGTTTCGTACAGAAATTGTGGTACTTATTGTCATTACCTTAAGATCAGTATTTCAAAGTGTCTCTACTTTATTTATGACATATTGTTACGGGTGGGCCGCTATTTTTACCTGTTATTATTACAGATTATTTATTATTATTTTTATTATTTTGTGTGAACGAGTCATGGAAGTTTATACAAAGAAATAACGTATTTGTTTCAAAGCCTTGTTTCCTATAGTATAAAGTGTCTTCATTTTATTTTTTCTGTATTTTATTGCCTAAATAAAATTAAAATGAGGCCCAAAACAAATATTTACTATATTCTTAAATATATACTGACTTATAACAGTATCTACATGGGTAATAATGACCCAACCCCCACGTCCATGTTAAGAACACGCCCTTATTTAGAAATCATACTGTCATATTATACTTACTTCATACAGGCACTCTTCTCGTCAGTTAAAAGAGTCCTGAATGGGTGGTAGGGCAAAACTGACGATTCGAAAGTACATTTAAAAATGTTTATTTGAATAAAGGATATTTCTTTTTCTATTTCTATTTCTACTCCCCGCAGGCGAAGATCGACTAATGAAAGTGACAATCGATAACGCGGTCGGTAAGCAACCTGCGGGGAGTCACTACACAGCGTTAGGATCCTTATTAAAGCGAGGAATCCCGACAGAAATAGGCACGCTAACGCATGCTCGGCCGCGCTCTATACACTTCGCGCGGACCCAGCGGCAGCCGGCAGTGAACTGTGAACTCGCGAGCGCCCCGCGAATCGAAAATCACTTAAAATTCAATAAAAAATTAAATAATGAAAAAATTAAATTTATGACGGCCGGCATCCCTCGGCTATTCAAAGACAATAATTCCATATGTTATTCATTAACAAAAACTAAGTATACTGCAAGTAATATGATATTTGAATTCTTATTAGACGAATGTTTGGGATTTTATTTGACACAGTAAAATATCACCAATCGAAAAAAAAACGGCCGGAAGCACTAGATAAATAACTGTAAAATAACATATATTTTTTCAAAATTTTAAGTACTTGTGATTTTCGAGTAATCCATAATTTAAAATACCCTATTTTGGGGAATCGGCGCCTTAAGCACACATTGCTTTCTTTGAGCAGATTTTTAGCAAGTGATGCAATCAAAACAAGCAATGTATGTTTAATTAGGATTCTAATTCTAATAAGCCCTGTAGATAAAATGATGGTAGCTAGCCACGCGGACTAAGAACAAGTCCTGCCACCAACCAACTTGTCAAATATTTCCAAGTATTGTCTATTTGACATAGTGTGGGTTTTCACTACTTATATCTTTTTACTCTGGACTAGCTATTATAATTATTTACTTACGTGGTCGTATGAACAAAATGAAATTAATGATAATGCAATGAAAAACAAAACAAGATTATCTCTACAGATATTTTGAATACAACTTTATGCTTATTAGGTAAATGTAAGTGTCTTTATTTCTTACAAAGTAACCTTATTTAATACATACTAAGGATAATAGTTGTATAAAATAAATAAATAAAAAAAATAACTTCTTACATTCACACCAATAGGGTATTTTACTGTTGTTGAAATGTATATATTTAATGATGACGTTAAAAAATATTGCAATTAAGAATACCAAATGTGAAAAAATAATTTGAATCTGTTTTATAATAAAAGAATTATAGTCTGTTTGATTTTGACTATAGCTGTTTCTTTCTAAAACGAAATCTTCTATGGCGTGACTATGACGCTACTAACCCACTGACGTCACTAAGATAGCGTCCTGTCCTTGTCTAATTATAAAGTTTGAAGTCCTATATCTTTGAAAATATTCAAGATAATTCAAAATGAAAACTTGTTTTGTGTAGCTAATATTTCGAAAAACATTTTAAAGAAATAAAAAAAAATCAGTAAAATACCGTATTATCTAAGCCCATTTTAATTTCATTAAGAAACTGTATCATGGAAAACTTGATAACGGATAAATATATACTTAAATACTTTTTTTTTTTGTAAATACATACTTAATATACATAGTAAACACCCAGACCAAGACAAATAGACATGTTCATGCACACAAATATTTGTCTTGTTCGGGAATCGAACCCCGAGACCACTGGCGCAGAAGGTGGGTAGCCTACCCCTGCGCCAAATCGGTCGTCAAATTTTCAACAGAGGTAAAATATGGTATCAGTTTCTTTACGTCGTCGTCGCATTAAAGAATACGGGGAGCGTAAAACAGGCTCGAGCGTCAAACGAGCGGCTGACGCTCTACCATAAATCAAACGTCAGTACTAACTGTGATGAGAGGATTTGTTCTCGAGGATCACATCTTGCGAGAGCGGGACAAATGTTCATGAAGGTACATTTACTGAAGAGATGTCGCGAGAAAAATGTTCTCGAGCGAGATTTTAGGTTTTGTTGACGCAATAAGATGTTTCATTGTTTTATTACGCGGGCTTATGTTGGTATAGAAGACATGTTAAAGTTTATGTTGAAATGAAACACGTCCTTATACAGGGTTAATTTTTTAACACCATCCAAATGTTTTAAGTTCGTCACAGAATCGGTAAGTGAACAACTTTCTTCTAGAAACATGGGTCGATAGACGACAAAAATTTTTGGACTTCCCGTACTAAATCGACCGCGTGATCAGTGTGATTTGTATGAAGGGTCAAGAATTTTTGTCATATTTCGACCCATGTTTCTAAGAGAAAGTTGTTCATTTACAGATTCTGAAACGAGCTTAAAAATTTGGATGGTGTTTGATCACGCACAATTGTGATGACCACATCTACTGTGTTCCACAGTTTATTGAAACGAAGGTTTCTCATGCAAAATTAAGTAAATTAAGCTAATCCTACCTTACTAGAAAATAGTGTCCCTAATCCAGGGGGGCTGAACGTTGTCTCGCCGGCGCGCCTGGCAAAACGATCTCCACACAACCCCCGATGGGAAACTCTTACAGCTAACACTCTTATACTACACAATGCCCTAATAGGCAGCTAAAACTTTCCCGGCGCTTTTCAAAGCGAACACACACGGGTCACAAGTCCGTACCCCGACCGGAGCCCTAGTAGGTGCAAAACGAAATCTCGGTCCCAATATGGGTAGGTAACTGGCGCGGCACGTCGCTACAGAAACACACGAACTTGTCTCACGGCTGCTTACGGCCAACTGGTCGCGATGTCGCGCGGGCGGCGGTTGGCGCCGAACCCACGAATGAACGTGAATGAATGAATCACGCGCGGCGTGAACATCCCCCCGTCCCGGACAGTAGCAAACTGTCCGCCAACTCAATCTAAGGGCAGGCGAGAGAGGGTAGCGATCGCTCGCTTCAAAACAGAGTCCCCCACCAGGACCTCGGCAAACCTGGGCACACCATCCGACCCCGGATGAAGCTGAACAATGCGTCCTAAACGCCAGCGGAGGGGCGGCAGGTTTGGATCCTTTACCAACACGAGGTCTCCAGTCTTGGGTGGGGTCGTCCTATCCGACCACTTAACGCGTTGCTGCAAAATGTGCAAATACTCCAGATGCCAACGGCGCCAAAAACTCTGCGTAAGCTGCTGGAGCAATTCAAATCGCGAGAGCCGTCCGGAGGGCACTTCGGAATAAGGATATTCCGGCAAGGCGTTAAGCGGTCTGCCAATCAAAAAATGGCCCGGCGTAAGGGCCTCTAAATCATTCGCGTCCGAAGACAACGGACACAACGGACGCGAGTTGAGGACCGCCTCAACCTTACAAAATACGGTCGCGAGTTCCTCAAACGTGAGGACCGTCTCCCCAATAACGCGACGAAGGTGAGTTTTAGCGGCCTTTACAGTTGCTTCAAAAATCCCTCCCCAGTGGGGGCAGGATGGCGGGGAGTACTGCCATCGTACCCCTCTGCGAGAGAGTGTGGATCCGATCTCAAAATTATTCCTATCCAAAAATTCACAAACTTCCTTTAAATACCTATCGGTGCCCTTGAAATTGGTTCCACAATCGGACCTGATTAACGACGGCATTCCGCGGCGAGACACAAAACGATTCAACGTGGCTACAAAGGCTTCTGTGGTGAGGGCACTAACCACCTCCAGGTGGACCGCTTTAGTGGCCAAACAAACAAATACACACAAGTAAGCCTTTTCCGTTCTAGCATTACGAAGCCGCGATGTCTTAACGGTAAATGGCCCCGCAAAATCCGTTCCAACTCCTGAGAAGGGCATCGATTCGTTCACACGATCGGCAGGCAAATCACCCATCTGGGGCTGCATCGTATCGGCGCGCAAACGATAACACGGGAGACAACGAAAAATAACGGATCGGATTATTCTCCGCGCTGACAAAATCCAGAACTCTCGTTGGAGGAGCGCGGTCAAGGCATTACAACCGGCATGAGCATTCTTTACATGTCGGTCTGTAATCAACAGTCTAACTAACGGTCCATCCTTGGGGAGCAACAAAGGGTGGCGTGATCCGTACGGCAGGTTGGCATGTCTGAGCCTACTTCCGACACGCAGCAATCCGGTACTGTCCAAGAAGGGATTCAACCGCACCAAGGGTCCCTTCAACTTGGACTTACTTGAGCGCAGGGCTTTCAGCTCCGGTTCAAACTCTCGCTGTTGCGTCACTCGCAACCAATGCAACAGAGCGTCTTGCCGCTCTTGTGGGGCGAGGACCGGAGACAACGATTTCTCCTGAGGCTGGCGACAATTTCGCACAAAGCGCCTCATCCAAGCAGTCACGCCGAGCAACTTATCAAGAGAACTGTAGCGGTCTAACAAAAACTCCATCTGCGGAGCCGCCACCGTCTCCACGGCGTGAACACGCATGCCTAGGTCTGGGACTCTGGCCACAGCCGGGGTGGCAGGCCATGAGCGCTCAGGCCGTAACAACCATGATGGACTCCACCATAGGTGGTGGTCCACTAACTCAGGCGCCTCGCAGCCGCGGGAGGCACAATCTGCGGGGTTCAATTCGCCCGGTACGTGGCGCCAAATCAACGGGGCCTTTGAAGTCTGAATTTGTGAGACCCGGTTGGCCACAAAAACCTCAAGGGTGTGGACTGAACTCTTCAGCCAACAAGGGACGACCTGGCTGTCAGACCACGCAAATATCGACTCCAAGTCGACACCGTTTCCCAAGGTGTCGGCAACATGATTGAGTAGCCGTACTAAGAGAGTGGCGCCGGACAACTCCAACTTCGGAATGGTTAGCCTAGTCCGAAGGGGGGCGACCTTACTCTTGGCCATAACTAAGTGTACGGCGACAACGCCTGCTGCATCCACCGTTCGGATGTAAACGGCTGCCGCGTATCCGCTTTCGGACGCGTCACAAAAGCCGTGCAGGGAGGCTTTAAACTTTCCCGAAGGCAGCATTTGCCTCGGTATACAAACCCGATTGACGTCGGGTAGGGATGACACGAACCTCACCCACTCTCGTAGGAGGCTACCAGAGAGGGGCTCATCCCATGACAATTCCGCAGCCCAGAGCTCCTGTAGGAAGCACTTCATCGAAAACACTACAGGGCTGAGCCAACCGTTCGGATCAAAGGTACGGGCTACAGTGGACAGCACCGTGCGTTTAGTCCAGACCTTTGGGTCTGGCAGTTCCAATCTATATGTGAACAAATCCGGGACTGGTCGATACTGGACTCCCAAAACAGACAGCATGTCTGGAGTCTCCGGATTTTCAAAGAGGAGCGGCTCTTGCTGGTGGTCCTTAGGCAAATCTGCCAATAGGTCCGGTGAGTTAGACAGCCACTTCCGCAACTCATAGCCACCAGCCCTCAAGAGCGCAATCAGCTCATCACGTAAGACGAGAGCCTCATCTAAGCTCGAGGCCCCCGTGCAGATGTCGTCGACAAATAAGGCCCCCCCCTCAATAAGAGCAGATGCCCGGGGATAGCGTAGCCGTTCGCGCTCTGCGAGCTCCAAAAGCGAACGGATCGCCACAAAGGGGCTCGACCGCAAACCATAAGTGTTGGTGTTCAGCTCGTAAGCCAACATCGGATCCTGGGGATCCTCACGCCAAAGGATGAGCTGGTATCGTCTATCCTCCGGGTGAATCACGGTCTGTCTGAACATCATGCGGATATCGGCCACAAAGACGACAGCGTGCCGGCGGAAGTTGGTCAAAACATCACAGACATCGTGATGCAACTTCGGCCCCGCATGCAGACACTGATTCAACGACACTCCGGTTGACGTGGGCGCTGAACCATCAAAGACCACGCGGATCTTCCCATTGGAAGTCTTCAAAACAGCGTGGTGTGGCAGGAAGTAATGTTCCACATTACGCCAGTCCAACTGCGAGATGGACATGTGCCCAAGGTCCAAATACTCCCGCATGAAGTCTATATACTTCTCCTTGAATGCGGGGTCCCTGGCCATCCTACGCTCCATGGACAACAATCTCTTCTCGGCCATCGGTCGGGAGCTCCCTAAAGGAGGGCGAACCGCCAAGAAGGGCAAGCGGGTAATCAAGCGACCCGAGAGGAGGCGCCCAGTGTTGTTCTGGTAGAACAATTCGCACTCCTCCGCTAACGGATCCAACCGCTTGGCAGTGGGAGGTTCCTCCACCTCCCAAAACTTTTGGAGAACGTCGGACAAAGTAGAACCGACAATGGTCTGGCGGTCTACCGACGGGGTCTCTGGTGTCTGTGGTACCTTTCCCATCACCACATGACCCAGCGACGAGGACAAGGCGACAAGATCGGCTGTCTGCAAAACTCGCTTGCTTCCACACAGTACACGACCGAGGACATCCGCACCAATCAACAAGTGTATTGGGCCCGGTCGGTGGAAGGAAGGATCAGCCAAAGCCAGTCCAGACGTCAGCTCAATCGTGGATGGCGGCACTCGCACTTGCGGGAGTGGTCCAACCACCTTATCAAATACTATCGCCGAAGCACCGATCTTCGGCCTTGGCGTGAAGTGGGGGGAGAAGGAGAACTCAACTTGACCAATCGGATCAGGGATCCGCGAGTCTCCCACCCCCCGTACCGCTTCGTGATGCGGCACAAGCAAAAGACCCAGCTGTCGGACAAGCCACCTGGACATTATGCACCCCTGGGCACCTGAGTCCAGAAGGGCACGCACCGTGACAACATTGCCCTTAGGTCCCCAAACATTCACGGAGGCTGTTGGCAACAGCACAAGCTCCGGAGGGGTGGTTGGGTCCGACAGGGGCGCCATTAAAAATTTTGGGGGGGTACTTGTCCCCCTCGCGCCTGAGTCGGCGCGCCAAATGTGGGACGCTCGTACCGGGCGAGCGGGTCCCAATCGGGTACATACTGGCCCCGACCAACAGCACTCCTAGGTGCAGGGTAATACCCGTGTGGGGCGTGCCTCGGTACATAGTACCCCAATCGAGGCCTCTCCATTAGGGGGGGGGAGTAGCAAATAGGGCCCGTGCCCATCGCCACCGTGGCGTACTCTTGTGGTACCCCCCTACCCCCGCCCGTGGCGGGGGCGTCTCTCCTATAGTTCCCCCTCTCCGGGGGGGACTGAACGGGGGGGCTAAGCCCCGCCGAATCTCTAGGGGACCGGTTCCGGGCTGCCGGGCCCCCGCCCGTGCGCGAGGAATTCGAACCCCGGTCGCTCCCGGCGTCCTTGCGGTCCAAACAAAGGAGGAGGTGATGCCTCCCTCCGCAAAGACGACAATCCTCGGTCTGGGGACACGCCGACTGCATGTGTCCCCCCAAACACCTATAGCACCATTGGCGCTGTTTCGCAACGGCCCTCCGTCCCTCTGGGCGGAGGCCTCTAAATTTGGCACATTCGTGCACCACATGCCTATCTCCCCTGCAATACCTGCACCGCTCACTCGGTGCGGGGGGAGGGGACTGCTGGAAGGCAGCATATCGATTGGTCGGGCGACGGGGCTGATCCCTCGCCGCCACCATACGACCAACACCTGGAACCGGGGCGGGCTCCAGGTGGTCCGTCACCCTACATTCGTCCTCCAAAAAACGAAGGAGGTCCGCGAAGGGCGGGAGATACGAGGCGCTGTCGCCTCCGTACCTCTGCTCGAAACGCCCCTTCATTTCAGCGGGCAATTTGGCGAGGACTATGTGCAGCAGTACAAAGGACCACTGATCCACCGGCAGGTCCAATCGCCTTAGGGAGTTGACCGCTGACAGTAGCGGGTTCAGCAACTCCCTCCGTAACAGGTGTACCCGCGTGATTCGCGGGAGGGCCAAAATCGTGGCCACGTGGGTGTCCGCCAGTAACCGGACATTCTGGTACCTGCTAACCAGAAGCTGGCGAGCCACCTGGTAGTTGTCGTCGCTGATGAGCAGGTGCTGGATTACCGCGCTGGCCTCTCCTCGCAGGGAGGAGCGCAAATAGGCCAACTTCTCACTAGGGGATAAGTCCCGTCGTGAATCCACCAAACTGTCAAACAAATTAATGAAGCCCATCCAGGCTGACAGATCCCCATTAAAAGTGGGAATCTCCAACGTAGGCAATCGGCCTAGCAACGCCGTCGGGGTAGGTTTGACCTCCCCGCTCAAAACAGGCTCCCCCTTCCGAACAGCCAGGGCCCTCTCAGCCGCCTCCGTGAACTGGTCAGCCAGCTCATAGGCCTGGGCTACATCCTGCTCCAGCTGTTCCGACACGGCATCATCAGCTGGGGGGTTCTCCATATAATACGCGCGACACTCCATGGCGTGGCGCTCCAGGTCTTGCAGCCGAGCTGCCAGCCCGCCATACCGAGCTAGCAACGCGCCTACCCGGTCGGCTCGGTCTATTAATGTGACCGCACAAGCAAGCCAACGCAAAACTCCTTGGATGCCGGCCCTGGATACGGCGAGCGGATTCGTAGGAGCCATTTATAATCCGTTTTATAAACAAAGCAAACAAAGAAATATAAAAGTGGTAAACATCAACAAAAAAAACAATAGAAATAGGTCGCGTCACGATAATATAAAACACAATTAAAATTCGGACGACATACACGGACCCTACTATTTTCATAAATTATTAACAACTTACCAATTTCAAGGGCTAACAATATAACGGTATAAACAAAACGTATAGGATTAACGGTATGGCATACCTCGCAAATCAACTACTAAACCGTTATCAACAAACGAAAACAAAACTATTTTTAATAATAATACTCGTAATTTAATACTACTAATAATTAAAACTAGTTCCACTTTTTTAACTAGGCAAGCGGACTCGGAACAAACACTAGTATGTGGTACTAATAAACAACACTTTCGAACGAAGCTATTCGTCAAATAAATCCGGACACACAAAAAAAAAATATACACATCTAGGCGAGTAAACTCGTATCAAATCACTAGTATGTGGTACTAATAAACACACTTTCGAACGAACTATTCGTCAAATAAATCCGGACACACAAAAAAAAATATACACATCTAGGCGAGTAAACTCGTATCAAAACACTAGTATGTGACAACAATTATATAAGTGTCTATCTATTATCGGATCCACCAAGTGAGAAACATTCGCTTCGAGAATTTACTAGAACAATTTCTTAGTACTTCAAATCGTCTCGGGATCTTCAAATACCCTCGAGATTTCAACAAAAAAAAAAAAAAAAAAAATATGATCACGCACAATTGTGATGACCACATCTACTGTGTTCCACAGTTTATTGAAACGAAGGTTTCTCATGCAAAATTAAGTAAATTAAGCTAATCCTACCTTACTAGAAAATAGTGTCCCTAATCCAGGGGGGCTGAACGTTGTCTCGCCGGCGCGCCTGGCAAAACGATCTCCACACAACCCCCGATGGGAAACTCTTACAGCTAACACTCTTATACTACACAATGCCCTAATAGGCAGCTAAAACTTTCCCGGCGCTTTTCAAAGCGAACACACACGGGTCACAAGTCCGTACCCCGACCGGAGCCCTAGTAGGTGCAAAACGAAATCTCGGTCCCAATATGGGTAGGTAACTGGCGCGGCACGTCGCTACAGAAACACACGAACTTGTCTCACGGCTGCTTACGGCCAACTGGTCGCGATGTCGCGCGGGCGGCGGTTGGCGCCGAACCCACGAATGAACGTGAATGAATGAATCACGCGCGGCGTGAACAGTGTTCAAAAATTAACCCTGTAGTGTGCTTGGTAGCTGGAGGGTAAATTGTTCTTTTTTCTACGCCGTTGTGGATAAAAAAAAAAAAAAAAGGCTTTGTCTATATTTTGGTTTCATTGGTAACAGTCTTCCGAAATTATCGTAAGAGGTAGTGCGATAAAAATAGTTGGTAATGTAAGTTATGATATTTTTACGAGTATTTCTTGTAAAAGTAACCATTTTAAAGATTTGATATAAACCTACGATGAGAGCAATAATATGCGCTAATCGCTCCTATTTCATAGTGCATTTGTTAAGCGATTCAATTGACCTTACAATATATGAGCCAAATATTATTATAACATACATTTTAAACAAGATCAATATGGATATCAGGAGCTTGGGCGCATCGATTAATGCGCCCAAGCTCCTACAAAATATTACATTTTGTATCCCCCGATTGCGTGAAAGATCGTGCCGAAAGAAATATCTTTTTTCCTATCCACCTGCAAATACCTGTTATGAAAGTAACACTTACATCAAACGTTCTTGTAAAACCTATGATGATAAGCTGCATGAAGTCGACATCTTTAGTTTGAACCTAGAAACATTTAAAAAAGATACTCTTAAAATTCTATCAACTGATTCATAAAATGTGCCTTTCTCTTCCCACTTTAACTATTAAGTAAGTATTTACCTATTTTAATAAATTGTAATTTTTTTGAGCTTATATACTTCATAATAAACCTTTTGGCGTATAAGTAATTAAGTACATAAATCTACTTCAGTTAATTTTCACAATAACTTGATATCTATATTATGTAACAATCTAGGGAACTATAGGTTTTTAAGTACATCATATCGTTTTGTAATGAATATTATATGTAAAACTGTTTGTTCCTTAATAAAAAAATTAAAAAAAATACGGACAAAAGATAAAAGATACATAAAGATAGAAGCTTTCCATAATTTTATGATCCCCATAACAGCCTTGTTTTCGAGAAGATGAAGTCCCTAGTGGACGCCATCAAAATTAATATGGCCAACAAAACACTCTCTCCGTTCGCAAAGTCCTGAGGGAATGCATGTGTTATGCAAATTTCATTACCTACTCTTGTTTGTGCGAGTTTGCTACTTGTTCGGCGCACAGTATTATTCGATCTTCATAAATAATGCAAGTATTGATTCCGTGACTAGATAGTCTCTATATTTCTTTGCGTTCTATGGTTGTTTGTGTGCAGAAAAGAAAATACTTACTATTATCGACACAGACATACACATATACAGAAACGAGATCAGACAGAAAACCATACAAAACAAGATAGTAGGGGCTCAAATAAACGCCCTGTCGCGCCATAACATAGGTACTATCGATAGGTAGAGAGATATAAAATTGTACAAAAATGAAAATACATTTATTAATACAGATATACACATAATATATACAGAAACAAAACCAAGAGGGTTCAAATAAACGTCTTGGCGAGCCATAACATACTATCGATAGCTACGTTGTCGTCAGTCTTGTGTTGATGTTACACAGAACATTGTTATTAAAACTGAGGTAACGTTTTCAGCATTCAATCAGAGAGATAGAGAGTTGTACAAAAAAGAAAATACATTTATTAATACAGATATACACATATATACAGAAACAAAAACAAGAGGGGTCAAATAAACGCCCTGTCGTGCCATAACATACTATCGATAGCTACGTTGTCGTCCGTATTGTCCTGAGGGCCTACTCTGAAACGCGAAACCCGAAACTTCGTTATACCCGTCCCTCTCGCTCTCGGGTCGTGACAGAATCAAGTGAAAGGGGCGGGGCTAACCGAAGTTTCGGATTAGCGTTTCAGAGTACGGTCCCTGATTTTACACAGAACACTGTTAATCAAACTGAGGTAACGTTTTGAGCATTCAATCAAAGAGATAGAGAGTTCAATCAATGCTTCATAGTAGAGTTAGTTCAATCAATGCTTCATAGAAGAGTTGCTACAATCCCATCGAATACCAATTAATTTCAGTAACTAGTCAGTCGAAACGTCAATATTATATTAGCGAAATAGCTTTCCACCAAATGTTCAAGCTATTTTTCGCGGAATCGGATCTGTTTATGTCGATAAACATGTACATGTTATGGCAATTAACAAAATATTTATTTGCACGTCAATTATATTTATTTATTTATATGATTAGTTATTAAATAGCATTCTATTACAATATAATTACTGGTATCACTAGCATTTTCAGCTTGTAGTATTTCGGTATCATCGTCTTTTAATGTCCCGGTTATGACGCTCGTCCGCTCGTTCCCTATTATTGCAAAGTGCAAAAATTGCAAATTAAAAGTTGAAATCTAAAAAAAAACATTAATTTAAATCTAACAGTCTTGCGTCAGATATTGAAGCAAGCTCGCTAGAGAGTGTATTTTTAATTTAAAACTTCATCTTCGGTTCGATTAATCTGAAACGAGCAAATAACAAGTTGGAGATACTGCGAATGGCGCGTGGCGCTTTTTTAATATGATCTCAATATACCTACTGCAGTTTGCTTTCTAAGTTTTGTTCATTCGGTGGTTTAAGAACGTTTATGTCGAAAAAAATATTGTTACAAATAGTGGGTTTCCACTGGGACGGAGTGGAGCTGTGTTTTATACATTTAGCTCTATCGCTGTTAAACCTATGAAACCTCACCTTTTCGTGGTTCTTCTCTGCTCCAGAAGGAACACGTCCTAATAAGTTCATGGACAGAAACCGAATGATGGAAATATTGTGGTATCTTATTTAATTTTACAGATTTCAAAGGAGACCGGCGAGAACCGTAGTCGTACACTTTCAGAAACATGAAAATTAAATTAATTTAAACTCCTACAATTAACTTTTACGAACGCCTGATTTATCAAGGAATGGAATAAAAAGATAAATTTTGCGATTTAAAAAAGATTTTTAAATCGCAAATATTTGACTGAAAAAGGCAAAATAACATTGAAACACTTCACATAAATCCGTTTCATTTGACGCAGTAGTCATGTAAAACAAGGTCATTTATTATTTACATATTTACAAAGAAGGTACATATCATAAATTAAAAACTAATGAAGATCCGCACGCAAAGCTTAGCGCAGATGGCGCCAGCGCGGTGCGATACTTCATCATCATCAGCCATTTAATGTCCCCACTGCTGGGGCACTGGCCTTCCTTATGGATGAATAAGGAGAATGAGCCATGACCCACCACGCGATACTTACCTGTGCAATATTACTTACGGGCGACGCAGGGGGTGCGGTATGACGAAGCGGGCCGCGAGGTAGCGGCAATGATGAAGTGAACACGTAGTATGTCTTTATTAAAATAATGGTTCCTTTCGTAATTTTTCTTTGTTATTAACTACCCATTCATCTATTTTATCATTCATTATTCCTTAGTACTTAAATCATTATTTGCGTTGTTTTTGAATAAAATGTTGTTAAATAAATTATTTTTATTTTACCCTTACATTTGTCCCAACTTTAAAAGCATAGAAACAATTTAACTTTTTTGTTAGTCTAGCATAGTTTTGTACCTTTCCATTTTTTCCATGAACGAGACCTATAAATCGAGGTCTGAAAATACATAGAAGTTCGCCAGTCTCCTTTCTGACAATTAAAAAAATATACTTAAGTATAATAAGATTTTAAACTTTCGCGTTCCATTATAATTATAAACAAGAGTAACGGGACTCAACGCGACATTTATTATGAAGTACATATTATTATGTACTTACAGCTTGACGTTTCGGCTGTGTTGCATCAACCGTGGTCACAAGCAGACTGGCGGCGGTGCGCGACGACGTCTGTTCGGGCGGGCTTGGAGATCTTCGGCCACCCTCAAATTGTCACTTTTTTTGTCTTTGTCATCGCTAGTGATGGGATTACGGCACACAACACTCACAGTATCGGGGTTTGTTTTGAACGGTAAAACTCGCGGCTTACACTTGTTAATCACTGGATTCCACGCTGATGACAATTTAAACCCGTCCTCCCGATTGAAATTTTTATACTTCTTGATTTCAATCGCTTCTCGTACCATCCTAGTATGGTAATGACGATCGGTGGAGAGGATTTTTGGATCATGTAACTCCATCCAATGATTAACTCCAGCTTCCAGAAGATGTTCAGCTACCGCGGATTTACTCGTCTGTCGATTTTTAACAGCTGCGATATGTTCTTTGACACGTTCTGCGATGGTCCGCTTTGTTTGTCCAATGTATGAACTACCACAACTACAATCGATTTTATATACTCCCGGAGTCTGAAAGGGTATTACGTCCTTTGGCGATCGCAGTTGCTTAGATATTTGACATAACGGAGTATATACAGTCTTGATGGAGAATTTTCTGAGCACTGTTCCAACTTTATCCGTTACGCCTTTGATATATGGCAAAAATGCTGCCTGACGACTCACGTCCGGATATTTTACCCTTTTCTTTTGCCTATTGTATCGCTGCGACACCTTGTATCCGTTTCGTTTTAGTACCTCCTGAACATGAGCAAGCTCCGACTGAAGATGTTCAGGGTCACACAAGTTATGAGCTCTGTTGGTCAACGACGTCATCACGGATTGAAGTTGCCGAGGATGATGGTGAGATGAGGCGTGTAGGTATCTATCTGTGTGTGTAGGTTTCCGGTAAACAGAGTGAGATAAAGTACCGTCGTGTCTTACCCTGATCTGCACGTCCAGAAATGCCAAGGCTCTGTTATTTTCCATCTCATAAGTAAACTTTACTTTAGGGTGGATGGAATTAAGGTGATTTATATATTGTTCGACTTCCTGCTGACCTCCGTGGATTACACAAAAAATATCATCCACGTACCTCTTCCAGAGTTTGACAGTTTGGGGTCCAGTAGCTAATGCTATGTCTTCAAAGTGCTCCATCCAGTGACCACGGTTGTTGCAACACAGCCGAAACGTCAAGCTGTAAGTACATAATAATATGTACTTCATAATAAATGTCGCGTTGAGTCCCGTTACTCTTGTTTATAATACTTAAGTATGTTTAGTACCTACATTCAATGTAACTTGTTTTCTAAAGGCTCCGTTTATTTATTACAATCAAATTGAGCTACTTTACAAAAATTCAACCAATTTCTAGGGAGTTTCCTTCAATCCACAAAATCACTCCTCACTATCTAAAACGAATACAAATTATGGCAACGACTCACTTCTTTATAAACGGAGAAAAGACATCTTAGATTTCTGCGCGAACTGTCCATATAAATAAAACACTTTCACGGATATTTTCACCCCCGTGGTCACGGCCCCTGGAAAGGTGCCGAAACGTCGGATAAACCAAAAAATCTCAAAAAACAACTAAAATTTAACCAAGTTGTTGAATTAATTGCGTGAAAAAATCCGTGAAAGTGTTTTATTTATAAACGGAGAAAAGGTTACGAACGGTTTTGATCTTAGGTCATAAAAGACAGGAAACCATAATTAATAAGAGTGCAATTTTGATGTGCTCTTGTTCGCTCAGCCATCTTTGGCACTATATCCGGTTTTCTAGTGGTATTGTTGTACGAAGATTTTATTATAAAAATAGTATTGTAAATGCAAAAGAGTAATAAAATATAGTACACCATCCCATACATTGTTCCAATACCAAAGTATAGTAGCTTGAGCACTAGTATTATGGAAATTGGAAACAACGACGGGTATTACCACAGACACCCAGACCCGAGAAATTATTGAAAAGTTCGTTTTCAATATTTACCCGACCGGGGATCGAACACGGGACCTCTAGAGATAACGGCACCTTGAAAACCGGTGCGTACACAACTCGGAAACGGAGGCCGCCGACGATAAATTTGCTTCTTTTCATTCGTCTCGTCTTATATTTACAAATATTTGCGTAAATAGTCCCAAGTCAACGTTATTCCTTTCACCTGGCCATACTTAGAGCGTACATATTTGTCGTCACAGAAAGAACAGTTCCCCTGGGAGCCACCGCTGCGGCGCCTCACTGCGGAGGAGGCCTTCCTGGAAGAGGACAGGAAGCGGGCTATAAGGGCAGGTAAATAAAACTAGAATAAATATTGTCTTATACTAGGACTAGCATTAGCTTTAATAATCAAAGTTTCAGACGGAGAAACGATACATTAAATTTGTCCATCACTAACAATAAAAATATTGATGACTTTTTTATCAGTGCAAGCTTAACAACGTTTGACGTCGTATTAAAGGCTAGATTCTCTAAATCAAAGTCTATTGGTGCGTTCAGGGGCCCGATTCTGCTAACGTTAAGTCGTAATCGTGTCTCAATCATGTTTCAATTGTTGTGCTTTAAAACACACTAGTTATAAGAATTATGACAGTATGATGTGATGTGAATGTAAGTGTGGTGTGACCATCAGTAGTATAGTGAAAAAAGTTCACATTTCTTGTAACTAGTGTGAATCGGGCCCCATATTGGGGGCACGTATGCAAGACAATTTGTACATAGGTATCATTCTGCCTTTTATTGCATGTTCGTCGTAAGCGTAGACGCGTAGCGCAAGCGTAGCGCGCTCATTCCGCGTATTCAATTCGAACCTCACACGTACCCATATCTTGCGCCCCTTTGTGTTCGTCGGAAAACCGAAAAATTTCGGATCGCTCCGCGCCTGGTTTGAAATGCTCGTAACTCAGTTCGTGCGCGCAAGACGTTCTACCTATAAGAAATTGTTACAAAGTAAAAGACAAATTCTTTCATTGCAAGACGCATTTCATGTTATGTTACAACAATCTGGATGCACCATATCGCGATCACTTTCAGTTTCAAAGATATTGATCGACCATTGCTGCGACACAGAGACATTCAGAGAATGTACTGGGGTGCGATTCTCTAACAAAGTTTCACTGTCACTTCATCGTTCAGCTTCGATTCTTTATGTCAAATTCATAACAAACAACTGAAAGTCAAGCGAAAAAGAACGTCGAGTTTGTTGATTATCTACCAGAATTAATAACCTATCCACAGATAGGGATAGGTGCGATCCAGATTAGTTGCTATGCAACGCTTGATATTAACATAGAATTAACGACAGTTGGCAGGGTGTTGCTAGGTGTTGCCTAGCAATCTGTGGATAGGTTATTAATTCTGGCCGTAAGTTTTAGAGAATCACACAACTGATCTATCTTGGTTATGGTGCTACGCTACCGTTGCATTTATTAAAATATATTAAAGGTTATTAATTTGAAAGAGTGTTGATCTTAGCTGCTGTAATGGTATTTTGGTATTTATAATAATATTATTTTGTCTAAAATAATTTCGTATTTAAATGGAATTCTATTTGAAGTCTCCAGAAACAACAAAAATGTGATTTAATCTAAGCATAAGTCCTAACATCAAACGGTGGGCAGTAAAGGCAACCCTTAATAAACAACAATGTTCACGAATATGAATTCGAGTGCCGTCTGGGTTGCGGCAATTCTGCAAATTGGCCTGGAATGTCGTTTTATTTGAGAAGTGGACGGGTCAGCGCGTGTACGGACAAAGGCAGATTATGCTCTGAAGACATCAGGTTGATAAACGCGTTATGTGACTAATAGTAAGAATTTTGAGTCCTATCTAAAAAAATCGGCCAAGTGCGAGTTGGACTCGCCCATGAAGGGTTCCGTACACACTTAACGTACCGATTGTCTATACCTTTTGCCAAAATTGCACTATAATTTTTCGTCAGCAAAATATAACTTTGTTTTTCATAGTGTTTGTATAAATGACAAAGTAACATTTGCGGTTTTTGAAAATGTGTTATATCTCAAAAAGTACTTACTATATAATAAAATCGTCCAAATCAATTTTCGTTGAAAGTTTTTATTAAGATCTACAGCATATATTTTTTCTAAATTTTTCACTCTTTTATTTCAAAAGTTAGAGGGGGGACACACATTTTTCCACTTGGGAAGGCTCTATTTTTCAAAATATTGAGTTTGAGAAAAAATGATTTGAGAAACCTATATGTTATTTTCAAAGACCTATCTATAGACACCCCACACGAATATGTTTGATTAGAAAAATATTTTTCAGTTTCAGTTCCAGGTATGGGGAGCCCCCCTTAATTTCTTTTTATTTTTTATTTTTGTAATAAAGTCGTAAAACGGTTCACGGAATACATCTACCTACTAAGTATCAACTGTGTAGTTTTTATAGATTTGGAATAAAGTGGCTGTAACATACGGACGGACGGACGGACGGACGGACAGACAGACAGACAGACAGACAGACAGACATGACGAATCTATAAGGGTTCCGTTTTTTGCCATTCGGCTACGGAACCCTAAAAAGCAACACACAAAAATAATTGAGCTCTCCATCTTGATGCCTTGAAATTGAAAAATTAATATAAAATGGATTGTATATTTTAAAGTTGTAGACCACTATGTTTACCTGGGTTTAGTCAAATTAAGCAAGTCCACCTTGGTGAAAGAGATCTCTCGCCGAATGCAGCTCGGATGGGCAGCGTTCGGGAAGCTTCAGAACATATTCGCGTCTATTGATAATTATATTTTTTATGACTTGTAGTCGGTTGGATTCATTTGTGTAGAAAGCGCATTTAAAAACATGAATGCAATTTTGTTTCCTTTTCTTTTGGTTCCCTTGAGTGTAATTTTCCACCTTTGCTTCTAATACTTTTCCTTCAGGTGGCATGAAAAAAACCCACCTTGTATCAAAACAAAGAATCTAAAAATTATGCAAAGCATTAATGTATTGTTTCTACTTGCCTCGAAAATTATATTAACACATTGAATGCCAACTACGAGATATCTCGTAGAGGATTTCTTCTCAGATGCCAGATACGAGATATATCGTAGGACTTGCAGGGCCATTTCTAAGTAAAGCATTTATTCTGGCACCACACGGACAGCTAAAATGTGAGCATTGGCGCCTCAAATAAAACGAGATATTAAGATAAAGTAAGATTATTTGTTAGAAAATATTTTTCAAAGGAATTATTCTAAGGCAGTCTCATTTTTTTTTGGTTGTACAAAAATTGGTTTTAATTCACATTAGAAACGAATATAGGATCTATAAAGGTATCGCAACAGTTTTTGAAAACAGTTTCGACTTATTACATCAAAAAAAGACACTACGAGTTTTTTCGTAGGTGGCACCTAATTAAAGTATTAATATTGCTGGTGCCAATGTATCTACGAGATATCTCGTACATGGCAGTGTTAGTTAACTTTAATAATGAAGACGCCAGCTACGAGTTATCTCGTATAGGCTACAGTGTATGGTGGGTACTGAATTCGCCTCCTCAAAATTTTTGGCATTCATCGTGCCTTTATTCATTTCAAAATTAAATACACCTTATAATACTTAATTGCCAATTAAATGAAACTCAAAGTGAACGTAATAAGAAGTCATTGAATATCGCCGCTCTGTTAATATTTCAGGTAAGTAATTTGTTTTACATAAAAGGCACAAAACCTTCTCCTTAAAATAGCTATTGCCCACTTAAACTATTTGACGATCTCTAATTACGTTTCTGCTTTGCTTTTACACGAAATATCAAAGCTATCGAGTTTCCAATAAAAGTTAATGAAAATTAGGAGTAAGTTTTAGCTAAATAAAATATTAAATACCTATTTACCTACTTACTAATAAATAAAACTCTGTAAAAACAAAGTGGACCAGAGTGGACCTTATAGTATTTGGTGACGGTTGCTACACATACTCGGTTCGGCGTTGATCGGCGGACAATCGTGCTCGTACCCCTAGTGTAAGTTTTTATGTCAAGCAAACGCAAACTATTTCGATTCCGTATTTATGTCAATTTGTATAAAAAACTATATAAGCGCGCTACTCGCCGCTAGAGGCGCTAATACAGTCTTTATACAAATTGACATAAATACGGAATCGAAATAGTTTGCGTTTTTTGACATAAAAACTTACACTATGGGCACAGTGTTCAGTATTCAATAGAAAACTGGCTTCCCACGGTGAGTAAATATCACGCACCGTCGGAAGCCAGCATTCTATTGCAGAGCGTCCAAAAAGTACCCATGCGAATGATGGCTAATGTTGACATTACAACGTGTTAATGCAATAAACGAAAAGCCCATAAGTACACCCCAATTATTTTTTTTATATAAAAAAATATATTAAAGAAACTTCCAGATATTCGTGCTCTTTTAGGTCCTCGTGACTTTCGGACAGATTTTAAGCTCTACTATAACGTAAAAGAGAGCACGTGACGGACCCGTCACTATTGAATGAATAGGCAGTAGGCACAAAAATTTTTAGAAGCGGCAAAAAATGAAAACAATTTTTTTGAAAAATTTAACCCATATTAAAATTCTGTGGAATCGATTCTACTCTCGATTCTGAACAAACAATTTTCTCAGTTTCGCTAAAAGTATTAACACGTTATATAGTTACTCTGCAGAATAAGGGCTCGTTCAACGGAAGGCGACCCGCCTAGCGGTGCGGGGCGCCGATTGGGTATTTGACTGATTTTTTTTTTTATTGACTTAAAATGTTCATTTAGTTAGTAGCAACACAACATAGGTATTTATTTTCAAATATCTTGCATATTTTCAGCGATATAGAGCATCAAACTTTCAAATTAGACAAGGAAAGCGCTATAGAAACGTGACGTCACATTTCTCACTCAAACGTTCAGGCCGCCCTAGTCGCCCAAAAAATTATGTCTAAAAACGTTAAGGCCGCTAAAGCAGCCCAGCTGACCTTTTCAGTTAAAACAATTTTTTACCTGTGGTAGCTTCACAGACGAGATAGAAATTTGTTCTTAGACAATACGGTATTTTACTGTATTTTTTTTTTTATTTCTTTAAAATGTTTTTCAAAATATTAGTTACACAAAACAAGTTTTCATTTTGAATTATCTTGAATATTTTCAAAGATATAGGACTTCAAACTTTATAATTAGACAAGGACAGGACGCTATCTTAGTGACGTCAGTGGGTTAGTAGCGTCATAGTCACGCCATAGAAGATTTCGTTTTAGAAAGAGACAGCTATAGTCAAAATCAAACAGACTGTAATTCTTTTATTATAAAACAGATTCAAATTATTTTTTCACATTTGGTATTCTTAATTGCAATATTTTTTAACGTCATCATTAAATATCTACATTTCAACAACAGTAAAATACCCTATTCTGTAATAAAAAACGTATCTTATAAATGCCTTTTAAGCAGTGTAGTCTGTGACATTTGTTGTTGAAGTTTTTTTTTTACGTCAGTGTCGACGTGTTTCAGAGCATTTGTGTTTAAAATGTCTATATTTTTTTATTGAATAAAAAAAAATCGTTTTAGAAAGAGATAGCTAGAGTCACAATTAAGTAGCTCATAATTCGCTTGTTATAATACATATTGAATTTCTTTTTTCACATTTGTTATTCAATAATGTTATATTTCTGAATGTCGTAATTAAATATCTAAGTACATTTCAACAACAGTCAAACACCCAATTGTGTATCAGTTGGTACGTCACATTAACTTATTTTATTAGATTAGATTATTTGATTTGATTTGAGAGAATTTAGACGTCTGTTGTTGCGAGCGCGCAATGATATCACAATTGCTCGCGCCGCCTCTTCTTGAAGGAGCCCTACTGTTAATAAGAATGTTTTGATAATTATAGTGTTCCTAAATAATAAACGTTGTGTGCAATGAAACAAAATTATAATTATTATTAAACAGTATTACTAATATTGGCGTTTTATCGTCTAGTCCTCTCGATGGTAACTTGAATATAGTTTAGTTATTTAGGGATAAAACCACCACATTTTTTGACGACCGATTTGGCGCAGGGGTAGTCTACCTACCTTCTGCGCCAGTGGTCTCGGGTTCAACTCCCGAACAAGACAAATATTTGTGTGCATGAACATGTCTATTTGTCTTGGTCTGGATGTTTACTATAAATAATAATATAATAATAAAATCATTTATTCATTTACAAATTTTGCATACAGAATTATTTAATTAGGTCAGTCTCTTCTTAAATACTATGTTAGTAAACATAAACAAATAACGCATACGTGTATTAATATTCTACTTAGTAAGGCACAATTTAAAACATTAAGAGAAAAAATAGAGTAAGGAATATAAATTTATTCTTATACCTGAACTAGGTGGCCCTGTGTTTCAGGCTAAATAAAGTCTAAAAATATACAAATCGGTAAATAAAACCTAAGATATAAAAACAATTCTTATTTTTAGTATATATTTGATATTTAAGCTTTTACTATTATAGTAATAACTAAACAATATTAATTATAATTATTAACAATCTACTAATATTATAATGCTACTTTAGCACAACAAGTAACTCCTCTGTATCGTCATACGTCATCTTTTGCAGAGTGTCTTTTATTACTTTTTTGCAGTTTTGCAGGCATAATGGATAGATGTTTACTTGGGCATTTAATCTATTGTAAAGTAACGGTCCGAGATAAAAGTAAAATTTGGTCGAAAAGGTAAATTTAATTCCACTGTGTAGTGTAGCAACTTTATCTTTCCGCCTCTTGTTTATTATTTCAGTGCTGTATGGAAGGGATGCGTGCTGTTTTAGTATAGTGCTCAATATGAATAGTTGTCTAACTGTTAAAACCTTACAATTTTTATAGAGAAGCGTTGTGGAAAATAGTAATGGTCGAAATGTGGACACTTTAAGTATCGCTCTTTGAGCTCTCTCAGTGGTCAATAATAAAGTTTTACCAGCTCCACCCCACGTGGTAATACAGTAAGTTAGCAGTGACTCGCAAAGTGCAAAGTAGACCTGTCTGATTAAAGACTCGTCAGCAATATGGCGAATTTTTTTAAATATAAATATCATCTTACGGATTCGATTATTTAAAGATTCTATGTGGTGTTTAAACGAAAGTGTGTCATCTAGTATTACTCCTAGATATTTTATTTTATCGGTAAAATGGATCTCTGGGCAAACACATATATTATCACATGAGGTGTTACAGAAATGAGCACGTAGTTTTGTATCATTTGATGTAAGGGTGGATTTGCGAATGGAAAACTTTAAGCACTTGGTCTTTTCAGCATTGAGTGTTAGTAAATTAGCTTGAAGCCATTTGTTAACCACATTGAAGCCATGTTGTGCCCGCTTGATTACTTCTTTTTCGGAATCTGCCGAAAAGAGAAGAGCTGTGTCATCAGCATATGTTATGATGGTGCCATGATCTAGATTTAAATTGCATAGGTCATTAATGTAGATCAAAAATAAGGTAGATCCCAATATGCTTCCTTGAGGCACTCCAAAAGAAGTATTTTCCTGCTCCTTGCTGATCACATTACCCACCCTTACACATTGGGTTCGATTTTCTAGGTAGCTTGTAAATAATTTTAGCTGGGTACCTCTTATTCCTATGTTTTCAAGCTTGCGCAACAAGATCGGTATTGAAACTGAGTCAAAAGCCTTCGCAAGGTCAAGGAAAATACCTATCGTGTGCTTGCGTTTGTCTAGATTTTCAACGACAAAATTTGTTAATCTATGTACAGCGTCAGCTGTTGATAACTTGGGCCGAAAACCAAATTGAGCATTCGATAGAAGCGATTTTTTCTCCAAAAAGTTGATAAGTCTAGTATTTATAATTTTTTCCAGTATTTTTGATAGCACTGGTAACAAAGATATAGGCCTGTAATTTGTAGCTTCCTTTTTATCACCTGATTTGTAAATAGGAACAATAATAGCTTTTTTTAGACAGTTAGGGAAAGTACCCGCTGCCAGACATTTTTGGAAAATGCATGTCAGAGGAGGTATTAAAATATGTCTGAATTGTTTTATTATTTTGGTCGGGATACTATCCCAACCAACAGCACAGTCATCTCTTAAACTCATAATTATAGTTTCAATTTCAGTTTCGTCAGTGTCTAACAATGCAAAAGATGGCATGTTATTATTACGGATAATAGGGGTTTGATGGTGTGCAATAGGGTTACCCTGTACTTTTTCTGCCAGACACTTGCCAACGTTTACAAAAAAGCTATTTACGTAATTAGCAGATTCCATCTGTGACCCATGCGATTGTAACAAACTCGAAGATGGCTCATGGTTTTTGGATGAGAACGTTATATTTTTAATTTGTTTCCAGACTTTTTTGGTGTTTGTTCCTGCTTCCTCTAGTAACTCTTTCTCGTATTTTATTTTAACTTTTTTAACAAGACTATTGCAAAAGTTCCTGTATCGCTTATATGTTATCTGTAACACAAAATTATTTGGATTGGCTTTCGTTTTCATGTGCAATTTATCTCTATTTTTCATACAGCGTATTAAACCCGGCGTAATCCACGGTTTAATATTATACTTTTTATTATTCAAACGAATTATTTGTTTACTATTATGAATCACCTGTGAGATACGGTCTATTAAATATAACATGCAAAAATGCACGTCAGCAGAACTATAAACTGGGGCAAAGTCGATATTGCATAAGTCCGCTTCGAGTTTGTTTATATTTAACTTGGTTATTATGCGTGCATCTTGTGATTTGTTTAGCTTACAATTAAGAGTTAGTAAGGCAGCGCTGTGATCGGTTATCGATGAATTCATGACTAAAGCTAGTGCGGGATAGTATGACTTAAGCATTATGTGATCCAAACACGACCCACTTTGATGTGTTGGTAGCAAGTGAGCAGGAAGTAAGCCATGGAACGAGCATAGGTTTAAATATTCTTGCATGGATGCATCAGTATTTTCCTGGTTCGGAATAATATTGATGTTAATGTCGCCAATTAATATAATGTTTTTAAATGATGATAGGTTCTGTAAAATATTAGATAAAGAATGAACAAAATTCGTTATATCTTTAAAAGAGGGCGATCTGTAAATTGCCAGTATTGCATAATCTGTTCCTATTTTAATCAGCAGCTTACTACAATCATGAATAATTGGTTCCTCCACCGTGATATCTAACTGTGATTTGGTATACACTATCACACCGTCGTTTTGATTGTGTACTGTTCTACTCTTATACATATTGTAACCCACCATTTGGGGAAAATCATGTTGTTTGTCAATCCAGCATTCTGTGAGGGCTATTATATCACAATTTATATCTAGTCTATGCTGAAAAATGCTGAAACTATCGATATTTTTCCAAATTCTACGGATGTTTTGTGTTAGTACGGTCAAGGGGTTAGTGAAAGCGGAAAGATATTCTTTGCACTTTTCAACTTCGCAAACAGCCGATTCTGATACAGAAAAGTTATCTATGTCATAAATTACTTCATTAATCATATTTTATTGCACAATTAACAAATATAAAAAGTTTTGTAAAAATATATACTATGAGATAAGGACAGTCAATCTAATATTAGAGGCGCTCTTAGGCGCCGCCATAGTCGATCGAATTAATGTACCTTTTTTCCGCCATTATTTTTGCTGGACACTCTGTGGAGCCAGTGTTGTGGTCGCTCGGCTTTTTGTAGCGTAAACAGGTTGCGCATTTGGGAAGGTTGTCCTTTTTGGGACACTCTTTGATAGAGTGTCCTTGTTCGCCACAGTGTCCGCAAGTGTGGGTCGACTCCCGACAGGTCTTAGCTGCATGGCCATATTGCTGGCACTTGAAACACCTTGTCACCAAGGTAAAATCTCTGACAGGGCAAGATGACCAGTTAACAAAGACTCTTTGACTGCTTATCAAGGCCTTGCGTATTATTGCTGTCACTTCTAGCACGTAATTGCAAGTCTCAGCATCTTTCTTGCCAGACTTATGGCTCAATTTAATAGTGCTGAGAAATGAGTCAAGGTCAGAACTAGGTAACTTATCTGCTAGGTTTTGGCGGTAGATACAAGTGAAAACCTCTTGCTCTTTCATTGATGTGGGCACTCCGATGACAACTATTCTTGGTCTCCGCTTGTAAGGCTCGTCGACAGTAAGACCCGAATTGGTAAGGACTACTGATTCTTTTAGCTTCGCTATGTCGTCCTTTGTCTCTGTACTTATAATAACGCCGCCGTTCCTTGTTTTGCGAAGACCTCTGACATGTAGTTTCAGTAGCTCAGGACAGATAATTCTTTGGACAAGGGATTTAGTGTCCTCACTTGATTTCAGCTTGTCATTTGGATAGATTGCTACAGAGCTAACATTTAGAGGTTTAACATAGTCATTGTTACCTTTTTTGACCATGTCAGCAAACGACGTGCCTACGTTTGGCTTTGATGATTCTGCAATACTCTGCTTGAGGTCGCGGAGCTGCTGTGAGAGGTCATCTTTCTCTTGAAGAGATTGCAACGATCTATTAGCTTGTAAAGTTTTCAACTTTAATGATTGATACAGTACAGCCATATGCGACGTTCTAGAGCTTACCTTTCTGCATAAATTATGTACGCGCAATTTTTGTTCCGAATTCATCTTACCGTCAGAGGCTATTTGACAGATTTCGTTCAAACATTGTTCTGCCGACGACATCAAATTTTGTATCTCAGGCGTTGACATAATTTCGATGTCCTCTTGAGCAGGCTGCTGAGGTGAGAAAGATCCCGGGGTAGGAGTTGGTGGTGGGGAGCGGGGGGTCTTGGCACTCCTATTAAATGGACTTTCCATTGCGAAAAGCAAAGTTTTAAACAGTCAACATTTTTCACTACTACACAATATGATTGACACAGTTTACAGTTACTACCGGTTGTAGGCGAAACGAGGTCACGAGTTTAATAATGATTTTATTTAATTAATATCTGACACGTCCGATCGCGATGATGATGGACCGACGACTCCGACTCCGACTCGATGTATATTAAGTATGTATTTACAAACAAAAAGTATTTAAGTATATATTTATCCGTTATCAAGTTTTCCATGATACAGTTTCTTAATGAAATTAACATGGGCTTAGATAATTGGTGTGAATGTAAGAAGTTATTTATTATTTATTTATTATATTTTTGTTTAAATCCTCTATAATTACTAAATGTAATAAACACGTAGTTATTACAATCTCATAACTAACTATCATGACAGAGAATCGTGTCCGAACTAAATTAGACATGACGTCACAACAGCGGATTCAATTTAGCCTACATTGTCAGCTGTAATTTGATGGACACTAATAATATTGGACTGCGATATACCTAGAATAACTCGGGCCTCATGTAGCATGTAGGGAAATCAGAACTCTCGTCTACCTCAGCCTTGTATTTTTATAACCAAGAGCATTTAGTTTCCTTCTATGTATATTAAGTATGTATTTAGAAACAAAAAGTATTTAAGTATATATTTATCCGTTATCAAGTTTTCCATGACACAGTTACTTAATGAAATTTACATGGGCTTAGATAATTGGTGTGATTGTAAAAAGTTATTAATTTATTTAGGAATGGTTGAGAAGGATAGACATGGATAGACATCCACTAAACGACCCATTGCGCTTTGGTCATCATCATCCATCATTTCAGTCGTACGACCCCCAATAGGGTATTTTACTGTTGTTGAAATGTAGATATATAATGATGACGTTAAAAAATATTGCAATTAAGAATACCAAATGTAAAAAAAATATTTGAATCTGTTTTATAATAAAAGAATTATAGTCTGATTGATTTTGACTATAGCTGTCTCTTTCTAAAACGAAATCTTCTATGGCGTGACTATGACGCTACTAACCCACTGACGTCACTAAGATAGCGTCCTGTCCTTGTCTAATTATAAAGTTTGAAGTCCTATATCTTTGAAAATATTCAAGATAATTCAAAATGAAAACTTGTTTTGTGTAGCTAATATTTCGAAAAACATTTTAAAGAAATAAAAAAAAATCAGTAAAATACCGTATTCTGGGCATAAGCCTCCCCCTAGGATCTCCACAACGATCTGTCCTGCGCTACTCGCATCCAGCGGCTTCCCGCGACCTTGACCGGATCGTCGGTCCACCTCGTAGGGGGCCTGCCCACGGAATGTCGTCTGCTTCGCGATCGCCATTCGAGAACCTTTCCGCCCCAACGGCCAACGGTTCTCCGCGCTATGTGTCCCGCCCACTGCCACTTCAACGATGCAATCCTTCGAGCAATGTAGGTTGTTTTAGTTCTCCTGCGGATCTCATCATTTCTGATTCGATCGAGCAAGGAAATACCAAGCATCGCCCTCTCCATTACTCGCTAGTTTGGTGTTAACGACTGAAAAGTCAGAGGGAACCAGAGCAAAAATCTTTTACTTGTCAAAGAACTTTTGCTAGTAAACCATGAACCCGGCACTATCTAGAGATATCAAGGTACTTTGAAAACCGGCGCGTCTACCACACGGCCACGGAGTTAAAATAAAATATATATCCGCTTGTTTACATGCGCCTGATATTAAAATCAAATGCATATATTCTTTGTCGTTGTCGTAAGATGTGATTTTTAGAAGGTGTGCGCTGAAAGATGATATAGTGATAAGAATTGAGAAAGGTGTTGTAAGATGTGATTCTTCGAAGGTGTGCGCTGAAAGATGATATAGTGACAAGAATTGAGAAAGGAATGCTCCGGTGGTTTGGTCACTTAGAGAGGATGAATGAAAGGCGAATCACGAAAGAGATTTATTGTGCGAATGTGGAAGGATCAGCTGTTGCGCAATGGCAACCCAGAAAAACCTACACGGATTAAAATAGGAGGTTTAATAAAAAAGGCTGGTGTACGGAGTGACAAAAACCACATCAAAAAAGTAAGAAATAATTCCTCACCAAATAAATAACGTAAGTACTTTGAAGTCGGGCGTGAAACATGTACAATTTTTTGTTGTTTTTGTTAAAACCCGCCCGACTTCAAAGTACTTACGTTATTTATTTGGTGAGGAATTATTTCTTACTTTTTTGATGTGGTTTTTTAGAAGGCGGTTTTATTTTTTTATAAAAATATTTTTTATTTCACTTTTTTTAGTGCATCGTGCAGGCAATTTGCGTGTTTTCTGGTAAATAGGTATGTGATCAAACTCAAAACCTCCTTTTTCGAAGTCGGTTAAAATACCTTGAGGTATCCCCTTTTTAACAAAACAAGAATCCTCTAAATCGGTTTATAAACAAAGGAATTATGCCTAAAGATACGTATTAAATTCACATAAAGTGGTAACGAAAACGACAGTATTTTCAAGATTTCCTGAAAACTACTGAACCGATTTCAAAATTTCAAAAAATGGGACCAACTTGGAAACCAACCTGATGTAATAACGTTTGAACCATTTCAATCGGTTCAGCCGTCTTCGAGTAATCGGTGGACATACAAAAAAAAAAAAAAAAGAGAAAAAACATACATACAGCCGAATAGAGAACCTCCTCCTTTTTGATTTAGAAGTCGGTTAAAAATCGTCGGGCATGTATGATGATTGATGGATGTGAATGAAGCGAAAGAAGTGTGCAAGGATCGTAGTAGGTGGCGATCCATAGTCTCTGCTTACCCCCGTGGGCAACAGGCGTGAGTATATGTATCTTTCGACGACCGATTTGGCGCAGGGGTAGGCTACCTGCCTTCTGCGCCAGAGGTCTCGGGTTCGATTCCCGAACAAGACAAATATTTGTGTGCATGAACATGTCTTTTTGTCTTGGTCTGGGTGTTTTCTATGTATATTACGTTTGTATTTACAAACAAAAAGTATTTAAGTGTATATTTATCCGTTATCAAGTCTTCCATGACACAGTTTCTCAATGAAATTTACATGGTCTTAGATGATTGGTGTGATTGTAAAAAAGTTATTTATTTATTTATTGATGTATGTACCTATACCTACTTACGTACCTAAGTTAGTGTTATGAAGGAGCGGGGCTGTCTGGCACAAGTATCATGTAATACTCACTAGACCGTCCCAACCTAACGTATGTTACAATATTGTTGTTATCGAAATAAATATTTTTAATTTTTTAATTTTTATTTTCATGTATTTATGTACCTATGTATGGTGTTGTAAGAAACTTTTAAATTATGAATCGAAATTGTAATATCCAAGTGGTCTGAATAGGCTGATGCGAGAACAGTAATAAATTATCATCGTAGCAAATATAATATTATTACTACTGCTCAACTTAACCCTATTTTCGTTTAGGTGGACCTCCCGGCCGCAGATAATGTTGGTAATGCTAAACATTTATTCATATTAGGAGGACGGGTCTGCGGACTGTACAAGTGTACACGCCTGATTTAGGGCGGTTGTTCCTGCGTTAAATGAGATTTAAGTTCATTAGATAACCGCATTTAATGCATTTAACCGACATTTACTCCTCCAATAAGAAGCAATATACTCAAATCTTTTTCCGTTCGCGAAATATAAATCGCAATCAATAAAACCATCCATAAAACTGCATATTTTAAACTTGTCCACTTACTCAAAACGCAACAGTTTAACTGCATATCTTTGAGAGGCCACAAACTAACAAGGATTTAGCTTTATGAGGAGAATGAAACTGATTTAACTGTGACATTCATGTTGCTAAGTACTGTATTAGTCGTTGTTTCGTTTTAGACCTAATCAGCCATCCTTAGCATAGTACTTAGCCTAACATCTATACTAATATTGTACATGTGAAAGTGTGTTTATTTGTTTGTTTGTCCTTCTTTCACGTCAAAACGGAGCAACGGATCGACGTCATATTTGGTATGGGGATAGTTTGGAAGCTGAAGAGTAACATAGGCAACTTATTATTCCGAAAAGTTAAGTAAAAATGGTAATTTTGAATAAAAAATCGTTTAACACTGTTGTACTTTCAATACCAAACTGTCATTTCTTCCATGGCCGCTTCCAAAGAGTATGTAATCACTGACGTCTGCGCCCGGTCAAAATAATAAATAAATAAAAATAAATAAAAATTTTATTATTACAAAAGAACACATTACATTTTGGTGTACCAAAAACAACAGAAAGACTGAATAAAATCTTATATGTAAGGTCTCTGACCTCTGTGCTAGATTTTACAAAATCTGTATGACAGAGATCAGTGCTTCCCACTATTGACACAATGTTAGTCTAGCTGCTGTAGTATTTTTATATAGACTTATAACGTATTTTAAACAAAAACAGAAAGAACATGCTATGGCTAATACCTACAAGTAAATTGAACAAACATTGAATGTGATTGTAAATTGATGTCACTCATGTTAAAATTGAAAGTAGATCTTCAGTGGAATTGTAATTTAAGCTGTGCAACCATGTTGAAACTGTTGACTTTAGATTAAATCGATTAAGTTTACTTAAATTAAGTTTACGATTAAGTTTGTTATATAGATACGGCCCTAAATAACAGAGGAATTTTCGAGCGAATGATGTGTTAAATGACTCTTCATCATATAGAATCGGAATTCGTCTAAGTTGTCTGTGACTAGATGGAACGATAGAGTGTTGTTTAATAAGCACTTTTAAAATGAAGATTTGGCGAACAGTTAAAAGTTTGCAAGCCTGGTAAAGATCCTGAGTCGGAAAACGGTAGGGTCGGAAAGTGGCCACCTTGAGTATGAGACGTTGAGCACGTTCCAACTTTAATAACTGTGTTTTCCCAAGTCCACCCCAAACAGTGATGCAATATTCAATTATTGACTGACACAAAGCATAATATATTACTTTTATAATTTTAAAATCGGCAATGTGACGAATGTATCTAAAAATAAACGATAATTTACGGACTCTACAAACAAGTAAATCGACGTGGGGGCCAAAACTAAGCGAACTGTCTAGTAGTAGCCCCAAGTATTTAATTTCATCAACCGTTTCTATGGTAAGACAAGAACAGTTGTTTGATTTAGGAAGATGACATGAATGGAATTTTAATATATAAGTGTTGGGAGCTGGCATTAAATTTTTCCGAATAGAGAATAACATGCATTTGGTCTTCTCAGCATTAAGTGTAAGTAAGTTGGAGTTGAGCCATTGTGATACAAAGTTCAATCCTTCTTGGGCTACAAGGAATGCATCATGCCATGTTTTCGCTGAGAAAACCAACGCTGTGTCATCTGCATACGAAATGACTTTACCATGTGCTAGTTCAGTTTGACACAGACTGTTTATATAGATGAGGAAAAGCGTAGGTCCCAATATTGAGCCTTGAGGAACGCCGCAATTTATCTCCAGGTCACTACTAACTACTCCATCTATTGTGACACACTGGGTTCGACCATAAAGGTAATCTGACAATAGTTTTAGCTGTTGGTCTCGGATACCTATGTGTTCAAGTTTTTTCACAAGAAGAGGAATAGAGACGGTGTCAAACGCTTTAGTCAAATCAATAAAAACAGACAGACATTTTTTTTGCTTATCCAATTCTCTAACAATAAAGTCTGTTAAGTCATTGATGGCATCAACAGTCGACAAACCTCTACGAAAACCATATTGACTGTTTGATAAAATTTTGAAATTTTCTAGATATTCTACTAAACGGTTATTAATAATGCGTTCTAAAATTTTGGAAAATGATGATAATATAGCTATTGGTCGATAATTATTGACACTATCTCTACTCCCGTTCTTGTGAATAGGATGGATCAAAGCTTTTTTAAAGACTGTAGGAAAGACACCTTGCGCTATGCTCAGCCGACAGACATGAGTAAGAGCTGGGATAAGGTAGTCTTTGAAGACTTTAACCAACCTTGGTGGGATACCGTCCCAGCCAGCAGCACAATCAGTTTTTAAGGACATAATTATTCCTGCAATCTCATCCTCGTCTGTGTCGAGAAAGACAAAAGAGTTACTACTAGATTGAGAACTTGGGACATCAGTGTTATGGGTACACTGGGAACCTTGTACAATACTTTCTGCTAGTGAACTACCAATATTTGCGAAGTAATGGTTAACATTGTTGATTGCTATGTTTTGAGGAATATGGGGACTTAACAACTCGATAGCTTTATCTTTTGGCTTGCAAAGGTTTGTTTGCTTTTTAATAAACTCCCACATTTGTTTATTATTTGAGCCAATTTTTTGTAGATGGGCACGTTCAAATTCACGTTTGACTTTTTTTAAGAGCTTGTTGCAAAAGTTTCTGTACCGCAAGTAAGTAGTGTTAAGGACAGAATTTTCAGGATCTAGTTTACATTGCTTGTGCATACGATCGCGATTTTTTATACATCGCAATAAACCGGGCGTTATCCACGGCTTGAGGATACGTTTTCGGCACGAGATATGAATTTCAGTAGAACTAGCTTTAATGAGCGAAATCATCGTGTCGACCAAACGGGTGGCAGCGTCATTTGCATCATTACATTCCAAGATATGACGGAAGTTTGTGTTTTTTATATCATATTCTAATTTGGTATAGTCAAGTTTTGTTCGAGTTAAAGTTTCAGAATATTTGGCAACTTTAAAGTTCAATGAGAGTATTGAGGTTTGGTGATCTGTTACAGACGAGTCCAATACTAGCGTAGTGGATGGCAATTTTGTTCTGAGTATGATATGGTCCAAACAGTTGTTATTTCTCGTTGCAAAGGTATGTGTGGGCATAAGGCCATGAAAAGATATGAGATTTAGATAATCATTGGATCGAGGGTCTATGTTACCTGGCTTTATATCAATGTTTATATCCCCCATAATTATAATATTAGTGAATGAAACGAAAATCGAATACTAATATTTTCTATAAGCTTAGAATAAAAATATGTACTAAAACTAGCTCCAAAAATGCCCCAGTTATCTGACACCACTGACACGCAGTCTATTTCACAGAGGAATTTTTATATGCAGGAAAAAGAGACCAATTGTGGGCGTAGGTATAACTAGCGCTATCTGTTGTCTGGTGTAGGCAACTTTTGGTGTATAAAACTATAATGTATATGGCAAAACAACGTTTGCCGGGTCAGCTAGTAAAATATATAATATTATTTATAACGTATCGAACGTTCAGACATATTTAAAAAAACTGTTTTGTGTTGTGTTTAATAAATTCTTTTTTGATTCGTACTAAACTAACGGCTACAAATCGAATTTTTACGTATTATTGTATAGCTTTAGTTTAAAATGTCACTAGCTGTACCCGGCATGCGTTGCAATGCCACGTAACGTAATAAAAAATATTATGAAAAGGTTTTTTTGGGCTCCATTACCCAGGTGTTTTTCCCAAACATGCAAACGTTACTGGTCTCGTTTGAATTACGAATTCTATTGTAGATCTGGGTGCTTACCATCAACTCTTATTGCGGTTTTGTTTAGGACCTAAACTGATCTGCTTCGCTTATTCGTACCACGACAGCTTAATATCAATGACAGCGATTCAGTGATCGATCAATGACATTTCACAACCGCTAAGCTGTCACGAACTCTTATTTGACTAATAACCCGGTCGATTTAACATGTCACCTGCAGGTTACCCGTCCCTCTCACTCTCCGGGCATGACAGAATCGAGTGAAAGAGACGGGTAGAAGAAAAAGGACACAAATCGTTCGGTCATTAACATTTAGCAATTCATTTGCGATCCAGTTTTTAGAAGGTCAGAGTACGAAAGAAAGCAATTCATTTTAGGAACCTATTCTGCATCGTGCTATTTTTGAATCGCTGTCTTAAAGTTGGTGGTAGGCACCCAGATTTCTTTAAAGTAGAGTACAATCTATCTGTTAAAATGTCTCTCTCATACACGATAGTATGCGAATTTACTTACTTACACTCAGCCCTCAGAACACCCTCCCAAATTTTCATCATAACATGATATGCTTAAAGAAACATACAAACATTGATTTTTATTATTAGAAATTTAAAAAACCCAGGTATTTCATAACTATTAGAACTACATGCAAGTTTCTTTGACCTAAAGAAAATCACTGAATTTTCACTTTGATTAAAAAGTTGCAATAAGCATCGTGTATGCACCTTGCTTTCACTTTGACCTAAAGAAAATCACGGAATTTTCACTTTGATTAAAAAGTTGCAACAAGCATGGTGTATGCACCTTGCTTTCACTTTGACCTAAAGAAAATCACTGAATTTTCACTTTGATTAAAAAGTTGCAACAAGCATCGTATATGCACCTTGCTTCAAAAGGTTTTTCGTTTAATGAAACTTGCGGAACTTTAATCAGAAGGCTCTCCAAAGACCACCAGGAGATTAGAGAAGGCTTGAAAGGCGTGTTGGATTAAATCTCTTGAAAGAGCTGAGGCTAGTTCTATAACTAACTGTGGAAGGAAATCGTATAATCGTATATCATGTAGGTACTTTCCTTACTACAGTGTAAACGGCTAATGCTAAAAGGTTTATCCTTATGTGAGGTGATAAGGCAATCGCTGTACTTTGTTAAATTGGGCATTTTACTACTATAACATTTAGATGTTCCGTTTGTAATGTAATTGTTCCGTTTTTTATATTTCAAAATCAAACAATTATCCTGGCTCTTGATTTATCTGCCGTGTATTTAATTAATGAGATTTTTTCAATGTTTTTTCGTAGCGGGGAACTTAAAGTGTGTGTTAATAATAATAAATCTAAGTTAACTACTATTTGTTCTCAGACGCACTCTAGAATTACTTTTATGCCATATATCTAGGCCCATCCAAAATATATACTTATGCTTACTTATTAGAGCATTGTCCAGAGACTTTGGCAGCTAGCTTATGCAAAGCAAAAAGTTCTTTATGTTATTGTTATAAAACTCAAGAAAATCAGCATGAGACATTGTTTAATGAAGCTTATGCTAGAAAACTAGACCTTATTCCTTGTGCAGAAGTAAGGTTTTGCTTTGCACTAAAATAGGCTGTTATAGGTCCCATGCTTCATCGTACAGTATAGGATAGAGTTTAGACTATGTTCAAATTTTGTCATTCATCTTAATCAACAGTTAACTGATAAAGCGACAAGTACTTTTTAGTTTCATACTTTACGTTAAATAGTCCAGTCACGTAAAGAAAATAAATGGGTCTACCTCGGAATGAGAGATAATATTTTATATGAAACTCGCTCATTTCTGAACTTAGAAGTATGAAAATTGGTATGTTATACACTGGTCACGATTGAAAATGATCTGCGTCAAATCAACTTTATACAAGATATTATTCACTGAGATTCACGATTGACCTTTCATAACAGTGAGTATAGCTGAGCGCGCCGGGCTCTTCGCCCTCTATCTCAGAAACAGCTGGACGTATAAAAAAAAATAATGTTCTACAATTCTTATAATAAACATCAACATCATTGAAGCTATAAAGTGTTAGTGTTGTTCTTGTTTGTTTTTTTTTAAATATAAATTACCGGCTTTGGCCTATCATTCATCATTATCAAACACATAAGTTGTAATGATGTAAATTTTTGATGATACTGGTTTAATACCTTATTTAGCATGTTTCCAGTTTTTTCTATTATTTTTATTTTTTGTGTCTACATGTGTGATGAGTCTTAATTATTATTTTATGTTTTGTTTTATTTAAGTCACCAATATTAGGCTCCTCCAGAATATCAGTGTTGCAACAGTATACTTTTATTTTACTGACGCAATACTATGCTGAGGTAGGGGCCTAGTTGGCTGTACACCTGGTTTTTTTTTACTTTTAATATTACTATAATTGTGTGTATAGTCAATAAATATTTATCTTTCTCTTTCTCTTTCTTTCTATAAAAACCGTGATAGTAGTGAAAAACTGATTTTTGTGACCTTTAACTTTGAATAACTTACGACGCAGGCACGAGATTTTATGTGACTTTTGAGACAACTTTTAGAGCACAAAAACGAAGGTGTACACGAGTTTACATTATCTCTCATTCCGAGGTGAAACCTTAACTTGACTGGACTAAAAGGAAATTAACAAAAGTATCAACCTTATAGAGAGATGAGTACTTACCTAAAATATCCCCTTTGACTAATTCGCCGAATCCGCCTGAGGATGCCCCGGGTTGGGTGTAGAGTAGTCTAATCAGTGAAGTGCACCTTCACCAAAGCAAGACAGCAATTTGCTTATGCTGTCTTGCTAAATGCAAGCTTTCGAGCTCGGTAGGGGGCCGGAGCAGGGGTTAGAACCGCCCTGCCCTGACGCGAAGCCTATAAGGCTTGGTGGGAGGGCTGGGCGCGGCGAGGGACAGGCCTTTTGTCTGACTGAGTCCAACATGCCGTGTGGTATACATAAAGACAGTATTTGCCCTCACTATAAATAAAAAAAAAAGAAAAGGTCGGTATTTGTGCACTAGTAAGTATAATTTCGTGGTGTGCATGTGCAATTAAATGCGGGCGGGCGGGCGGTGCATCTTTGTGCGTGTTTTTTTTGTTTTGGGGAAGTAAGCTACGTATATTTCGTTTTTCTCAAATATTAGGTTTTTAAGGTTGTTTTAAAGAAAGCCTATGCCCAGCAGTGGGCTTCGTTCGGCTGACATGATGAAGGTTGTTTAGATTATTAGGTAGATACTAAAATTTACTAATTTATACAATGTTGTGACAAAGTGCACAAAACCCTACACATCAAATAATAATTCGCACCGAAAAGCAAACAGAAGTTTTATTGAATGATTATTCGAAGTCATAAACCCAGTTTGAGGGCTCATTTAATGAGAGTTGTAGCCATAAATCGAGTCGTAAATCAGAGACGTGACGCGCGAGCAAAGCACGGGGTGGATTGCGCCCCATGCGCCGCAAATAAAGCTTATACTACACGGTTCAACCAAATTGCATCGTAGAAATACAGGCGCACATTGACATTGAATGATACACTTTTACGTTTACATTGTCCAATTTGGTTGCTTCATCCAAATTGAAAGGCAAAAGTGAACGGTGTATTACCGCCATAATGATACGAGACTCCAACGTTATTTGATGCCTGTGATTTGTTCCGCCGCGGGATGAGTGACAGAAACACAAATTAATTATTTAAATTTTTACTTATTTGCACTCACAATGCAATTTTTACTGTAAAAATGAAAAATTTAATAGCAATAGCTGGAAAGATATTTCTTTCGTGTGTGAGGGCAGTAATATCTTCACATTGATGAAATTAACGCTGGCTATACAGTGCGTAAGAAGTATTGGATAAATTCGACGTTTCTCGTAACGACTCCGTAGCTCAATGGTTAGAGCAGTCGCCCGGATAGCGAAAGGTCGTGGCACAGATTATATAATAGTACAAGTACAGATACTGCACCCCGCTAAGCCATTTAAATAAATAGTAACTCTAACTATAACGCAATAAACTGGAATTCAGCTTGTACGGCGCAAATTACGAACGGCCACTCGTTGCATCTCTTTTTATCGCATATATTCTAGCTCTTTTGCGGACCTAATTTCTATGGATTTGCACCGCCGCCGCCGCCCGCCGCCGCCGCCCCGGCGAGAGTAGCGCGCAAGTACATCTAGTGACTGACGCCTGGTCGTGGGTTCGAGTCTCATTGGAGCTGGTTGTGACTGTGAGACGAGTCGATTTTTTCTAAATAGGTTCTTCATTTTCAACAAATTAATTATCTTGAGATCGACCTTGCTTTAGAGAATAAGTAAGACCTTAGTCAAAAAACGCCGCCCCTTACCTCATTCCTGTGCTTTTCATTCATTATAAACGAACGCCGGCGCCGGTAGTCTTCACTTGTTTTTTATTCTAGCTTCATGTGGCGACGTTTGTGGCTCGTGTGCGAAAGCCGCGAAATAGAAAAGATTGTGGCTCTGAGCCGTACCCGGCTCAGAGCCACAATCTTTTTTATTCCGGTGGCCAAAATGTCATTTTGCGGACAAGTTGATGTGCAACCATAGCGCTGCTGGCGGCTGAATGTCTTAGAAGTCTTGGCCGGTTAAATTGCTATAAGAATAAAAGAAAAAAGTACATAGCGCCGCTATCTTCGGAACAGAAAATATTGTGCTTGCGGAAGTGTTACACAATATTGTGCAACTATACACAATTGCAAGTTTGTGCAATTAGGGGCCAAAGTGCATTAAGCCCGCTCTAATCATAGTGATTCAACTTAGATGCTAGAAAAATTATAGAAAAAACACAAAATTGTACGCTCACAAGAGACAATCGCATAGCTTTTTACGCCTAAACTGAAAACAGTCTAAGTTTGATACTAAAACGCTTACGTGCTACAAAAAAGCCGCTCCCCGAAAAACTCTCCGAGATTCTCAACAAAAAATATTAAGTGATTGAGCTGCCTGAATTCGACCCGCCATTAAATACTTATAAGCTAAAATTGTACTAACTTATGTGCCTACAGCCAATTTTGAATCGGAGCCAAGTTTCAAGCAATCTATTTACAAGGGTAATTTACTTTCCTTTGTATATTGTTAAATTTCCCGAAACATAATGGTATTTATAGCTTCTTTTATAAGAAAGAAAATAGAAAATACAAGCTTTTGGTGCAGTTCGATTCATGTAAAGGTCATATTTTTTTTTAATTGAGTGTCCCATACTGATTGCTGTAAATTTTGTTATACTGATTTTTTTACGAGCCGACTTATCTGGCTATTGGAGATTTACAGGTCTATAAGCCTTTATTCACTTGTTTAATGTAGCATTTACATAGAGTCAACACTTGAGGCAATCCTCTAAGCCAGTCCAATATTGGCATCGTGTAAATAGAGACAGTCCACTACATTGGTTTGTCCTCAAGCCAGTGATCTATTAGTTATGCAGCATTTACACGGAGTCAACGCTTGAGACAATCTTCTAAGCAGGACAGCCAGTCCAATATTAGTATCGTGTAAATAGATAAAGTCCACTACATTGGATTGTCCTCAAGCCAGAGATCAATAGTTATGTAGCATTTATATAGAGTCAATATTGAGACAATCCTCTAAGCCAGTACAATATTGGCATCGTGTAAATAGAGACAGGCCACTACATTGGATTGTCCTCAAGCCAGTGACCAATAGTTATGCAGCATTTACACGGAGTCAACACTTGAGACAATCCTCGAAGCCAGTCCAATATTGGCATCGTGTAAATAGAGACAGGCCACTACATTGGATTGTCCTCAAGCCAGTGACCAATAGTTATGCAGCATTTACACGGAGTCAACACTCGAGACAATCCTCTAAGCCAGTCCAATATTGGCATTGTGTAAATTGAGACAGGCCACTACATACGATTGTTCTCAAGCCAGTGATCAAAAGTTATGCAGCATTTACACAGAGTCGACACTTGAGACAATCGTCTAAGCCCGTCCAATATTGGCATCGTGTAAATAGACACAGTCCACTATATTGGATTGTCCAGCCAGTGATCAATAGTTATATCCATTGTATTATTATTTATCCTATTTCCTACATATAATATTTAAAGTCAACAATTTCAGCCAAATCCGTTCAGGCGTTTTGGCGTGATTGAGTACCTAACAAACATACAAACATCCAAACATCTAAGCTTTCACATTTATAATATTAGTAGGATAAGTGGTTGTACTTAGTGAGCGGTCGATTTTTTTTTGAGATTTCAGAGCTTTCAGAGCTTTTAGAGGTTTCTTATGAAAAGTTGAAAAGTAAAAAAAAAAACTTATTGATGGGCACTATCACCCTCTTTCGGATTTCGGACCCTTTCCGTTACACCTTGTATTTTATCCCGCTATTTCAAATAAATAAATCACTAGATACTATAAATATATACTTATGAATCGTTAACATTTTCCTACCGCCCATTCAAGACTTTTTTACAAGTTTTTATTGATCTTGCCATGTTAGTTAGTTAAGTTTGTTAGTTAGTGGGGGACAAATCTTGCAAGCTTAATTTGTCCCACTTCCCAGTGTCTGATGGAGCTGAAATTTTGTATACAGGTTTGGTTTAGATGACAATACAATATTTAAGTACAGTCAGCAAAAAAGCTTGTCATGAAAATCCAATTACAAAAAACTTATTAACTGACAAGAAGAACAGGCGCAAGAAACTTGTCAGCGTTTCTTAGGTAACGACATTTATTGAAATAAATAAAAAAACATTCCGACCGGGAACCACGCAGGTAAAACCACGGAAAGCCACCAGTTACTGATAAGATTTATAAACGAACTTGTCTTATAAGTCGGTGGTGCGGAAGATGTTAATCTCGGTAGGTACTGTAGGCCTCCGTAATCCGGCGACGGGCTCCGCAGGCCTTTACGACTTCATTCTGATGATCTGAACGGCCTACATCCTACTACACTCCCTTTATGCAGATTCGACAGAAAGCTTTATGTAGAGGCACACACGTAGTCGGATAGACGCGCGTTTTATTTATGCCTAAACTTGTAGCTTCTTGCTTATTGAATTTGGAAATGTTTCGATTTACAAAGAGGGGGTATTAAGGCAAATCGCCAGCTTTGATTTTTATAATACAAATTAAACCACGAATTATTTGAAAATATGTTTATAGATATTACAACATATTTGAAAGAGACTGGACTAAGCGAAAACAAAATAATAACATTTTGTCGATAAAAAAAATCACAAAGCTCTGTTATTTAAATTTTTACTTTTTTGCATTCACAATGCATTTTTATGGGACTCGAATCCCATCGGAGCTGGTTGTGAGACGGGTCGATTTTTTCTAAATAATTTTCCCTTTTTCTATCACAAAGCTCTGGTCCAATTTTCAGCTATATTCAATTTATTTTCATTATGACGCATATAAATGAGCCAATATTTTAATACATAACATTAAACTATATTATCTAGCGACCCTACTAACGATTTACAAAAAAACGAATTTACGAGTAATTCAAATAAAACTACTTAATTCAGCGTTTACTTTTTTTGTTTTTTTTATATGTCATTTATTTCTAGGTTTATACCCCCTCTTAAGAGTACATGATTTTCTACCGAAAATCGTCTCAAGTGATTCAAAGGTTGTGACGTAAAAAGAGTAATAGACAGAAATTACCGGCTAAAAATATGGATATGAGCATGGGCTTCACTTGACTTGAAGTCCATATTTTGTCCTTATATGGCCATGAAATGTTCTTCGAAATGTCAAATGAATGCCAACATACATATATTTTTAGCCGGTAGCCTCCCTGGTTCTTTTCTGTTGAATGAAACTTCGAGTGTACATTTTTAGTACCTAATCAAACAAAATAGTTTTATGATTTATATCATTATTTTTTTGCTATTTACAATACAAAACGTAATACAGTCGTAGTCCTCAAAAGAAACTTAAATCTAATGCGTTTAAACGGATAATTGGAACGGAATTTAAACGGAATCCACGAATTATTTAGAAAAAAGTTTATAGATTTTACAACATACTTGAAAGGGACTGGACTTAGCGAAAACATAAAATAATAAATTTTTTTCGATTAAAATAATCAAAAAGTTTTGGTCTAATTTTCAGTTATAATCAGTTTATTTTCATTATGACGCATATTACTGAGTCAATATTTTAATACATAATTATCTAGCGACCCTCTACTAACGATTTGCAAAAATATTTTTTATTTTACTTAAATACTTACCTATGCATTATTTTTGCAAATTTTTAGTAATTCAAATAAAACTAACGTAGTAACGTAAACTAACTAACGGCGTTTACTTTTTAGTTTTTTTTTTGTGTGTGATATTTTTCTAGGTTTATACCCCCTCTTAAGGCGATAGGCTAGCCGAAAGTGGCGCTCTCAGAGGTTTTTATTAAATAAGTTGCTAATAGAAAAGGATTTTAATAAAAATTTACATCGATTTTTAAGGGCCCAATAGTCTAGTATTTTTAGTTAGTATCGCTACATTCCCTAATAGCCATTCGTAGAAGTAGATAGCAAATGTGTCAAAAATGGCCACTTTTAGCAGTTTTGTTATCTACTTCTAGCAGTGATTACGAGGTAATGTAATGATAGACTATGGGCCCTAAAAATTCCATGTATAGTTTTAGTAAAATTGTGTCGTAGAATAACAATATTAAATCAAATTCACCGCGGGGCGCTACTTTTGCCTAGCTAGCCTAATGCCTTAAAAAATTAAAAGCTTTAAATTGACGCGTTTAAAACACCCAGTGAGTTTCCTTCAAGACTCCGCCCTTGGGACTCAACAAAGACTTTAATAACTATTTATTTTGCGACAAAGGAAAGTAATAAAAATAAAATCCTCATTGTAATGACACTTTGCCGCTGCGGAATCCTAAATTACTTGAAATAAGGATTTCATTTAATTAGAAGATGGAAACCCTAAGGAAATTAAGAATAAAATGTATTTAATTGTCGCAAAATATAGGATGGCTAACAAGAGTTAGAAACGTAGAAATAAATGAGCCAATGCTTTTTGTTTCTTAATGTTACTTGTAAAATTGAATTCCGTTAATTTCATAAGTTACTTTAGCCATGGAATAGTACATTACAGCCGAGAATCATTCGATGCACTACAAATAGCTTCCAGCACAAGGCTTGTCTAAAACTGTTCTTATGAAATGCGAGGAAATACAATTTTCTTACTAAAAATGTGATTTTTAAATTGGATCGTGTGGCCAATTCAAAACGTTAAAATCATGTCTTATTAATATTTAAATAAATAAAAGTATCATTGCAATCATTGGTATGATTTTGAGATAGTGTTACTCGAAAACTCGTAGAATCCCTATTTTCCACATTCTGTTAGCCCTACTAACGTCACTCGTCTTAGCTTTATCCACTCTCATCTCACTCTTCATACATGCCTTCTCTTTACACCTAGCATAAAAATCTATCGTTATGGTAATCGAATAGTAACTATACTGTTCTTGAAAAGCTGTCAATGTATTGAATGTAGGTTCTCTAAACGACTGAAAAAGCGCTGTTTTGGTTTTCATACAAAATAATACAATCACGTTTTTTTTCTTAATTTATTGATTGACTAGCTTTCCGCCCGCGGCTTCGCCCGCGTGGACTACACGACGTTATCCCGCGGGAATGTGAATATTTTTCCGGGATAAAAAGTAGCCTAAGTTACTCCTTATTACATCAGCTACCTGCCAGTGAAAGTCCCGGACCGATTTTGACGGACGATTTTTCAGAGATTAGCCGGAACAAACAGACACACAGACACACAAAAATTGTAAAAACAATTATTTTGGTATATGTACCGTGTATACATACAGGGTTAATTTTTGAACACCATCCAAATTTTTAAGATCGACTCAGAATCTGTAAGTGAACAACTTCCTCCCAGAAACATGGGTCGAAATATGACATAATTGTTTTGACTTTTCATACAAATCAGACTGATTACACGATCGATTTAGTATGGGAAGTCCAAAAATTTTTGTCGTATTTCGACCCATGTTTCTAGAAGAAAGTTGTTCACTTACCGATTCTGAGACGAGCTTAAATATTTGGATGGTGTTCAAAAATTAACCCTGTATAATCATATGCATGTAGTAAAGAGAGAGAGAATTTAATATTGCAAACAGACACTCCAATTTTATTTATTTGTAGCTTATGTATAGATGTATAGATAATGATCGTTACGACAGTTTTACGTGCTAGGGCTAACTGTCTTTCATAATATTTTGATGACCGTAACTTTAAATACTTATATTGTTACAGAGAACATCTGCCACTGCCGCTACAAGATGGTGTTTATTCCCAAAGTGAAGCCTCTTATGCCGCCCAAGGCAGAAAGTGAAGAGTCGTCGATAGAAATTAGTGAGTACTAATGACGTTGATTCTTATTTGTAGAAATTTAAGGTTTTTTTTAATATTGTATGGGCTTGCTCTTGGCTTCATACTGAACCTTAGGGTTGAGAAGAAGCCTAAGATGGGACGAGCTTACCCAGAAGCAGCCTATTCACTCTAGCTTTAAAAATAACAGGGTTGTAGTCATTCGGGAAAATAGACGCAGGCAGGGTATTCCATTCCTTGACGGTGCGCATCACAAAGGAAGAAGAAAAGCACTTGGTACGCATCCGCGGGATGTTAACCAAGTAAGGATGATAGCCTGCTGTGCGCCTAGATTCTCGGTGGTAGAACGGGGATGGCGGAATGAACTCATGCAGCTCAGAAGCACACTCTCCGAAGTACAGCCTGTAAAATGCCGACAAGCAAGCCACTTTACGTCGGTGGGTAAGACTATGGAGCTTGGTTTTTACCAGCTCATCGATTAGCTATGAACCTCAGTCTACAAGTCTCTGTCTATCTTGACAAGCCATAGTCATGGCGTGCTTGAACTAAAGTGTTAAGAGATAAGACTTTTAAGTTTCAGGGTAAAGGATGTTATTTGGCGTAAAATATTATGCCGCTGTTCATTTTCCCCCTGACACCCTTTCCGGTCCATTTGCTGTGTTTTTGCAATAAAGATTAAATAATAAAAATATACAGATACTATTTAAACATTTTAGCGTAAATCAAAGGCACATAATTTTGACCTTTTAGCCTAGGTACCTACATGATTTCGAAGCTGGATTTGAATAAAATAATGACCTAAGTATTTAAAATGTTGTAAAACCTAAAAACAGAAATTAGAAGGAGTCTTGTTTGGTCTCAAATTGTGTTCAGTTTCAGGGTAAATGATGAACTTTAGCGTAAAAAGTTATACTGTGCATTTATTTAAAAAAAACTTGCATAAATCAAAGGCACATAATTTTGACCTTTTAGCCTACATAGGTACCTACATGATTTAGAAGCTGGATTTGAATAAAATAATGACCTATTTAAAATTTTGTAAAACCTAAAAACAGACATCCGAAGGAGTCTTAATTCCTTTTGAGGCCGCCATGCATTTAATTAAAACTTGCCTTTTTGCCAGCCTCTTCCCATAATTTATGGTAATGGTTATTCGCCGCAAGTTCTCAAAAAAAAATTAATTAGTCAGCGGGAGGGGCGGTTCTTAACTTAGCTAAAGATTGCAAATTAACCGGCGGTTTTAATGATTTACACTTTTCTCGCAAATGTTCGGGTTGTGGTGGTTTTCTTTAGAAAGGGTTTTCTGTTTTTGTACATATAAGTAAACGGAATGCTAATTAATTTAAATGACAGATTTACGAGCAAATACTCGCCTATTTTACAAGCTTTTTATTAACTTGCCATGTTAGTTAGTTAGTAGGTATGTTAGTTAGTGGGGGACAAATCTTGCAAGCTTAATTTGACCGACTTCCCAGTGTCCGATGGAGCTGAAATTTTTTATACAGTTTTGGTTCAAATGACAATACTATTACTTAAGTACAGTCAGCAAAAAAGCTTGTCATAAAAATTAAATTTTTACTAAAATCTTATTTTAATACACATCGGGGTAGCTAAGCCTTAGCCTTAAGTAACTTAGTCTTAGACTGAAATGAATGTGAATATAATTTAACATAACACATAGGTAGGTAATACTTACCTTGTAGGTAGGTATGACTTACCTTAGATATAATATCTAACAAGTAAAAACGAATTATTTTAGAATGGTTATCATTAGGTAACATCACATCTTCGATCAACAATAACACTTAGTTCTTTTGATCGAAGCATCACATGTATTGTTTCAATATTATGGAATTACTAGCTGACCCGGCAAACGTTGTTTTGCCATAAAAAATATTGGACACGAATTTCGTATCACAAACTTATTATTATATACACTGCCTGCCATAAATGTCACTTAATAAAAAAGTAAAGCGGCAAAAACGTCAGTGATTACATACTCTTTGACATACCTACTCTTTGGAAGCGGCTAAGAAATGACAGCTGTGTAAAGTACGACAGTTTAACGATTTTCTATACTAAATTACCATTTTAATTTTAATAATTTTCCTGGATAAAAAGTAGCCTATGTTTCTCTCCAGCTCTCAAATTATCCTAATACCGAAAATCTCGTCGATCCGTTGCTCCGTTTTGATGTGAAAGACGGACAAACAAACAAACAAACACTTTCACATTTATATATTATTATAGTATGGATAGTATGGATATAGATTTAAAGTATTATGGAAATTGGAAACAATGACGGGTATTATTACACACACCCAGACCCGAGGATACATTGGAAAGTCTGTTTTCAATATTTACCCGACCGGGAATCGAACCCAAGACCTCTAGAGACACCTTGAAAACCGGTGTGCACACCACTCGGCCTTTCAGTTTCTCAGCCATCGTTAATTGGCCACAGGATCGATGAACCTGTCTACAGTTTAATTAATCACAAAACGAGGCTATTTTAGCGCCGAAACCGAATCACTGGCGAAACGGAGGGTTTCCTTTGTACACGTAATTAGATATTACTAACAATATTGATGCTTTCAGATCGTAGGGAATGAAACTATATTATAAGGCATACAATTTCGCGAATTACTCTTATTTATAACTGAAAGAGGACGTAGATATTGGTGGTAAATTAACTTATTATTAAAGTCTTCTCATGACATTATATAAGAATACGATAAATGGCTTATTGGCGAAACGTGTATTACACATTTATTATTTTTAAGATTTTTGTTGTATTAACCATGTTTCTTGTAAATAAATGAATTAAATAGACTTGAATAAAACAAAGATGAAGATCGTTAGGTTAACCGACTATCGGGACTGATTAGTTAGTTACGTGAATATTTGATAGTAGATTTCACTGTGAGGGAGTGTAAGTTAGCAAATACGTATGATTAGTAAATTTCACTATGAGGGCTGAGTGTAAGATAGCAAATACGTATGCTATTGCGTGTGAATTAAATTTGACCGATGGATTGCACCTTATTGTAATGACTTATGATCTAGAATATAATAATTAACGCAAAGGCGATAGTAACGTTTGTACATTGACAAATTTCCACTCAAGATATTGAGCTGTTTTGATTCGAGCTCGATTAGTATTTTGTAAATAGTCATAATTCTTACGATTCATTTACTAACAGCTTCGATCAGTTTGACTTACATAAGTAAAGAATGAAAAATATTAACAAATTCTTACATCACTGATAGTCCTGATAGTCTTTTTTTTGCGTCGAACGACCGATCGTTTCCTATTGAAACAATCGCTCATCCGGCAACCTTCCGGACTACGGGGGAAGGAGGCAGTGAATCCTCATGGATACCATTACAGCCGGCTGTAATAGTTATGTCGGACTCTTACCGACTAAACACTGCCTGGAAACAGCTGTTACCTGGACGGGTATTTCAGCATATCTGTGGCGACCACGTCCCTGGAGGGCCGTGGCGCAGGGCGTCCCCTGCCTAGGCGAAGTACGCACTGGGGATGACCAGCATCCAAAGGAGGTGACTGGCCATATCTGAAACTGATAGTCAATTAACCTAACGAACTTAATATTTGTTTACGCGCAGCGCCATGTGATTTGAAGTAGACTAGACTAGAGGTATCTATTTATTTAAGGCGATACTCGGCAAAAAATGTGCTGAAGCGAGATAGCAATGAGAAAACGACGCGCGCGGGAGCGAGACCGATTTTGCAGATTAAGCAATAAAAACACAAAATCACTTCGTATTAAAAAACTACAGCGATTTAAAAAAAAATGCTTCTATACGATCCTCAATATTATTGGTGTCCACTAATTAAACCAATTTCCAATAGTGTAAGTAACCCCATTTAAGAATAATCTTCACTTTTCGTATTTTTTAGAGATCTTTTCGAAAAGAAAAAGTGTCGAGGCAAAATCATAAAATCGTGTTTCTAAAACTATACGATGCTAGATAAAGGTATGAAGAAATATATATCTTATTACCAGATTTATAACAACTCTAACCGTCCTATAGTTTTATATCAAAAAGTTCATACTTTTTCCGAGTAGCGCCTTATGTTTACGCGCAGCGGCATGTGATTTGGAGTAGACTTGACTAGAGGTATCTATTATTTTATTATTTTGTAATACTTTGAAGCAGTTCCCCGCGATTGACATTCAAGGAGCGATTAAGTATTCAGTCGCTGAATATGTCCCATTAGAGTCTTATAACTGAAACGCCTACGCTCTGCAAATAGTCTATTTATCGTATTCATAAGTAATGTACTGAGAAGACTTATATCTACGTCCTCTTTTAGTTATCACACTTTAAGAGTGGCCGCACATTGGGCCACAAGTCGCGGCCACTAAACGCGACCACAAGCTGCGAACGAGATTTTTCCATACATTTTGTATATTATCGGCGCAAACCAAGCATTCGAGTCAATGACGATTGATTCGAGTGGCCGCATTTACCACTCGCATCGCGTGCACACTCGGCCACAGTAGCCGGCGTCTTCCCGGCGTCCCTACCGAAAGTAGTGGCTAATTGGCCGCGACAGAAGGCCGCCGCTAAACCACTAGTAGTCGCGTTTAGTGGCCGTGAGTAGTGGCTCAATGTGCGGGCGTCCTAAGACTTCATATTTGTCTACGCGAAGCGACAAGTGGTTTGAAATGGCCTATAGCAATTTTGCAGAGTTATAGATCAAAGACCAGGTCATCCAATGCCCCGAGCGCACCACTTTTAGGAACATTTGTGGTCCAACCACTACGGATTCTATTTAAGGACTAGCTAGTGAGGTAGTATAATATATCCCCGTGATCGTGAGCTAAGCTCCGTTATCGCAGTCACAGATGGTCAACCTTTGGCGTGAAATAATAACTCCACCGACGCCGTATGTTCCACTTTCCGAGAGTCTCCCTCCTGGACATGGATTGTCTTGGCCGATATGGAAGTCTTTAAATAGGCTTCGGACTCAGGTCGGCCGGAGCAAAGACAACATGTTCCGATGGGGACTCTCGGATGGCTCTAATATGGGTTGTATTTGCGGTGACACTCAAACGATGTCCCATCTTATATCGTGCCCCGCATGCCCTGAAACCTGCACGCGGGAGGATTTAATAGTGTGCCACAGATAGTGCTGTGAACGTGGCCAAATTCTGGGCCGCAACAATATAGTGTTTGCCATCGGAACGCTAAGAAGAAGAAGCAGTCACAGATAATTTAACTACGAATCTATTCCCCTAGTAACGGAGCCACCCCCTTTGACCCGTGTATGCCCGTGCGACGTCTGCTCCAAGCCGACCATTCCTGACTTCGAGGAGACTGGCTGCCTGCAGTTCAGGGACTTGCCCCTCAGAACAGGTACTTACTTATACAGACAGCGACGTACCATGGGCAACAGCGTCGCTAACCACTTCTAAAGTTAAAATGGCTTGCACGCTGCACCGTCACCACATACGTTTTAACCGACTTCAAAAGACTTCTTCGACGAAAGGAGGAGGTTCTCAATTCGACTGTATATTTTTTTTAAATTTTTTATGTGTGTTACCTCAGAACTTTTTAGTTAATGAACTGATTTGGTTAATTCTTCTCTTTTTTATTTGAAAGGTGACGCTTCTCGTGTGGTCCCATTAAAATTTCATCAAGAACTAGTTCGTGCAGGGGCAATACGCGCGCACACGAATTTTGTTGCTAAGTGGTTAAGCGACGCTGTTTCTCATAAGTAGTACATTAAAACTTCTTAAGCTTAAATTGAATCAGGCGTCACTTGGCGGAAGTCCCTAACCGGTGTAAAAAAAGAAAGATATGTAGCTTACTTCTGCAACAAAACACAACGTGAAAGAGGCACCGACCGCCCGCCCGCAAAAAATTGCACATGCACACCACGAAACTATCAGTGCACATTAGCTGCAGCTGCAGATAGCAAGACAGTGACACACCTTGCACCTATTAGACTACACGTGTCTCGCCCCAGCCCGGTGCATCCTTAGTTGTTAGATCGTGCAAAATTCAGCACATAAGCTAAAGGTTTCGGTGTCGGTAGGTGCATCTTGCATGTTATGTTTTTTGCGGAAGTAAGCTACTACTCGTATTTATTTTTTCACAATCCATCAATTTAACTAGAAAAAAATAAAATGAAAACTAAACCTCAATAACAAGAAGAGTAAGTACAATAATAGGCCTAGCTATAACAAGAAGAGTAAGTACAATAATAGGCCTAGCTTGAATAATTGGCATTATTCCACCCCTGCGCCAAATCGGTCGTCAAATCACTACATAGTATAAAACAAAGCCGCTTTCTCTGTCCCTATGTCCCTTTGTATGCTTAAATCTTTGAAACTACGCAACGGATTTTGATGCGTTTTTTTTAATAGATAGAGTGATTCAAGAGGAAGGTTTATATGTACTTTTTATTTCGATATTCCCACGGGAACGGGAATATATAATATTTTATATAAAAGCCTTATTCCTACTGCAATTTGTAATGTTTCAATGCTGTTGGTTGTGAAAGGGTAGATTAAGCCGGGAACTGACATGGATATCCACTCCGCGGGCCATTATCGCCCGCTGGGTCGCAAAGCCACTGACCCGGCCCTAATGACCGATGCAAGCGTGGATCCGTGTGTCAGGAGCTGATATAAAACAGAGGCATACAGTTGCGTAACCGTTGGTATTTTTTTTATCCACAACGGGGTAGCACTCATCCTTCATCACACTTGATGTTAAGTGATGATAAGGCTGACGGTAAAAGCGTACTACTCCTAGAATTCTCAATAACTAAGGAACTGGCTATCTTATCTCTCACTGCCGGAACACAACAATACTGAAAACATCGTTGTTATGGCGTCAGACTTAGATAAGATGATGACAACTAGCCAGGTGGACTTTGAAAAAGCCCTACCACCAACCAAATCGAATACAATATGTACCCCCATGGTTTCGATCCCCAATTTGGGGATCGAAACTGGGATCTCTGGGTTGCATTGCATACCGGTGGTGTGTATCACCTAGACCACAGAGGCAGCGTCGGATGGTCTCATGACAGCAACCGACAAGCCTGTCAAAGTGGCCAAGTTCTGGGATGCTAAAATTAAGTTTTCTTTATGGATTAATACGTAGAAGAGTGTGGATTATTAGCGATAGCAAAGTTTTTGTAAGGACGAGTTGCTTACCGTGCCACCCGAAGCACGGAGGACCCGGAGATTTTAAGTTTCTGACCAACCGCCTCTGTGGTCTAGTGGTTCACACCACGGATTTCAGACCAAGAGGTCCCGGGTTCGATTCCCAGTGGGGGTACATATTGTATTCGGTTTGGTTGGTGGTAGGACTTGTTCTTAGTCCGCCTGGCTAGCTACCACCGTCTTATCTGAGTCTGACGCCATAACAATGAATGTTTTCAGCATTATTGTGTTCCGGCAGTTGGAGATAAGATAGCCAGTTCCTCAGTGATTGAGGATTCCGGGAGTAGTGCGCTTCCCCCTTCAGCCTTATCACCACTTAACATCAGGTGTGATGAAGGCTAAGTGCTATTCTGTTGTTGATAAAAAAATATCTATTACAATACGTTCCAAAATTTGCTTGCTGGAATTGGTAGTTATTATCTCAAAAGCTCGCATGAAAAAATTCAAGCAAAAGTTTATAAAAGCTGAATAACTAACTTATCATCAATCATTTAATTAAAAGAAAAGAGCTGTAACCTATTCAATAGATGGATGAGAAGATTGGGCTACATTTACTACGTAAATACGCCTAATGTGGAATTAATTTATCTCAGAGTCATCACGATCATCATTCTGTAATCATCATTCTTCCTTTTCATTAATCCTATAAGTGATAGAATGTGAATAAGATTAAGATTAGTGTGTCCATTAAACTATTTGATTCCTTGTTTAGTTGAAAATTGTTTACTGTTTTAGGTAATAAGCAAAATTGTACTTAATTTAAGCGGCATTCTGTATTGTGATGGAAAATAACCTTACTATTATGTGAAGGTCACTTTTCAAATTTGACGACTCTGTAAAAGTTAAAACAGGGAGAAAAAAATAGCCCTTGGCGAGTTTCTTGCCGGTTCTTCTCGCTACAAGGTCTCCTGCCGTAGGATTTGCGAACCGATGGCGTAGCTTCATTGACGTTCATAAGTGTTGTTAAACAAACCTGAATAAACGATATTGAATTTTGAATTTTGAATTTTGAATTTAGGTAGGACAGAGAATGTACATTATGGATAGCATAGTCATCACCAACTCGCTTGCTTACAATGTTACAGAGTTACCTACATTGATAAACAGCTCGTGGTAAAGCCGTGGTAAAATATTGTGTGGTGTTGATCTTGATTGACATTGGGTTGTAATTAATTGATCACCAAACTAACCTAACCTAACCCACAAAAATACTAACTTACCATCTAAAATACTGAAATGGACGCAAAGTGGTGGACTTTACGTCCATTTCAGTATTTTAGACGCTTACTTATTATTTTTTTGTGGCTCAATTAATTATTTCTCGTATTTAATGTTCCCAGTGCGCAGTCGCACCATCGTGGTGCAGAACGAGTCGGTGCTGACGGCGCGCTGGCAGGCCACCGTCAGGAACTGGCCACGGAAGAGGAACAGAGTGCTCACCACAGGTATGCAACTAAAGTACGGTCGCGGAACTTTCGTTTTTTTTTTTTAAGTAAAAACTTCTTTAGCGGCGTTGTGCACTGTTGGTGATGGGTAAAAAAATGTTAAACTCGCGTCAGGATCACGTGACCGTCAGATCGTCAGATCGTAAGACGGACACGTGACCTGGTCGAAAAACCGTTACCTGGTACTCAATTCAACCCGTATTTTTTTATTTTTTTTATTGATGTATGTATACCGATTACTCTGGCGTTAGTGATCCGATTTTAATAGTTGTCTTTTTGTTCGATTGGGTACACTTTCAATTTGGTCTCATATAAGTTTCATTGAGATCCGATGATAATCTTCGGAGATATGGGGCCTGATGTCAAGGGAGTCATCAATTATTAGAAGAAAGTGTAATGTCATCCTTGTAAGTAAACGTTAGGTTTTTGTTCGGGCTGAATAGTTTGTTCTTCAAAATAGCGTCAATAAAGCCACACGCAAAAACTAATTATATAGTAATTATGTCATAGTATAATGGGTCTATGGGCTTCACTTCCAGGACCTCGATTGGTGATGTGGGTTATCACCGCGTTTTGCGATCGTTGCGGTTAAGCAACGTTCAACAATTTTTATTTTGCAAATAAGCTAGGAAAAGCTTTTATTTGTATTGAATCTTAACTGGATTCCATCGTTACCAAATATTTTTTAGATACATGTTAATCGTTCGTTATGTACGAAATAAACATATGGATCGACGGGTGTACCACGGGAAAAAAATATTTCCCGTGGTACACCCAGGTGGACAACGCAGGTGGACCACGGGCAATAAAGGGTACACCGATTATTCGAAGACGGCTGAACCGATTGAATTGATTCAAACGTTATAACATCAGGTTTTTTCCCAAGTTAGTCCCATTTTTTGAAATATTGAAATCGATCAGTAGTTTTCAGGAAATCTTGAAAATACTGTCGTTTTCGTTACCACTTTATGTGAATTTATTACGTATCGTTAGGCATAACTTAACTTAACTTAACAAAGTAGGTACTTACGTTATTTGGTGAAAGATTATTTCTTACTTTTTTATGTAATTTTTTTTAAGGCGGTTTTATCTTTCAAAGTGTCATAAATGACTTTGATGTGAATTGCATATTTTAGAAGTTGTAAGCCAAAAACTGAAAAAAGTCCGAAAATTCCGACGTTTTTCGAGCACCGCGCAGGTCTTTCGAGGTTGAAAACTTGGTTTTACACTATTGGTACCTACCCTAACAACATCCTAAAAAATCAGGACCCTGCAATTATTCGCGACCTAGAATGTTTTAGATTGATGATGGCCTTCAAAAAATGTAGAGATGGTGGTATTTATTATAGTATCCGCATAATGAAGCCGTTGAAACAAACCTTCCAATTACGAAAAATATCCTCCAGGATTTCGGAGAGAAAAACCTCTTTTTTATATAATTTCAATTTTGTTTTGAATTCGTATCTCATTAACAACAGTGGTCAGCACAGATCGTATAATCAAAATAAAAAACCTCAACACAAAGCAGAAAATGTAAATTCTCTTTTTAACTTTTCCAACAATAATTGTTTCAGATAAAAATCTCACAGTACGATGTTCATTCCAACCGATTGGGTTTTTGAACGATTCTTTAATAAATTTAGGGAGGCCCCTGGGAATTTGATGAGGTTTTAGAAATCTCGGTATTTGAACAAATTGATTGGTTGCTTTAAATTTTATATTGATTTCAAATTTTTGCGGAGCAATAACATATTACATTATATGATATAAACGAAAGCAGTACCTCAACGTTGTCCATTATTCTGAGGCTTAGGTACATGAGTTAGTAGCGTTATTGAGTACTAACTTATACAGTAAATATTACGAAAAGCGGGATTTTTTACCATTTTTTGATATGTTGTGGAGTTGTTGTAATATTTACAGTGTTAATGACCATGAAAGTTTAAAAAGTTATTTCTAACTGATACATTTCGACGCGTACTCACAATCTCCACTTTGAACTTCGCTCAGAAGTATTGTAGCGATGAGTCTCAATATACGTGTTTTCGAGCATTCGTATATTTTCTAAACACTACGGGTAGTTCTTAGCCTTCATCACACCTGATGTTAAGTGTTAAATATGGATGCGCACTACTACCGGGAACCACAATCACTGTGGAGCTGGCTGAGTATTTTAAACTGACTGCCGGAACACAATAATGCCGAAAACTTCATTGTTATGGCGTCAGGCTTAGATAAGATGATGGTAGCTAACCAAGCAGACCAAGAAGAAGTCCTACCAGTCCTGGGTTTGTAACTGGTGGTGTGAACCACTAGACCACAGAGGAGTTTGCGCAATATGGAGTTGTGTTACTGGTTTCAGCTTTATGTTATGTGCTGTGCCAATTCTGAGGAGCAAGTTGCATTCCCCGAAACGCCGCCTGAATACTAAGCGCTATAAAGGAGACCTTTGACCCAAATATACAGTCCGCGCGTACATTATGCATGAGTTGTATTGTATTAACAATTTTATTTGAAAGTTGTATTATTTATGACATGGATTTTGTTTTCTCTATTTATATGCTGTTGAAAAGAAAAATGGGTTTAAGTTATATACTGAATTGTTCTAAAAATAAGTACAGGAGTCTTAAAAGTGCTACTATGAAAGATTTTATGTGAATAATTTCCTTTTTCATTGTTAATATAAATGGCGGACAAATCAAATGCTAGACTTAGTCCAGTTAAACCTGATAAAAAAACAACCAGTTGATAAAACGAACCCATATCTTAAGACAAAAAACTTATAGTAAAAAATACTTTCTTACCTCCACACAAAAGAACAAGAATAAACTAAGAGTAGGTTCATAAATTTCAATTGAAATCTATTGTGGAAGACGTCATAAGCTCATCATTATTTCCTAGTTAAGTTTTCTAAAAGCTGTTATGCTGTTTCATCTTTGTAATAACTTACCAATTATTACCCAACACAAAATAACATTTCCACCTTTAGCGCAAACTAGACTGTAGACAATTAATCGTAATTATGGTGATCTGCAAGGCAATGCTCAGCGGCGTGTAATAGCGTTAACCGTCGTTGGGACAATTTTCCTCGTCGTTAGCCTCGCCCGCACCTTCTGCCGAGATCTAGTAATTGTAGTTTAGTACCCCACTAACTATTTGTGGGACCAAAGTGACAATTCACATGTTCCAAATCCAGAAGGCTTGTATTATCCCTTTTAGAATTATAATGTCACCACTGATGGGGCACAGACCTGCCTCAACGTACGCACAGTACCTTCTGCTAAGTCCCGGTAATTGTAGTTTAGTACCCCACTAACTGTTTATATGACTAAAGTGACCAAACTCTTTCAAACCACTGCCTCTGTTGTTTGTTTTAGTCACATGTTCCAAATCCAGAAGGTCTGTATTATCCCTTTTAGAATTATAATGTAACCACTGATGGGGCATAGACCTGCCTCAACGTACGCACAGTGCCTTAAGCTAAGTCCCGGTAATTGTAGTTTAGTACCCCACTAACTGTTTGTGGGACCAAAGTGACAATTCACATGTTCCAAATCCAGAAGGTTTGTATTATCTCTTTTAGAATTATAATGTCACCACTAATGGGGCATAGACCTACCTCAACGTACGCACAGTGCCTTCTGCTAAGTCCCGGTAATTGTAGTTTAGTACCCCACTTACTGTTTGTAGGACTAAAGTGACCAAACTCTTTCAAACCACTGCCTCTGTTGTTTGTTTTAGTCACATGTTCCAAATCCAGAAGGTCTGTATTATCCCTTTTAGAATTATAATGTAACCACTGATGGGGCATAGACCTGCCTCAACGTACGCACAGTGCCTTAAGCTAAGTCCCGGTAATTGTAGTTTAGTACCCCACTAACTGTTTGTGGGACCAAAGTGACAATTCACATGTTCCAAATCCAGAAGGTTTGTATTATCTCTTTTAGAATTATAATGTCACCACTAATGGGGCATAGACCTACCTCAACGTACGCACAGTGCCTTCTGCTAAGTCCCGGTAATTGTAGTTTAGTACCCCACTTACTGTTTGTAGGACTAAAGTGACCAAACTCTTTCAAACCACTGCCTCTGTGGTTTGTTTTAATCACATGTTCCAAATCCAGAAGGCTTGTATTATCCCTTTTAAAATTATAATGTCACCACTGATGGGGCACTGACCTGCCTCAACGTACGCACAGTGCCTTAAGCTAAGTCCCGGTAATTGTAGTTTAGTACCCCACTAACTGTTTGTGGGACCAAAGTGACAATTCACATGTTCCAAATCCAGAAGGTTTGTATTATCTCTTTTAGAATTATAATGTCACCACTAATGGGGCATAGACCTACCTCAACGTACGCACAGTGCCTTCTGCTAAGTCCCGGTAATTGTAGTTTAGTACCCCACTTACTGTTTGTAGGACTAAAGTGACCAAACTCTTTCAAACCACTGCCTCTGTGGTTTGTTTTAATCACATGTTCCAAATCCAGAAGGCTTGTATTATCCCTTTTAAAATTATAATGTCACCACTGATGGGGGCATAGACCTGCCTCAACGTTCGCACAGTGCCTTCTGCTAAGTCCCGGTAATTGTACTTTAGTACCCCACTCACTGTTTGTGGGACTAAAGTGAATAAATTCTTGCGAACGACCGCTTTTGTGGCTTGGTTTGTCTCTATGTGGCAAATCCGGAAGACTAGTGTTATATCCTTTCCACAACCGCATTTTTACCCGCTTCTGTGGTCTAGGGATTTATCGATTTCAGACCCAGAGGTCCCGGGTTTGATTCCCAGTGGGGGTGCATATTGTATTTGGTTTGGTTGGTGGTAGGACTTGTTCTTAGTCCGCCTGTTCCTCAGTGATTGTGTATTCCGAAAGTAGTGCGCTTCCAGCTTCAGCCTTCACCACTTAACTTCACATAAAGTGGTGTGATAAAGGCTAAGTGCTACCTGGTTGTGAATAAAAAAAAAACTTTTTTTTTATACACTACGGGGATAGCACTTAGCCTTCATTACACCTGATGATAAATGGTGATAAGGCTGAAGGTGGAAGCACACTACTCCCGGAATCCTCAATCATTGAGGAGCTGGCTATCTTATCTCTAACTGCCGGAACACAATCATGCTGAAAACATCATTGTTATGGCGTCAGACTTAGATAAGATGGTGGTAGCTAGCCAGGCGGACTAAGAACAAGTCCTACTACCAAACTAACCGAATACAATATGTACTCCCACTGGGAATCGAACCTGGGACCTCTGGGTCTGAAATCGGTGGGATGAACCATTAGACAGAGGCGGTTAAACTTTTATAACTTTTATAATTTCGCAATCAAACAATTTAGATGTGAGCGTTTGAAATTAATCGTTTCTCTATAAACAAACGCACAGTTTTAAATAGTAGGCACAGATGCATGATATTACTCCATAGAACATATCATTGTCAAGTAACCAGTTGATATGCATTGTAATTTACATAAATTACAACTTAATCTAATCAAAACTAAATTATCCTAATTGAAACTTATTAATAACATAGAAGATAAGAATCTTGACCGCGTTACAAGCATCAATCAACGTTGCCAACGTAATTAAAACAAATTGATGAGTTGACCGATATTATTCCCGGCAACAAGCAGCCGGGATAACACCGACAAATTACGCGAAAACGCCCCAAAGCCGATACAAAGTTTAAGGAAACCTTTTTAAACATTTAATGGTAAGTCGAATGGAAGGGTACCCTACCTTCTTGGAAGGTAGAGTAATCTTCCGGAAAACCATTTCCTGGATAAAGTAAGTTTGTTGGAATTTCAAAAACAAAGCTTGTGAAACGGGTTACGACTATATAAACGAAGTTAATACGGAATGACAGGTATTTTGATGTTTGCAAATAATTTTGAAGAATTCATCCTGTAATCAAAGTTATGTCATAGCATTTGTATCAGAATTTATAGAACGACAGTAGTTGTTGTTATTAAGTAGGTATTGTTGTTTGACGACCGATGTGGTGCAAGGGTAGGATACCTGCCTTCTGCGCCAGAGGTCTCGGGTTCGATTCCCGAACACGACAAATATTTGTGTGCATGAACATGTCTATTTGTCTTGGTGTCTGGGTGTTATGTATGTATAGTAAGTATGTATTTACAAAAAAAAAGTATATAAGTATATATTTATCCGTTATCTAGTTTCCGTAACACAGTTTCTTAATGATAACTACTTATGAGTTAGATAATTGGTGTAATTGTAAGAAATTTATTTGTTTGTTTATTTATTGTATGGCAAATAATTCAATGAATTCATATATACTAAAAGTTATGTGATAGCATCTGTATCAAAATTTATAGAACGACAGTTGTTGTTATCTACACTATGTTTTTTGGATGTTTGAGGTATTATTATTATTATTTATAGGGGGGACGCCAGCGAAGCCGGACGGGTGATCAGTCACCTAGGTCGGGACCATTTCACCCAGTTCCCCAAGTCCCCTAAAAGCTGAAAAATCAGGGGGGAGGCGGGTTATCATTTACCCCACCGGCGTCGGACCCTCGAACCTACCTGTGCGCTTACAGTACCTGTTGAGTTGACTTATCGTTAACTTCTTTAGATCCTCTTCCTTAAGCTTGTCCGTTCCAAAGAGCTCCCAGCGCAGTGATGCGTACATCGGGCACTCTGCCATGAAATGGTAGCTTGTTTCTTCTCTTTCTTTGCATTGCGGACAGATCGGGTCCTCTGTCCGTTTAATCACTGATAGGTGTCTGTTTAGTGGGCAGTGCCCAGTAAGTACACCTACAATCGTTCTTATATTTCTCCTACTCTGTTTCAGAAGCTCTCTAGTTTTCTTCTTGTCAACCGATTTGATGAAAATCTTAGACTGTCTGCAGTCCTTTCTTCTCATCCATCTTTGGTTGGTTTCTTTGATTGTTCTGATCCCGATAATGTTCTTAGTAATTCTATATGCGATTGGTAGTCTTGGTTCAGGGCCAATGAAGGGTTCATCAGCTCCTCCCCTGGCTAATTCATTGGCTTCCTCATTGCCTACGTTACCTTCGTGTCCAGGTACCCAGGCAACTTCTACCTCAACCAAGTTGGCAAGTGCCTGAATGCTTTGTTTGCATTCTTTCACCAGGGCTGAGGTAGTCTCCGCTTTGTCAAGGGCCTTGATGGCAGCTTGACTGTCGCTATATATTATTATTTTTCCTACGTTATAATTGCCTATCTCACTTTTAATCATGTTCGCACACTCCAGTATCGCGAATACTTCCGCCTGGAACACGCTGGCGTACTTGCCCAGATTAAAAGTAGTTCTTATAGTGTTGGGTTTAGCTATGTATACCCCAGCTCCCGATAGTCCAGTTGACTCCTTTCTTGACCCATCTGTATAGCATACTGCAGTGCTATCCAGATTGTCATGTTCTATTTTCCAGTCTTCTCTGGATCTGATGCTTATTCTGTACTTTTTGTCGAAGATCCTTTCCTTTTTTATTAGGTCATTATTAACCAGTATCATGGAAAGGTTTTCTTCGTACTTTTTTCCTATTTCAGCGTGACCATGATCATTGTGCCTTCCTATCCACAGGTTAGTGCTTTTCAGCTTAAACCATTGTTCTGTAGCTCTCTTTTCGATTTCAAGATCTATTGGACTAAGGCCTAGTATCATTTCTAAGGCGGCCGTGGGAGTTGTTCTCATGGCTCCCGATACCATGACGCTAGCTAGTCTTTGTACCTTAGTGAGTTCTTTTCTGTTGTATTCTAGTTTCGCCTTATGCCACCATGCTAGTGCTCCGTGAAGGATTCTCGGTAGGATGATTGCCCTATAGATCCATTGGACCACTTCGGGTTTCATGCCCCAGTTCCTGCCAACGGCTCTTCTGCACTGCATGAGAGCTGTCATTGCCTTTTTACTGGTTTCTTTTATGTGTGTCCTATAACTTAGGGTACTGTCTAAGTTAATGTTTGAGGTAATCACAGGAAGTAATAAACCGATTTTAAAAATTCTTTCACCAGTAGAAAGCTACAATTTTTCCGCGTGGCGTGTAAAATGATATATTAGACCCCAATATACTATAGCAAATTAAAAACGTTTACACTAGCAAACACATTTTTCAATTCTTACTTCCTTACTTTTTTATATTATAAATGCGTCTCTGTCTGTCTGTGTGTTACACAATCACACCTAAACTACTGAACCAATTTGAATGAATTTTGGTACAGAGATAGTCTAGAGCCTGAGAAAGGACATAGGCTACTTTTTATTCCTGAAAAATATCACCTTCCCGCGGGATAACGTCGTGTAGTACACGCGGGCGAAGCCGCGGGCGGAAGGCTAGTAATTAATATTTATTTCTCAATACTATTATGTTTTAGTTACCGTTTCTAAACAATTAATAACATTCATAAACACTCCCTTAAATAATTAATTAATTTATGTAAAAACTTTTAATTGACCCTCAGTAATATAGTAACATTTATACTTGAAAAATGGAAAATGAAGTACTTATTTAGAAAAAATCGACCCGTCTCCCATTTTTTTCTAAATACTTTATTTTCCATTTTTCAATCATAAAAATTGCATTGTGAATGCAAAAAAGTAAAAATTTAAATAACTAACATTCATACTGTTATTAAGCTGTAAGTTTTTTGTAATATAAATAAAATAAAATAAAAAATAACTGCCCACGTGAAAGGGTAAGTACCATGCGGCGAAAACTACGGGGATTGTTTCTCTCTTCTGCATGGAAAGGTAACCTTTATTTATTCGTGAGAGGATTCCACAAACTTTTAAGAAAAACAAAAACCGTAAAGTAAATGAAAAAAATTATGAAGTTCCGTTGTAAAAGTGCCCAAATGGTACATTATACAGCTAATGTCCGTCATCCATCAACGACAATACCGCGAAGAAGGGTGTGCAAATTATGCGAATCGCTCGCAAATTTACGACGCGTCCACGCAGCGGATTCGTAAATTATTACCCGCCATTAAATGCGGTTAATGCGAGCTCAAGCTTATGGCCAATCAGATGCCAAACAGGAACAAATTGTTACACAATAGAGAGTTTTACCTGATGCTTAAAAAGTTTAATAATAATAAATAACTTCTTACATTCACACCAATTATCTAAGCCCATTTTAATTTCATTAAGAAACTGTATCATGGAAAACTTGATAACAGATAAATATTGTACTTACTTAAATACTTTTTGTTTGTAAATACATAAGTACTAAATATACCTACATAGTAAACACCCAGACTAAGACAAATAGACATGTTCATGCACACAAATATTTGTCTTGTTCGGGAATCGAACCCGAGACCTCTGGCGCAGAAGGCAGGTAGTTTACCCCTGCGCCAAATCGGTCGTCAAAACCTCCATTTACTATTTAGTTTACTTCTTATGTGACGTTTATAATGTCACCACTAGTTGGTTATGCCTTTCTTCCGAATAGATGAGAAATACCTATTAGGCCAGTGGTAGGGTACATTTCTTTTTAGGGCCTTATCATACTAGCGAGTTACGAGCGAGTGGAAAGCGGGGCGAGTTCGCAGCGAGCTCACGACAAACAGCTCTGTGTCGACGCTATTTTTTGTACACTCGCTCGCGTTCAGTCGTATCAAAAACACGAGTGTGAGTGGACGTAGCGTTATTAAGAGGTTAAAACGTTAGTGATAATAAAATCGTACCGTTATATGGGATCTCATCAAAAACATAAAATATGTGAAGTGAGAGCCAACTTCAATATTATGAAATATGCCTTGGTTGTTGACTTCAACGACAAAAGATGTGAGATCTAAATGGGTGCCAAGTTTAACGGTCAGTCCTGAAAATTTAGTACATAAAATGTTTTATAACAACTTAAAATATAATTTCTTCTAATAACTTAGGATAATATATTGAAGCCTAAGGTCTGACTTGGCTAGTTCTTGTATACGAATTATTATTAGGTACTTACTGAAACAGTCATGGAAGAGCCCTATGTTCATCTCTAGTTTCTAGTCTACCAGCAAGCCAAATTTTCGGAAGAATACAATAAGAACTTCGGCTTTAGAGCTTGCGAAGGCATTATATACATATAATTCGTTTATGAAAACTAGCCAAGTCAGACCTTAGGCTTCAATATATTATCCTAAGTTATTAGAAGAAATTATATTTTAAGTTGTTATAAAACATTTTATGTACTAAATTTTCAGGACTGACCGTTAAACTTGGCACCCATTTAGATCTCACATCTTTTGTCGTTGAAGTCAACAACCAAGGCATATTTCCTAATATTGAAGTTGGCTCTCACTTCACATATTTTATGTTTTTGATGAGATATCATTACTTTTTGTAGAGAAATTATTAGTAGGTACTTATTCATAATAAAATTATTACCAAATGTTTCAGTATATTTTATTTGGTCAGTTATAGGTATTACTTTGCCCTTGTGTATCAGCTACTGACAATGAAACTAATTTTATGCTCGTGTTTGGTGTGGACGTAGAAATATAATTTTTAACACATTTTCCTATTTCCAACAGTTTCTTTTTCCTAGTCGTAATAGTGTATGGTGTTTTGCTTGATGAAGTTGCAGTAGGTATTTCATGTTCCTGAGCAGATATTGCATTTCCATTTGCGTTTTGATTCTGGTTTCATTAAGCGGTAAAGCTTTCCGGACAAACTCGTATCTTTTGCCGCACAATGCACTAATATAGAATCCTTGGCAGAAGCAAAGAATACTATATAATTATTACTACGTAGCCACTGACCTCTATTATTTATACACTGGACAGGCTGTCTCCATACAAATTACAGCTAATTTTGTGTGGCAATTTAAAGCGCCGCCACTACGAGTGTCCCGAGAACTAATTTTGTTTGACACAATCATTACCGCAGTCGACAATATTTTATGTCAGCCAATCCAGTGTGTAAATAATAGAGGTCAGTGTACGTATATAGCAGTAGTTTGTCTTTTACATTTATCTTTTAGCGCCATCTCTTGACAATTTATGGATGTAGCCGTTTTTGTTGACATCTAATCTTGCTTATTGATTGCTAATGCTAACTAGCCTAAGCTGACCCGGCAAACGTTGTTTTGTCATATAAATTATAGTGGACTAAAGTAGAATCCTACTAATATTATAAATGTGAAAGTTTAGATGTTTGGATGTTTGGATGTTTGGATGTTTGTTACTCAATCACGCCAAAACGGCTGAAAGGATTTGGCTGAAATTTGGGACACAGATACTTTGTAGCCTGGAGAGGAACATAGGCTGCTTTTTATCCCGGAAAAATGACACATTCCCGCGGGATAACGTCGTGAAGTCCACGCGGGCGAAGCCGCGGGCGGAAAGCTAGTAAATAATAAGAAGACAATGTCTAATGTGTGTGTTTATACACCAAAAGTTGCCTACACCAGATATATAGCGCTAGTTAGGTATGCACTACCAATAAAAGGGCCAAGATTGGTCTCTACTTCCTACATATACATAATACATTTTTATTTACTGTAAATTAACCAATTTGTTTATCATGATTTTTGTTTATATTTCATATCTATTTTAGTTTTTACATAGAGCAGGCGGTGCCCTCCTATACAGTGCCACAAGCTTTCCTGTTCCGGTGACAGCCGTGACAGAGGAGCCACTTGCAATACCAAATTAGCGGTCAAAATGGACTGTCGTATGAAAACTGTTTTAGTTCCAAAGATAATCACCGGAACAGAAAAGCTTGGCGCACTATAAGTAATGGGACACTTAGATAAGAACCATCTGTTTATTATATGTTATTAGTAATAGTGTACTCATTGTTGTGAGAGCCTATAAAATAAAATATATAAATTACTCTGTAAAGTAGAGTGCGCGTCAGATAACTCTGCGCGCATGCGCGACTGGTGCATTTTTGGCGCTAGTTACAGTACATTATTTATGCTAAGCTTATGGAAAAGATTAGTATTCGATTTTGACCGCGCGCAGACGTCAGTGATTACATACTCTTTGGAAGCGGCCATGGAAGAGATGACAGCTTTGCAGTTTTGTATCGAAGCTAAAGTCTCACACTTCATTTGGTGTATAAACACACACATATGCAAATTACAAAGGCATATAAACACAGACACACACATAGGCATAGTATACATATTATTTATTTATAAGGAAACGTAGTGTAAATGAAACATAGGTTAACACTGCACCCTTTATTAACAATAAAACAACAAATATGAATCACTAAAGGCATTAACAATGTTCAAACAAGTCTTTATTCTATATAATTAACATCACACTCAACACAAACGAGTCTTCTTTCTTTCTTTCTTTCTTTCTTATTTTCCATAAGTACACTAGGTGCCACTGCTACAACAATATACAAATTTCTTGGGTGCCACAAGCTTTTCTGTTCCGGTGACAGTAGTGACAGAGGAGCCACTTGCAATAAGAAATTAGCTGTCAAAATGGACTGTCGTATGAAAACTGTTTTAGTTCCAAAGATAATCACCGGAACAGAAAAGATTGGCGCACTAGTGTCTCTAAAACTCTACTCTTTTAAGTTTATACTCTTCCATCAACTTTCAACAATATAGTATAGAAAAAAAGGATTTTTCTCTTCTTTTCTATACTGTGGGTGGGTGTATTAACTTGGAGCCATCTATCGTTGACTTTAGTGAACTATTTATGTGCAAAGTGTGCACCTACAGGGAGAACCTAGCAACTTTCGCATATTTTGGCTTCTTGTTAGTTATTCAAATTTTTAGTTTTTTGCATTCACAATGCAATTTTTATAATAGAAAAATGGAAAATGAAGTATTTAGAAAAAATCGACCCGTCTCACAACTAGCTCCGATGGGACTCGAACCCACGACCTTTCGCTTTCCGGGCGACTGCTCTAACCACTGAGCTACGGAGTCGTTACGAGAAGCGTCGAATTTATCCAATACTTCTTACACGCTGTATAGTCAGCGTTAATTTCATCAATGTGGAGATATTACTACCCTCACACGCGAAAGAAATACCTTTCCAGGTATTTGGCAATCGCTAAAGATGAAATTACTATTGCAAGTTATTCTAATTTTTAGTTTTTTGCATTCACAATGCAATTTTTATAATAGAAAAATGGAAAATGAATTATTTAGAAAAAAATATTTTTATAAAAAAATAAAACCGCCTTCAAAAAAACCACATCAAAAAAGTAAGAAATAATTCCTCACCAAATAAATAACGTAAGTACTTTGAAGTCGGGCGGGTTTTAACAAAAACAACAAAAAATTGTACATGTTTCACGCCCGACTTCAAAGTACTTACGTTATTTATTTGGTGAGGAATTATTTCTTACTTTTTTGATGTGGTTTTTTTGAAGGCGGTTTTATTTTTTTATAAAAATAATTTTTATTTCACTCTTTTTAGTGCATCGTGCAGGCAATTTACGTGTTTTCTGGTAAATAGGTATGTGATCAAACTGAAAACCTCCTTTTTCGAAGTCGGTTAAAATACCTTGAGGTATCCCCTTTTTAACAAAACAAGAATCATCTAAATCGGTTCATAAACAAAGGAGTTATGCCTAAAGATACGTATTAAATTCACATTAAGTGGTAACGAAAACGACAGTATTTTCAAGATTTCCTGAAAACTACTAAACGGATTTCAAAATTTCAAAAAATGGGACCAACTTGGAAACCAACCTAATGTAATAACGTTTGAACCATTTCAATCAGTTCAGCCGTCTTCGAGTAATCGGTGGACATACACAAAAAAAAAAAAAAAACATACATACAGACGAATAGAGAACCTCCTCCTTTTTGATTTAGAAGTCGGTTAAAAATCGACCCGTCTCACAACTAGCTCCGATGGGACTCGAACCCACGACCTTTTGCTTTCCGGGCGACTGCTCTAACCACTGAGCTACGGAGTCGTTACGAGAAGCGTCGAATTTATCCAATACTTCTTACACGCTGTATAGTCAGCGTTAATTTCATCAATGTGGAGATATTACTACCCTCACACGCGAAAGAAATACCTTTCCAGGTATTTAGCAATCGCTAAAGATGAAATTACTATTGCAAGTTATTCTAATTTTTAGTTTTTTGCATTCACAATGCAATTTTTATAATAGAAAAATGGAAAATGAAGTATTTAGAAAAAATCGACCCGTCTCACAACTAGCTCCGATGGGACTCGAACCCACGATCTTTCGCTTTCCGGGCGACTGCTCTAACCACTGAGCTACGCAGTCGTTACGAGAAGCGTCGAATTTATCCAATACTTCTTACACGCTGTATAGTCAGCGTTAATTTCATCAATGTGGAGATATTACTACCCTCACACGCGAAAGAAATACCTTTCCAGGTATTTGGCAATCGCTAAAGATGAAATTACTATTGCAAGTTATTCTAATTTTTAGTTTTTTGCATTCACAATGCAATTTTTATAATAGAAAAATGGAAAATGAAGTATTTAGAAAAAATCGACCCGTCTCACAACTAGCTCCGATGGGACTCGAACCCACGACCTTTCGCTTTTCGGGCGACTGCTCTAACCACTGAGCTACGGAGTCGTTACGAGAAGCGTCGAATTTATCCAATACTTCTTACACGCTGTATAGTCAGCGTTAATTTCGTTTTCTTGTTAGTTCCCATTTGAATGTAAGAAGATTGCGCCCCCTGGTGGTCGGGTTATAAGTACTATGCTCCGTTTTGACGTGAAAGAAGTAACAAACAAACAAACACACTTTCACATTTATCATTACGACTCCGTAGCTCAGTGGTTAGAGCAGTCGCCCGGAAAGCGAAAGGTCGTGGGTTCGAGTTCCATCGGAGCTGGTTGAGATGATGGTCGATTTTTTCTAAATACTTCATTTTCCATTTTTCAATAATAAAAATTGGATTGTGAATGCAAAAAAGTAAAAATTTAAATAACTTTATAATTTATATTAATATTAATATTAATAATTAATAATAATATGGATATCGTGCTAGAAGGCGCAAGTTTGTAATTAATTTAACGCGAGGACAAAAAAGTGATTGGGCAATCTGGGGTTCGAACTTGGTTCTCTCGAATCCTCAATATTGAATGGCCACTACGCCGTCGGCGCTAGCCAAACTTCGAGAAGTATGACGAATTATTGGTATATAACAGAATAAAAACTATTACAAACTTATATTTGTACTTCATCTTATACAAGATCTTATACAGGATAAGTGCATAGGGAACGCAAATATAAGTTTGTCAACGTTTTATTTTAAAAAAATACTAGTTTCGGATTTTTTCCTTTGTATTCACCAGATTACCTGTCTGCATGCCAAATTTCAGCTTTCTAGGACATCTGGAAGTGGGTTATAGTTTTGATTATAGGTGAGTCAGTGATAAAAATAACGATTTTTGGACGTAAATATCTAAATAACTGTTTGAGCTGTGTATATAAAATTTGGAACACATTTTTATCTCGCTAGTCTCAATACATAAGCCAAATTTGACATGTTTCTGTTTAATAGTTTTTGAGTTATGAGGGGGTCAAAAGTGGCTCCAAATGGTTCGTGTTAAGATACACACGGTGCTACTCGCCAGTTCTGTTTGCTTTTGAACTTGGCTGATACGCTGCCGCGTATCCAGATCAAAGGAAACGGAAGTACAGCAATTGTATTAACGAAATTATTTTTGAGGATTATTTTTAATTCGTTTGCAAAACACATAGTATAGTCGCTCTCTCCTAGTCGTTTACTTGATAATGGATCCTCCCATATTCGTCGTTTTATCTGCTTTTCTTTCCATCTTCTGAATAACAAAGCTAACAGCAGTGTTTTCTCGCCGGAATCCATTTTGGCACTGAATGTACAAAACGCGCGAGCTCGCTGCGCACTCGCCCCGCTACCCACTCGCTCACAACTCGCTAGTGTGATAAGACACTTATGGATGAATGACAATTATGGGCCACGACTTACTACACAGGTCTAATGAAGCGTACTGCAAAACAGCAAATACAGAAGGAACTTATTGTAGTAATATCTAGTCTAACTAGTCTGTAAAAACCATATATTAACATAGTCTGTGCTCCTGACGTTTCCGTTTCCCCGCTCTCTTACATTTTGTACTTAGCAGCGTGCACACCTTATTTTGTGTAAGATTTCACATTATACTAATAAAAAATACCCAATAGCCTCACTCAATCTCCGCCACCACACTTATGGCGCAAAGTGACTTCTGAAGCACGCTAATAAAATATTTTACAAAAGTTGTAAACCTTTTCTGGTTGCATAACGGCCATAATCGCTTAAATATTACTTGACATAAAATATAGCTATCCTTTGTACAATGTGACATGGTTCTCTGGCAGCTCATTTGTGCAAAGCAAAAAATTCTTTACGCGAGAGTCCCATCGTTTACCGACAGTCGTTTTGCCTTTGGACTGATCGCCGATAGGACGTTTCATTTCTGAGAGATTCGCCGTCAGAACCATTCACCAACGCGACGTTTCGCCGACAGAACTATTCGTATATGGCTGTTTCGACGACAGGACTTGTCAACTATGGACTATTCAGCGATAGATCGTTTCGTTTACGATTGTTTCAACTACGTAAAGTAATGAGAAGTCTAAATTAACAAAGCACATAGAGTATGTTTTCACACACCTGCCCAAAAAAGGCTATTGGCTTAAAAGTCAAGAAAAACAGCGTTAGACATTTTTTGATGAAGCTTATGCTAGAAAATTAGTCCCTATTCCTTGTAGAGAAGTAACATTTTGCTTTGCACGAAAATGAGCTGTCATAGGACTAGGATTGCTACATTTATACAAAGTATAATTTGAGTGCAAGATTATCGACACGTTAATCTTTTAACCAATAACTAACCAATACAGAGCTTAAGACACTTTGTGACCGGATGCTCGAAGATTTTACGACGGGGGATAAAACGGGAAATGATCGTCCCGTGTTATTGCTGTCAGTACTCTTAGTCCGGTGACTTTGAAGGAAGATTTGGATTTAGCGAAAATTTTATGCCTCATCAATTTGTTATGATCAGGTTTTATGTCGCATCTTGCTGTAATTGCGAGGAAATGGAGGCGTTCTCGAATTTCGTGAGAGTAAACATCTATTATTTTAACTATGATTGATACTTTCACGGACTAACGGCTTTTTATTTATACACATCTTAGGTTTCTGTGCAAACTGTTCATTGACATAAATCCACTTTTTTACGGATTAAATATATTTTTCAAGCGTATATATTTTTTTTAATTTTTATCTAATTATATATTAAATTATTTTTATGCATTCGCAATGCTATTCTTTGAGTAAATTATGTGATACTTGTGATAGTATAAAACCACCAGCCCTGATGCAAGAAACTTGTTATGAAATGAAAAAAAAAAAATGATTTATTCAGTCTACAAATTTCAGTATTTCAAAAGTGGTTGGGACCAGCCTATTGAGCATAAGTTAATTACACTTGTGACAAGCGGCCCCGCTCTTCCTAACTTATCGACAATATCTTATTCTCTTCATTAACTAATATAACATTTTAACATTTTAATAATTTTGATTCCTATATGTATGTATATAAAAAGGCCAAATTATAACATGGTAAAAGAAAAATAAATATGTTTGGTGTGTGCGTGTATATATGTGTGTGTGTGTGTGTGTGTGTGCGTCTGAGTTTGTGTGTTATGTGTGTGTGTGTGGTGTGTGGTGTGTCAGTTTTTGTGTATGCATGCGTGTATCTCGCTGTTCTGTATATTGATGACAATCGATTACCGCAAAAATGATTATATTTCATCGTAAGATAATTTTATCAACCATTACCTGGTCACTTCTTTACATCTACGTGAATCACATAAATGTATTTTTAACATTTTGTTGAGCTTATTATAAATTAATTAAGAAAGCCTGACGTATTGTCGTTTTGCAAAGTGTGTGTTTACTTCTTTCTTTTTTATTTTAAATTCTTGAAACTAACAATTTGTACATCGTATTTTATGATAAAGGGCTTGTTTGGTTGCTTCTAACATGCTAGATAACTTCATGCCACGAATGCAAAATACGCATAATAATTTGCCGATGAGCAAGCAAACCATTAAAACCAACGAATTGTTCTCTATCCTTCGCTATAGTTGTTCTTACTCCAGTCGACAGGTTGTTTGTGTAGTCTGAAAGTTGTTACAAACACCATAAACACACGATGAACATCCACCAGTTAAAATATGCAGGCCCATTTGCTTGGCACGGATAAAGCACCAATAAAATAAACGCACGATTCTAGAAACACCGACCGGTCCCACCGCGAGAGCAGCACAAAGTAAAGAGAATACAGAAGTCCAGGTTAGTACTTTGCGTCGCACACTAAACAACTCAACAGCTATTAGGGACACGGAATACTAGATCATTACCCAACAGCTAAAAGCACGCTCCGCACCGCACCGCCAGTTGGCGAGCTAGCTAACGGGCCGGGCGAAGCGAGGTGAGTTGGCGGGAGAGGCGAGCTAGTTCGCTTGCGGTGTAAAGCGAAGTAACTTGGGCATAAAGTAGTGGGGCGGCGACCAATCACAGATAGACTAAAACGGGTTTTAGCGAGTTGTGATTAGTTGTTTGCCCATCATTTATCCTCAAGTTGTTTGCAGCGATCTGATCTGTAACTAGGCTTATTATTTGGCTCTCCCGACCACCTCGCTAGATGGCGGTGTAGCCGCTTAAGCGTGATGTCCGGCCATTTTGAAAAAATGGCGTTATCTGTCAAGGGAAAATGGCGCGGGGTGACGTAAGGTCAACTTGACGTTAAGAAAAAGCGCAAAGAATGGTGATTGGTTAATACTGTGACGTTTTATCGCTTCAGTGTCAAATCCCACAGACAATAAACAAGTAAAACACAGATAGGAGTAGCAGAATAGAGTACAAACGTACCAAAATGTTCCATCGCCCCGAAGCCTTATAAAGCGACGAGGAATCGTATGATTGGTGCTGTTTCAACAAGGAAAAACAAAATGACCTCTGTGTATGCGTAAATGCATTTCCTGTACTCTAATAAGAAAGGAGCTTGACTTCTGTACTTTATTTATTTTGTGGCATCAAAGACCGTCGTCAACGCCAGCTGATCTACAATTCAATGGACCACATTAACATGCGTGTGTCGGCGCTTGCGAGGCTCCATTATGCAAGGAGAAGTGTAAGCGGTACTGATGTTCATGTAAAGTCGAGACAAATGTTAAATATTACTCACGTTCGTTGAGATGGGGAACTTTTCCGCCGATTCATTGAAGGTAAACCAACGACCAAGCAGTGCAACTGAATAATGCGGAGCTTCAACTTGTGATTTTACGCCCGAGTCAATGTTACAGTTATTATCCTCATCCTCTCATCGACCGCCGCCATCTTGGCAATTAAACGCTCATCTGTCAACACTACTTTCACTCTCCTTCCGGTTTACTTCCGACCTCATTTAAATGACGATTTCCATGCAATTTTGTAAGGAGACTATATACAAAACTTATATGACTGGAATCGTTATTAAATTACCTATCTGGCTATATATAATTAAGTATAACAACAAGCTTGTGGGTTCAAGGCCCATCAGATGAAACTGGAGAAAAGTTTAATAAGTCAATACCAAATAATATTCGTTGTCTATCAGGTTATTATTGATTGTTTGTTTTCTGGTTTGCGTTTACAGTAGTACCTATCAACTAAAGCTGCGTTACATTCAAAAAGATTTAATAATGACCCGATGAAATAAAGTGGCTTTGCGTTTTCAATGATATAATATCATTGAAAACGCAAATCACGTTTTCTTTATTTATATGCTTTGTACTCTTTTACCACTCTTTGGGCACTAACTGCCTTTACCAATAGTTTATAGCTTGTAAAAGCTTATTACGTACTAAATGTTATTAACCTCAATTATTTAAAATAACTATACAAAAAAAACAACGGCAGAAGCAAAAAGAGCTCCCTAGACTTAATCACAAAAAAAAAAGAAATTTGACAAATAAAAGAAAAAAAACGGACTGGATTTGAACTGAGGTCTTCTGGCTTCAATGCCGCCCGTTTTCTTACTGAGCTATTACAACTTTGGAAACGGTGGCAAAATTTGCCTTCGTATTCTAATGACATTGTAACAGTTTTTCGATTAGGTCACGTGTCCGTCTTACGAATTTTCGATCTGACGGTCACGTGTCCTGACGCGAGTTTAACATTTTTTACCCATCACAAAAAGTGCACAACGACGCTAAAGAAGTTTTCACTTCAAAACTAAAGTTGAACTCTTACTGGAAATGGATTATAAAGATGAAGTATTAAGGCGATACTCGGAAAAATTATGCTGAAGCGAGATAGCAATGAGAAAACGACGCGCGCGGGAGCGAGACCGATTTTGCAGATTAGGCAAAAAAACACAAATCCACTTCGTATTAAAAAACTATAGCGATTTTTTAAAAATGCTTCTACACGATCCTAAATATTATTGGTGTCCACTAATTAAACCAATTTTGAATAGTATATGTAACCCCATTTAAGAATAATCTTGATATTTCGTATTTTTTTGAGGTCTTTTCGGAACTAAAAAGTGTCGAGCCAAAATCATAAAATCGTGTTTCTGAAACTATACGATTCTAGTTAAAGGTATAAATACATATCTTATTACCAGATTTGTAACAACTCTAACCGTCCTATAGTTTTATATCAAAAAGTCCATACTTTTTCCGAGTAGCGCCTTAACTTCTTTTCCGAACTTAATTTCTTCGAGCTGGATCAGCAAGGTTCCTCGTGGAAAAAGCTTAAGTTGGAACGATATCTATTAATTTTGATCGGGTAAGTTTCGTAGTTGCCCACCGGGGTTATCGGGCGTCGGGCGGCGAGCGATATATCTCGCTAACGGCTGGAGTGGAGCCTTTAAATCATCGCCAAGTTTTGTCTCTGGTTAATTAAGCCTTCAACGATTTGTCATTAGTCTGCGATTTAAATATGTGGCTTGTATGGAGTAGATAATAGGGCTTAAAGCACAGTCTATATATTTCCCGTGCTTAAAGTATGAAATAGGCGTTCTTATATTTTTTTAAATAATGCGTTACATTTATACCATATCGAGCAACTTTTGATAATTTAATAACCACGATATTTGATTATTTACATGGAAAAAACTTATCTCGAAAGTTACGACAATTTTTGTTTTAGTTACCAAATTTATAAGTTGTAACTTTGAGAAAATTATTTTTTGTTCTTATCTCGTTTAAAAATTTTAAATGTGTCAAATCTTTAAAATTTGATAATATTAGTCGTTTTAAAAAACCTTAGTAGGTATGTAAAAAAAATACCGAAAATTTCACACAAAACGGTAAATTTCATACTTTAATATATTATTATAAATATGCTTTATTGACCTTTATCTAAGACAGAGTATTGATTATAACTATTATGAAAAACGGGATTTTTACCATGTTTATTTCGTTTTTCGAGTTCCCGATATTGTAAAAGTGTCGATTGTGTAAAAACAACAAAAATCAAAAAAGTGTTCCGCGGAGTGATACTGTGAGTATTGTGTGTCGCGAATAAGTTCGAGTTGAGTGCGAGAACGAAAACAGTGGTACGGGTATCAAGCGTAATAAACGGACAAGAAAGAGGGTAGACAGATTCGTCTGCTCCTAATACCATCCGTGATCATGGCGTGTGCTACTGCGCCGAAATATCGGGAACTCGAAAAACGAAATAAACATGGTAAAAATCCCGTTTTTCATAATAGTTATAGTGATAATGACCATGTAAGTTTAAAAAATAAAAAAGAGTATTGATTGTTGGCCCATTTTCATTCACCCATTTATAAATTAATTTCTTACTTTTGTATTTAAGTTTACATTTTGAATGTTAGGCAAAAAATTTGCAAGTAAGTGTTAAAAAAAGGAAACTTATACCTTTAAAACTTAATTATAACTTTACCGCAACCGCGAACTGCTGCCAAACAGTAGAACTTTGAATTGTAATGTTGGTTGCCCTCTCTCAATATCAGTGACAGTAAAGTTTTCAATTACTTGCCTCTGCTCTCATATTCGTTTGGCCCAAACTATACTCCATTGCAGAAAAAACGGGCACTTACTTTACTTTCATACAAACATACTCACTTCATGGTCATTTAAATAATAGTGTCAGTCTATTTCAAGAATAATTACTTTGTTAAATGTTTGATTTTCTTTCCACATTCCCAAACTTCCAAAAATCTAATACAAGTAGTTAATATTCATAGAATAGTGTATGGAACGTGGACGTTTTTTTCAATATTTTTCCGCGCGCCGTGGGGAAATAGGGAAGAGTTTTTTTTTCATAATTGAGGGTTAATAGTCGAAAAATGAGTCATTTTGCATTTTTGGTAATAGCAATAGTAAAAATAAATAACGAGCAGATGATCTTCAGTAGAGAGAGAGATGTTTGTATGTTTGTTGTTTGTCTCCTGCCGTAGGATTGGCTAACCGATGGCGTAGTGAATGAAACAAGTTCGCGTTTTTTCTGCAAGCGAGTGTAGCTTATATCGTCGGTCCGGAATGGAAGCCCACTCCGCCATTCCCCAATTCCAATATCGATATGGGAACAAATTAATTGGGCTTTCCCATTTTATCGCCGACTGGAATCTACACGTCCATACCTTTTAAATCTTACATTCGTTGAGGCCATTTAATTTTTAAAAGCTTTTATTTTAAGCTGTGTAAGCTTCAATCAATAATAACACCTAGTGTGTGAGTGATAAATTAACAAAATGATTGTTTTTAGAGTACCATTAAGTATTTTTTTTTAAACAAATATCTCGCAAACTTTTTTGTTTTTTATAACTGGTGCTATATCTACTTTTAAACTCACTATGATCATGTTATAACTGTACGTTTTAAGTCCAAAATGAGTAACTCAAAATTCAAATAAATGACCTTTCGGTTTATAAGTTGCCACTTTGCTGTTGTCATCTTTTTTTTTATCAACACTATGGGCAATGAATTGCTGTGCCACAATATTGGGTAACGTTGTACAAAATAAGCTTCCCTAACAAATAAGGAGCTCATTATTCAGGTACTCAGTGCTGCCACCTGCGCTCACCGATAAGTCAACATCTTTTAGTGGAAGGCATTTTCATTTCCTATTTATTTTGTAAAAAGTACGAAGAATACAGAAGCTTTCCACAAAATTGATCGAAGGAAATGCAATGTTGTCCGTAAATAGCAATAAAAAGTACTTGGTGCGAAAATCTAAGATATGAATGAATAAATATTAAGTTTTATTAGTTTTTTGACAAGATTCCAAAATCTCAATAACTCAAAGGGAATGGCAGTGGTCTGGAATAGTCCGGATAGACAATAATAAATAAATAATAATGAATAACATTTTATTTTCAGACCAGACATCCAATAGTGTTAGTAACAAAGTGGTAATTAACCTACTGTTAGTAAACTATAAAACTACAGCGGAGAAACATTATTCGTATTTGTAATCAATGATCGCTCGTGTTTTGTATTATTTCTTTTCGAAAAATGGAAAATGAAGTAAATATTTTGAAAAAATCGACCCGTCTCACATCCAGCTCCGATTGGACTCGAACCCACGACATTTCGCTATCCGGGCGACTACTCTAACCATTGAGCTACGGAGTCGTTACTAGAAGCGTCGAATTTATCAAATACTTCTTACGCGCTGTATAGCCAGCGTTAATATCATCAATGTGAAGATATTACTACCCCCACACGCGAAAGAAATACCTTTTCAGATATTTGACAATCGCTAAAGAAGAAATTACTATGGCAAGTTATAGTATTTCTTATATAACTAAGTTATAAAGTTATAGTATTTCGTATAACAACTTATTTCTTTTCATTCATCAATAACTCAGTTACTACATCGGTGGGCGACAGGATTAAATTATATACTTGACTATTGGTGTAAGATACTAAAACGTAAATTTTAGTATTTGGCAGCTTGCCCACGAGCGACAAAACAAGACATTCAGAGTTCAATACTAAAAATCCACATGCTACCAAAATTCGTGTTTTTTCGGTATATCTATATGGTAACATTTGACGCGCAACACGCAATGCTCGATATGTTCGGTCTTGCGTGCTGTATGGCCTGCCCATTCTTACCTTAGTCTGGCTACGCGTTCAACGACATCAGTAACCTTGAACTGTTGTCTGAGCCATTCATTCGTTTTGTGATTCCTTAATATAACCCCCACCAGCTTTCTCTCCTGCGCCTGCTGAGTCACACTCATCCATTAGGACTGTAGCGTAGTAACTTCGTCGTCCACCAGGGCCCCTGTGGTGGAGGAGCACGCCGCGTCCCCTCGGCACGCCACACCGGAAGTGGGACGTATTGGAGTCCCTGATGAATAGAGCGTCGACCATGGATGCGGACACGGGGGGCGGAGGGAGCGGCGCTTGACACAACTGTCCCGCAACCTTTCGTCCGCGTGGGTAGGGTGCACCCCGGGGGCTTTAGTGGGTTCGAGCCCCACATATCCCCTTCGTCTCCCCGGGCGGAGGGGAATGCGACGGCATTTCCCCCGGGTAAAAAAAAAGGACTGTAGCGTAGTGGCCAGTGTAGCACAGGGCCACAGTAAAGGTGCTGGAGCGTCGGTAATCGCCGCACAAGATGTAGTGGTAATTGATACGAATAAAAAGATGTTTAGAGGGACTTGACTTGTTTTTTTGTAAGGGTAGAAATAAGAAAGTATAAGAAGAATAGGAACCCGATTCATGGGTTCCTGATACACTGCTTACAATTTAAATATTTGCTATTGCACAAAACATTGCTCTGATAATTTTATTGGTAACGCTCACGAGCTCTGTACAGCTTGGTGGTTTGGGTAGAACTGAATCAAAAAATGCTGAACAGGGCACGTGAAACGAAACTTTTGAATTTGAATGGAAAGAAAAGGATAGGATTCGATAAATTAATGGCCAGTATGTAGAACTTTATGGCCAGTATGTAGAACTATGGTGTTTCCAGCCATTATGGAGTTTTTAACCATCCATAATGATTGGACCGAAACGACATCGTTACAGGACTACGATTTAAGTGTACACTCTGTTCCAGACCCGTGGGCTGTGGACATGCAGGATCCCGGCGTGGTGATACAGGTGGCTCCCGCTGGAGGTGTGCTGGGCCCGCAAGCGCGCGTCGATGTAACTGTCAGTGTGTACGCTGACTGCTGGGGCCTCTACCGGGACCAGATACTGATCATGGTGAGTATCAACCAATCAATAAGATGCAGGTGATCATGGTGAATGAGAAGCAAGTGGTTCTCTCTGGCGGCTTGCTAGGTCCTCGCAAACGTGTTTATGTCACTATCAGTGTATACGCCAGCTATTGGGGTATTTACCAAGACTGGATACTGATCATGGTGAGTATCCACCAATCAATGAGATGCAGGTGATCATGGTGAATGAGATGCAAGGGGTTCTCTCTGGCGGCTTGCTAGGTCCTCGCGAACGTGTTTATGTCACTATCAGTGTATACGCCAGCTATTGGGGTCTTTACCAAGACTGGATACTGATCATGGTGAGTATCAACCAATCAATGAGATGCAGGTGATCATGGTGAATGAGATGCAAGTGGTTCTCTCTGGCGGCTTGCTAGGTCCTCGCGAACGTGTTTATGTCACTATCAGTGTATACGCCAGCTATTGGGGTATTTACCAAGACTGGATACTGATCATGGTGAGTATCAACCAATCAATAAGATGCAGGTGATCATGGTGAATGAGATGCAAGTGGTTCTCTCTGGCGGCTTGCTAGGTCCTCGCGAACGTGTTTATGTCACTATCAGTGTATACGCCAGCTATTGGGGTCTTTACCAAGACTGGATACTGATCATGGTGAGTATCAACCAATCAATGAGATGCAGGTGATCATGGTGAATGAGATGCAAGTGGTTCTCTCTGGCGGCTTGCTAGGTCCTCGCGAACGTGTTTATGTCACTATCAGTGTATACGCCAGCTGTTGGGGTCTTTACCAAGACCGGATACTGATCATGGTGAGTATCAACCAATCAATAACATACAAGTTATCATGGTAATTGAGATGCAAGTGGTTCTCTCTGGCGGCTTGCTAGGTCCTCGCGAACGTGTTTATGTCACTATCAGTGTATACGCCAGCTGTTGGGGTCTTTACCAAGACCGGATACTGATCATGGTGAGTATCAACCAATCAATAACATACAAGTTATCATGGTAATTGAGATGCAAGTGGTTCTCTCTGGCGGCTTGCAAGGTCCTCGCGAACGTGTTTATGTCACTATCAGTGTATACGCCAGCTGTTGGGGTCTTTACCAAGACCGGATACTGATCATGGTGAGTATCAACCAATCAATAACATACAAGTTATCATGGTAATTGAGTTGCAAGTGGTTCCCTCTGGCGGCCTGCTAGGCCAGCGCGAGCGTGTTTATGTCACCATCATCAGTGTATACGCTGACTGCTGGGGCCTCTACCGGGACCAGATACTGATCATGGTGAGTATCAACCAATCAGTGAGATGCACTTGACTCAGTGGAACGCAGAGCCAGCAAAACTAATCAGAGACGATGAGCTGATTAAAACCAAGCTCCGCAGTCTAACCCATTGACGTAAAGTGGCTTGCTTCTCGGTATTTTACAGGCTGTACTTCGGAGAGTGTGCTTCTGAGCTGCATGAGCTCATTCCGCCATCCCCGTTCTACCACCGTGAATCTAGACGCACAGCGGGATATCATTCATACTTGGTAACCATACCGCGAATTTACCGTAGAAACATAAGTCAAAATATAAAAATAAAATTTCGTCATCCCATACAAAATGAATCAGGTTGATGGGCAGTATAGTATGGGACGAAAAAAAAAATTATATTTTAACCTGTTTCTAAGGGAATGTTATTCACTTTCATGGGTAGAATCACTCGCTGAAATATTATTGCTTATTTTTTATACCTTGTATAGTAAAGGATCTTCACAGCCGTCATCATCGCCAAACGACAACCACCTGCTGGGCATAAAAGGATCCCCTAAGGATCTCCATAGCATCAGTCCATAACGGTCGGAAATTATTTACTGTCACACTTCGATCAACAATAGTAGGTACTAGATGAAGGCTCACGAACTAAATCAAAACATTTATGGCTGAGAAAAAAGGTTAATAATGTACGATCTTATGACAGGAACTACTTATAAATATACGCTCAACTGGCTCAGTGGGCGCATATTTTCTCAGCCGTGTTTGTCACTCCAACCACAGAATATTATTTATTTATTTATTATTTATTTATTTATTTATTAAACATAATTAAAGGCATATAAACCCAATTACATAATTATCTTAAACTAGAAATATTGTAGGTATACCTACACAGTTTGCATTTATAAAAATAAAAATATACAATTTGGTAGTTAAATTCGATTAGTAATCATTTTTGGATTATCAAAAAATATATCTAGTAGGTACTTATTAATTAATTAGTAACTATGTATCTAGATCTAGTTGTTATTGTTGATCGAAGTTGTCACCATTATATTTTACTGTGAATCAAATTTTACCAGGTGCGGGAAAACGATTCTTCGATTACACTACCATTTTTTTGAAAGATTGAGTTTTTCCTTGCTGATAAACAAGTAGTTTCGGTCATTGAATACGGTTGGCTTATAACTAAAGCTTCACACTTTCCGGAAATATTAGAGTTTGATATTATATTTTATATATATATATATATATATATATATATATATATATATAAACACCAACCTGGGCACTTGGTTGATCCAGCCCGACTGCCGTGTATTGTTGACTCCACCTTTTTCGCCTTATTACTCGACTCCTATGGCAAATATTTCGCACGGAGTGGCAACGCCACCCTCAACTAGGCGACGTTGCCAAACGTATTCATTGAGAATGTGATATACTGGGCATTTTTTTCATTGCAATTCCGAACTCAATCGACTCCGTAACGGTCAAAATTCTGAAATGCTGACACACTTGTTGACTCCGTTATATATACATATTTTTGTATACACTTCAGTATTGTTGGCTCCGAATATATAATACTTGCAGTTCTCGATACATTGCTAAATCCACGAGAAAGTGATATACTAGATATTTTTTCATTGCAATTTCGAACTTAATCGACACCGTAGAGGCCAAAATTATGAAATGCTTAAACAATATTGTTTGCTTCGTTCCATAATACTTATATTCGTATGCCTTTCAGTATTTGTTGACTCCGAATATATAATATTTGCAATTCTCCATACATTGCATTGCTAAACCCACGTTGAGTAAACAAACCGCGCTGCAGCGATTTGTTTATTTATTAACAACCGATTTCAAAAAAGAGAGGAGTTTCTCAATTCGTCTGTATGTTTTTTTTATGTGTGTCACCTCAGAAATTTTTAGTTAATGAACCAATTTGGAAAGGTAATTAACTCTTTTTTATCTAACGTCACCACATCGCGTGGTCCCATTCAAATGTGATCAAGAGCTGGCGAGAATCTTTGCAGTTATCCTGAATAATGCGTATTTAGGCTTTAGTTTTGCGTGTTTAGACGATTTCTTAGTTATTTGGGGAATATCATTATTAAAAAGGATATCATTTTCAAAATTATTTCTTATATAAAGTTTATACCTCTAACTTGATCTTATTTTCAACAAGTCAGGACCAGAAGATGAAATCCAAGGAAAATCGAGTGAAATTCTCAAATATAGGCAAGCCTTTTTCCCGTGTACTGCCAGCACATGAATAGAATAGCACCACCCCCCTCTCTTTCCGTAGGTGTCGTAAGAGGCGACAGAGGGAAAACGGTCATCCAGAGATAAACAGCAGTGTCTCCCTTTAACAGCAGGCCATACTGCGATCGCCAACCCGCCTGCCAAGCACGGCAATGGCAAACCCCCCCAAAATGAATACACCACAAATACATCCGGCCGCCAGTCCCCGGCGGCCCCGCTATTCCTAGCTAAGATAGCGGCTATAGTAACGGCGGGGCATGGGGTGCTAAGAACTTCCGGGTAAGATCCGGCTACCAACACCGACGAGTCGACCTAGTAACCTACAACACGCGCACATTGAAGATGGACGCGAAGCTCATGGAGTCGGAAGAGGCAATTAGTAAGTTACATTGGGGTATCATTGGGTTATCAGAAGTCTGATTCGAAGACTCGGCGGCCCCGCTATTCCTAGCTACGATAGCGGAGGGCTCGATTATCCTGCAATCCAGTCACTTGCTATACCACCGGGAAGGCGAACAACTGTCCATAGGTGGTTTTCTGTTCATCGTCCACAAGTCCCTTGTCAACAACGTGATCAACATCGGAAGTGTCTTGAGCAGGATAGCGTACCTGATACTCAGAATATCGAAACGATATTCGCTGAATCTCATCCAGGTCTACGCTCTGACCTCGAAATAGATAGGCTATGTATGAGATTTCTAAATCAATTTATAGCTATAGAACCCATTACACGTTTGTGATGGGGGATTTCAATGCAAAGTTGGAGTACAGTACTTATGTAAAACCCACCGTGCCAAATTGAAGAAACTCTCCACCCAGACTCTTTTAAAAGAAACTAGCAAAAAGGCAATGACAGCTCTCATGTAGTGCAGAAGAGCCGTTGGCAGGAATTGGGGCATGAAATCTGAAGTGGTGAACTACCGAGGATCCTCCACGGAGCACTAGTATGGTGGCATAAGGCACAACTAGAATATAACTTAAGGCAACACTGTTACTTGTACTTGTACTATTTATGTTATTTTAATGTTTTGCTAGCTGTCCTTATAAAATAAAATAAAATAAAAAATAAAATAACAGAAAAGAACCCCACTAAGGTACAAAGACTAGCTACTAGCTAGCATCATGGTATCAGGAGCCATGAGAACAGCTCCCACGGGCGCCTTAGAAATGATACTAGGCCTTAGTCCAATAGATCTTGAACTTGAAAAGAATGCTACAGAACAATGGTAGCACTTACCTATGGATAGGAAGGCACAATAATAAAGGTCACGCTGAAATAAGGAAAAAGTACAAAGAAATACTATCTATTATGATACTTACAAGTTAATAACGACCTAATGAAAAAGGAAAAAATTTTCGACAAAAAGTACAGAATAAGCACCAGATCTAGAGAAGACTGGAACCTACAACAAGACGATCTGGATAGCACCGCAGTATGCTACACAGATGGGTCAAGAAAAGAATCAACCAAGCTATCGGGAGCTGGGGAATACATAGCCAAGCCCAACACTTAAAGAACTACTTTCAATCTGGGCAAATGCACCAGCGTATTCCAGGGGCAAGCATTCGTGATAGTAGAGTGTACGAACATGATTAAAAGTGAGATAAGCAACTATAACGTAGGGAACATAATAATATATAGCGACATTCATGCTGCCATCAAAGCCCTTGACAAAACGGGAGACTAGCCTAGCCTTGGTGAAGGAATGCAAACAAAGCATTCAGGAACTTGCACACTTGGTCGAGGTGGAAATTGCCTGGGTACTTGGACACGAAGGTAACAAAGGCAATGAGGAATCCGATGAATTAGCCAGGGGAGGAGCTGATGAACCATTCATTGGCCCTGAACCAAGACTGCCAATCACACATAGAATTACTAAGAACATTATCGAGATCAGAACAATCAAAGAAACCAACCAAAGATGGAAGAAAAAAAAGGACTATAGACAGTCTAAGTACTTCATCAAATCAGTTGACAAGAAGAAAACTAGAGACTTGTTGAAACGAAGCAGGAGAAACCAGAGAACCCAATCTGTCCGCAATGTAAAGAAAGCGAAGAAACAAGCTACCACTTCATGGCAGAATACCCGATGTACGCATCACTGCGCTGGGAGCTCTTTGGAGCGGACAAGCTTAAGGAAGAAGATATAAAGCAGTAACGATAAGTCAATTCAGCAGGTACTGTAAGCGTACAGGTAGTTTCGAGGGTACGACGCCGGTGGGGTAAACGATAACCCGCTTCCCCCAGCTCTCAGCTTTGCGCAGTCATCAGCAGGGGACTTGGGGAACTGGGTGAAATGGTTCCTATCAAGGTGACTGATCACCCGTCCGGCTTCGCTGGCGTCCCCCTTCTAAATAATAAAAATAACCCAGACTCTTCTACTCATAAATCAGAGGAACTCAGCGGATGCCCGTCGTTATCGGCAGCTCAATAGACAGATATCTAAGTTTTTGACGAGCGACCTTCACCAATTTAATACCGAGCATATTAAAGAAGCCATTCAGAAGCTTTTCAATTCAGTCATCCTTGAGGGCAAAACGCCAAAGACATGGGGCAGAAGCGATGTGATGCTGTTTTTCAAGAAAGGTGATAAGATTCCCTTGAAGAACTATCTAGCTTCTGAGCCATATCTATAAGTTATTTTCGAGATTCATTACGAATCGTCTCGCTCGCAGGTTTGACTTCCAACCTCCCGAACAAGCCGTGTTCCGAAAAAGCTATAGTACCATAGACCACATTAATACGCTGTAGCAAGTTATACAGAAGACCAAAGATTACTTGCCACATTGCTTGGCGTTCGTGGACTATGAAAACCTTTGATTCGATTGAGACGGCGGGCGGTGCTGTCGTCTCTCCGGTGCTAAATAGACTACAAATACATCGAGTTACTGAGGTACTTTTACCAAACGCCTCATCCGAATACAGAACCAGAGATCTAATCCTATCCAACTACAGCGAGGTGTTCAGGTGTGAGACAGGGATACGTTATCTCTCCGAAACTGTTCACAGCTGCGTTGGAGGATATTTTTAAGATCCTGGACTAAAAAGAATGCGGTATCAACACCAATGGCGAGTAACTAACACACCTGCGGTTTGCGGATGATGTAGTTCTCATGGCTGAGACCTTGGAAGACCTGGACACAATGCTCGAAGATCTCAGTAATGCTTCTCATAGAGTGGGTCTTAAGATAAACACGGAGAAGACGAAAATCATGTCCAACGCCCATGTTACACCTGCTCCAGTTAATGTTGGGAACATTACACTTGAAGTTGTTGTTACCAATATGTATACCTGGGACAGAAGTTCCAGTTACGTAAGTCCAACTTCGAGAAAGAGATCTCTTGTCGAATCCAGCTTGCATGAGCGGCGTTCAGGAAGCTCCGGCGGCATATATTTGCGTCCGAAACACCTCAATGTATCAAGACGAAGATCTTTGACCAGTGTGTGTTGCCAGTACTGACCTATGGAAGTGAGACGTGGTCTTTTACTATGGGTCTCTTAAAAGGGCTCAAAGTCACCCAACGAGCAATGGAGAGAGCGAGGTTTAGTATTTCCCTGCTCAATCGAATCAGAAATATTGAGATCCACGGGAGAACTAAAACAACCAACATCGCTCGAAGGGTTGGATCGCTGAAGTGACAGTGGGCGGGACACATAGCACGGAGAACCGATTGCCATTGGGACGGAAAGGTTCTCGAATGGCGACCGCGTACCGAACGACATTCCGTGGGCAGGCCTCCTACAAGGTGGACCGACGATCTAGTCAAGGTTGCGGGAAGACGCTGGATGCGGGCAGCACAGGACCGGTCGTTGTGGAGACCCTTGGGGGAGGGCTATGCCCAGCAGTGGGCGTCATTCGGCTGACGTGATGATGATGAACCAAGTCTTATGAGTTCCATTTATTTTTGAAACCATTCAAGTATTGGCATCTGGTAGTCATCATCTCATGGTGATGAGCTGGTTTATTATTTATTGCGTATCACATTACAATTTGTAAAGATGAAATATTATATTAAGGTATACATGTAACGCCCTGCAAGGGCATAGCAAAATTAATTTAGTAATAACGGGATACATAATCATAAAAAATGCTGATGATGAAAGGTACAACTTACAAAAACAAAAACTTATTTTATTTATCCGTTATCAAGTTTCCATGACACAGTTTCTTAATGAAATTTACATGGGCTTAACATTTCGTGTGAATGTAAGAAGTTATTTATTTATTATTATTATAATTTATTTAATTATTTAATGGTCCTAACTGTTATCCAGTTCTCCAGCTCCTAAGCTGGAGAATATTTGTTTAAGTATTGTTCGTACGTACGTATGACCGCTAGTTTTATTATTTCAGGTTATTAGGGTGAGTTGATTACCGTTAGGAGTTATATGATGTTTTTAAAAATACCATAATGCACGAATGGACCTTAGTTGTATTCTTTCAAGTTATTTAGGTAGCTAAAGATGAAAGGCTATACCACAGTCTCCAAGTCAAAAAGAAGCTCGGTGCCAAACCAAAATAAATAATAAACATAATTTAAAAAGAACTCAGTCCCAGGCGTGAAGTGTGGTGTGCTTGTGATGTGGTGTGGGCGGACTTACGTAACTTTCGTAGGACATATCTATTTACCTTAAATACCTATTCGGCTTGGCACCGACCTCAGACAGTTCAGTAAGTAGGTACCAAGATAAGTTAGAAAAACTCACGCATTTTCGTCCTTTGAATAAAAATTATATTTATTTTCTAGTTTTTAGTGTTTGTTAGTTTTTGTTTCAGATTTTTAAGGCGGTTAAATTTTTTTCAAACGTTTATCATACTATAAGTAGCGTATGTCCTTCTTCAAGGCCCTACCTATCTCTATACAAAATTTAATCGAAATCGGTGCAGTAGCTCCTCTTAAGTTTTTTACGCGAATAATTTCTACTCCCATGGGATCACCGGAATAAAAACATAATTATTGTCAAGGTCCCATCTATTTCGATGCATTTCATCAAAATCGGTGCACTAGTTCCTGCACCGGGTTTTTTCCTGCATAAGTTCCGTTCTTATGGGATTAGCGGGACGAAAAGTAAATTCATGTCCATCTCCAAGTTTCCAGCCTATTCGATGCAAACAAACAAACAATCAAATCTTTCCTCTTTATAATATTGGTATAGATTTAGTAATAAGTACCTAGTTGTATAAATATAGATTAGAATAATAATCTCTCCTTTTATAATTTTATTTTTTTAAACCACGTTTTTAAAACTGACTAGAAATAATTTCCAATGGAGCACTCGTCAAGACGATTCAAACGAGCCCAAACTCGATGGGGTTGCATGGTTTCAATATTGAGTTCCTAAGGCATGGCCTTCTGGCTTCATCATCAGACCCTGAACCTCGTCTCCCGTCAGAGTACGTGTCAAGACAATTCTAACGAGCCCAAATACGATTGGGTAGCACGGTTTCATCATGGAGTTCCTGTGGCGTTCTTCCGGCTCCATCATCAGATCAGCTCAATAACATCGTAATATTGCATTATCATTCAGTTTTGACATATGTTCAAAGTTTCAAGTCTCTAGCATCAAAATTTGTGTACAAACAAGAAAGCAACTTATTAAAAACGTAAAAAAAATAGAATAGGATAAAACGATTCAATCATTGTAGTTACCTTCCAAAATATTAACTTACTACGCATTCACTCTTCCCAAAGTCTGCTTTCTCTGTCTCTCGGGCCTGAGCGCCAATCACAACGCATAACGTGCTGTGATTGGCCCATTTGAATCGGATTAACAAGTGCTCTAACGCGAAAAAGGTGGATTTGTATAAAAAACAGGTAATTATTATTATTTTTGGTGGCGACACTTGTGGCTCCGATCGGATCCACACATTGACGGCGATGTGGCATTGGATCAAGAAATACTGCCCGGATCAACAAGTGTAAATGGATCAACAAAATACTACCTATATGGCACGCTTGAGCCACAAAGTGCCCAAGGGGATATCTATATATATATATATATATATATATATATATATATATATTTAATATTATATTTCACTCGTTTGTGGAATGGCTAGCTCAGAAAAAGATTTCCCTTTATGCCTAAGCTGTTACGCTAGGAATCTGGAAAATTCTTTCAATGGAGATAAAAGCGAGGTTTTTACAGACGAAGGCACTCACGGTTCTCGGCATAGCGGGATAAAGGTCATAGCCCACTTATACCGCACCGCTCCCACCCAACCAAAGTATGAGCAGCCAAATATGGACTTAAGGCGAGGATTCCCGACCGAAATAGGCAGGCTAACGCTTGCTCGGCCGCGCGCGATACACTTCACGCGGACGCAGCGGCAGCCGGCAGTGAACTGTGAACTCGCGAGCGCCCCGCGAATCGAAAATCACTAAAAATTCAATTAAAAATTTAATAACAATAAATTTAAACTTTTGACGGCCGGAATCCCTCGGCTATTCAAAGACAATTATTTTCGTATATTTTTCATTAACTAAAACCAAGTATACTGCAAGTAATAGTATATTTGGATTACGATTAGACAGATGTTTGGGATTTTATTTGACACGATTAAATATCACCAATCGAAAAAACACAGCCGGAAGCACTAGATAAATAACTGTAAAATAACATATATTTTTTCCAAATTTTGAGTACTTGTGGTTTGCGAGTAATCCATAATTTAAAATACCCTATATTCGGGAATGGGCGCCTTAACATCGTTCACTGTAGATGCACTTTACAGTAACAATATACAATAGCAGACAGCGCGCGGTAAGCGAGCCTGCCGCAAGCTAAAGTGCATCTACAGAGCACGACATTAAGCCCATATTTGACTGCTCCTACATTGGTTGGGTGGAAGCGGTGCGGTATAAGTGGGCTAAGTCCTTAACTCCAGCGCTTTTATGCGGGCTAATTCAGTTGTCTGCCGGCGTCAGAGCAAATGGAACGTAAAATGTTCGTTATTAAATGAACCGGTAAAGTATTCGATAACCGCGTTTGTTGGAGAACAAGCAATAAGACAATCAATTGCAATGGGATACGTCATTGGCAGTGACAACCAAAGTGTCATTGATTCCAATTTGTAAATTGTGTTTGCCGCATTTTCGAGCTAGCCAGAAGGCACGCTATACGGCCTTTCTATAATGGCCTACGTTTTCAATTCTGAACGTACTTTAGCTAATCCGTGGAACACTATGAACAGAACCCTTTACAAGACATGGCCTGTCGTCCTAATCTATATTATAAAAAACTTTTGCGTTACTAACTGACTGACAGACAACGCACAGCTACTAAGTACTGAACAGAACAGAACAGAAACTACTGGGCGCAAGACGCTGTAACTTGGATGTATGTTTCTTAGTGAGTGTAGGAGAGCACTAAAAGAGGAGTTTTAGAAGTTCTCCCTCTAAGGGCCTAATTACATTTATTCAGCTCTATTCAGATTCTGTTCAGAGAAGGCAACGATTTTGTATGGTGATACGTTACGCATCCGTTCAGCTTTCCGTGTCTATTCAGCTTTCGCGGCAAATGGGCATAAAACGAGGACAAATGTGTTTTATCATTCGTATGCAATACATAGCGTTCAGCGCTGGTCCGCCGCGTTCAGCTGTATAAGTGTAACTAAAATCGTTCAGCGAAACGCGAATAGAGCTGAATAAATGTAATTAGGCCCTAAGGGGGTAAAAAAGGGTGTCCAAGAAGAGCACTAGTACACCTAGTAACTGAAACAGAAACAAAAGTTTTTTTTTTTTAATAAACTTATACATATGTAAGTCTTTTTTAAATCGTCAGTTTTGCCCTGATATCTATTCAAGACTCTTTTAACTGACGAGAACGGTTACTGACTGACTTTAGTTATGTTGAATGCTTTAAATAATATCGCTACGGTACACCAAGTGAGCAAGTAAATTTTCTAAAAGAATGTGGATTCTATTTCGAAGCCGCTGTAACAAAATTTCTCGCAAAGAAATGGGGTGTGCCTACTCAAAATTTCATTACGCTTTAGAAGGTTTGTTTTCTGGCATAAAGGTAAAAATATTTATATTTCTCATCTCGAATTTAATCCTCTCCGCCGCTGTACTGTACTTTATAGACTGAATTACAGGATTTTTTTGGCTTAAAATGCGAAGGAGTTTATGAAATGAGATTTCCTTTAGGATGAATTATATTGATTCATAATGCGATATTGAAATCGTATTTTATAGCTAGCATTGCAGTTTTTGTAAGGTTGGCAATTGTTGTGAAAGGTACTTTATATACCTAACGATTTTTTATACATTTTTTTCCTTTTCAACTAATAGATTCCTCCAAATATACAGGGCGTCCCAAAATTAACTCACATGGAGGGAAAGTACCTTAAATACTGAAGATATAAAATTTTACTGAAAGGAGACTTCATTTTTATTTTAAAAAGAAAACGAACTGCATTCACCGAATTTTGAATAATCACTTGTCTGAACTGGGAATCGAACCCGCTCAATGTAAAAAAAATATTTCTCTAATTTAATTGTACCGATCGAAAGACTCGATTATACCTAAGCATTTCTTCTAAATAACATAGCATCTTAAATAAAAGGAAGAATACGAAATTTAACATTTAATGTTGAATTACAAGTTTGTGCAGCGTTATGAATAGCCTTTTCTGTGACTGTCGTGCTCAATACAGACTTTAACATTTCAATGTAGGTATTACTAATGAGTGAAGATTGGAGCAATTATACCTAATTCCCTATCATAAGTGTTTGATAATGTGATAAGTAACACCACCTCGATTGATTTTAAAAAGTTTGAATAATTCCGTGCGGGTTCGACTGTCGGTTTGGACATGCTATTATTAAAAAAAAAAATTGAATGCAGTTCTATTGTTATTTAAATAAAAATAAAGTCCTATTTCAATAAAACTTTCTATCTACAGTATTTGGTGTGGTCTATGCCACCATGTGACATAGTCATTGGAAATAAATAATAAAAAAAAAAAGCCCTGGGGGCGTCCCACGACTATGCCATATGTTGGAATAGACCGCACCAAAGTAACTATTCAAACATTTTTAAACCAATCGAGCTGGTGTTACTTAACACATTATAACTTTATCAAACACTTTATGATAATTGCTCCAATCTTCACTCATTAGAAATTCACACATTCTCACATTGAAATGTTAAAGTTTTGAGCACGACAGTCACAGGAAAGGTTATCCATAACGCTGCACAAACTTGTTATTTAACATTAAATGTTAGATTTCATAGTCTTCCTTTTATTTAAGATGCTATGTTATTAAGAAAAAATGATAAGGTATGATCGAGCCTTTCGATCGGTACAATTAAATTAGAGAATTTTTTTTTTACTTTCGGCGGGTTCGATTCTCAGTTCAGACAGTTGATTACTTAAAATTCTTTGAATGCAGTTCGTTTTCTTTTTAAAATAAAAATGAAGTCTCCTTTCAGTAAAATTTTATATCTTCAGTATTTAAGGTACTTTCCCTCCATGTGAGTTAATTTTGGGACGCTCTGTATATAACTAGCGGATCCTCGCGGTTTCACCCGCGTGGTATCCGTTCCCGTGGGAATATCGGGATAAAATATAGCCTATGTCACTCGGGAAGAATGTAGCTTTCTAATGGTGAAAAAATTTTCTAAATCTGTCCAGTAGTTTCGGAGCCTATTCGATGCAAACAAACAAACAATCAAATCTTTCCTTTTTATAATATTAGTATACCTAGATAGGTGCCACGCTTCGCAGGTGGGTTTCCTTTGGCTTTCCTCATGAGTGAAGTGATTTTAAGAAGTTAGTATTAAGGCGAGGATTCACGACCGAAATATGCACGCTAACGCTTGCTCGGCCGCGCTCGATACACTTCACGCGGACGCAGCGGCAGCCGGCAGTGAACTGTGAACTCGCGAGCGCCCCGCGCATCAAAATTCAATTAAAAATTAACTAATAAAAAAATTTAAATTATGACTGTCGAAAGCCCTCGGCTAATCAAAGACAATCATTTTCGTATATTTTTCATTAACTAAAACCAAGTACCTATACTGCAAGTAATACGATATTTGGGTTACGATTAGACGGATGTTTGTGATTTTATTTGACACAGTAAAATATTACAGTAAATTATTAAATGGAACTCTAGGTCTGTTTGTAGATATTTTTTACTTAAGCTAATTCTTTTATAAGATTGTATGTTTCCTTTTATTAAATAAATAAAAATAATATAAAAAAATACCAATAGAAAAAAAAACGGCCGGAAGCACTAGATAAATAACTGTAAAATAACATATATTTTTTCCAAATTTTAAGTACTTGTGATTTTTTTTTTAAATACCATTTATCTAAGCCCGTAGGTAGTTAATTTCTTAAGAAACTGTGTCTACGTGAACTTGATAACGGATAAATATATACTTAAAATACTTTTTTGTTTGTAAATACATACTTAATATACATAGAAAACACCCAGACCAAGACAAATAGACATTTGCGAGTAATCCATAATTTAAAATACCCTATTTTGGGGAATCAGCGCCTTAAAGAGGAACCCGTGGCGCCGCGCCGTGTTTACAGCGCTCGGCCTGCGGTCGTTGAGGTTAAGGTGGCGCGAAATAACCGAAACTTTTATTCTAAGCCCTTGATAAATCGTAAATGATTTATTTCCATTGGTGGCGCTACTGAGCTCAACGAACCACCTTAAGGTGTATCGATGAGCTCAGTGGCGCCGTCAATGGAAATAAATCAATTGCATTTTATTAAAGGCTTGGATTAAAAGTTTCGGTTATTTCACGCAGGTGAAAGAGTGGAATGCATTTTATAAATATACTTTTGAGAACTCAAACTTAAGCAATAAGTCGTGAATCTCAATAGTGCCAAAAGTGGCCACATTTGGCAATATCGAGACCCATAACTTGGTGCTTATATTTGAGGCCATGAAACAACAATAAAAAATTGCATTTTGCTCTTCTATTTGCGCGAAATAACCGAAACTTTTAATCCAAGCCTTTAATAAAATGCAATTGATTAATTTCCATTGGCGGCGCCACTGAGCTCATCGATACACCTTAAGCAACTTTTGCAATGGTCCGTCACGGGATGGGTGACCTCAAAACTTGTCATCTCGAGCTCCTTCGTGCTTCGAAAGGCACGTTAAGCTGTTGGTCCGGGCTTCATTTGCAGTCGTTAATGTCCGCCAACCCGCCTTCTGCCCGCGTGGTGGGGCATGGCCCATGCTCGTTATCCATCCATAAGGAAGGCCAGTGCCCCAGCAGTGGGGACATAAAGTGGCTGTTGATGATGAAGTAGTTAGTGCAACTTAAATGCAGAACAAAGGCCTTTGGCCTAGAATATATCGTAAGTCACGTAAAAGCTCTTGAACATGTCTAGAATTTGATTTTTTTTTCTATTTATTTAATAAGGAGTTTGTTCAACACTGAACATGTCACCCCTGTAGAAGAAACAAGTACATTAGGTACACTTAATTATTTAAATTTCTATGACGTAGGCCTACATGCACAACGGCGTACAACATTTTAGCCTCTTTCGAAAAAGGAGAGGATAAAATGACAACAAATTTGATTAACTTTATCTAATTTATCCTCTCTGACAAAAATACTAGAAATCAGCTAAATTATTGAATCAATTTATAAGCAAACAAATACTATTGTATTAAACAGAGTTGATTCAACAAACAGTATAAATAAATAAATAAATAACTTCTTACATTCACACCAATTATCGAAGCCCATGTTAATTTCATTAAGAAACTGTATCATGGAAAACTTGATAACGGATAAATATATACTTAAATACTTTTTGTTTGTAAATACATACTTAATATACATAGTTAACACCCAGACCAAGACAAATAGACATGTTCATGCACACAAATATTTGTCTTGTTCGGGAATCGAACCCGAGACCACTGGCGCAGAAGGTGGGTAGCCTACCCCTGCGCCAAATCGGTCGTCATAAATCAATTCTAAGCCAAACATAACAATATTGTATGTCGCAGACAGCAAACTTTGAACAACGGATTTACTGAACATCAATTTAACATCGAAGCGCAGTTGGCAACTTCGGTGTCGATGTTTGATCAAACTTTAAATCGATTGCGCCACATTATCACGCCGATCACCGACTAATCAAACTTCAGGCCTGATGAGCCTAACTTTGGATTGCTGCAACTGATGATATATTCTGTTCGACGGGTATATCAGTAACAAAGTTTAGACATCGGTTCAAGTTCTTGAGTTTTTTATGTTTTTAGGCGGATAGAGATAAAATATTGGTTTTACGCGACGCCTACAGCCTGTCAGGCCTGTAAATTTTTTGGGACTTTTTTCTGAGTTTATTATAAACACAGATTACTAAATAGTTACTAGTAACAGATACTGCACCCCGCTAAGCCATTTAAATAAATAGCAACTCTAAAAAGAACGCAATAAAGTGGAATTCAGCTTGTACGGCGCAAATTACGAACGGCCGCTCGTTGCATCTCTTTCACTTATCACATATATTTTAGCTCTTTTGCGGACCTAATTTCTATGGATTTTCACCGCCGGCGGTGAGGGCGAGATTTGCGCGCAAGTACATCGAGTGACAGACGCATGGTTTGGACACTAATTTGCGAATCAATGGCCATGTACCCTTCTTAGATGTTAAAACAAAGAAAAGAAAACAGAAACGCGCGCTTTGTGATATTTAAAAGTTTTTATTAAGTACAGAAAAATACTTCGTGATTATATTTAAAAAATTGATTGTTTTTCTTGGAATTTGTGGCTTCGAACTATAATAGGTATCTTTTAAAAAAAAAAAAATTATTAAAATACCTATCGATTTCCTTAATAGAGTAGTAATAGAGTTATAATAAATATTTTAACGTTACTCTGCTGACGCCCCGCTGAAGCACTTATTTGTCACTTTTCCGATGACAATTTAGTAATTAAAGAAAACATTTAGGTGAAACGCCTTTAATACCATCAGATTACAGGTCTTTTTTGTCCTCGATGGGGCGTTTAAAGGCACGTGCCCCTTTATTTGAGAAATATTTGGCGACAGTGCACTTGAGGGGCTTCACCTCGAGAGGTGCTTATTTTCTTTGAAGCGGCTTGTTATTGTAACTCTTACGCTAAAAGGTATTTTGCTTTAAGTGTTTACGTTCTTTTGTTTTGAAGAAAGTATTCCTTTATACGTTTATTGCTTTTTTATACTCAATAGCACCCTGGGCACTTGTGATCGTTAGCTTAAGTGGCTCAGATATACATTTTATTATTTGACAAAAGAGTTGTTGCCTGGGAATAAATCAAAACCTATGGAGTATTTCCTCTTCATTATTTATTAAAAAGAATGGAAAATTAAAGTCTCACAACATAGAGTAGATACTTGAAGATACCATAATAAGTATTCTTCTGCATTCTTTATTTATCTCTATAAATTATTTATAGAGATAAATAAAGAAAAATCTCTATGAACCGGACGACGTTCCGTGGACAGGCCCCCTACAAGGTGGACCGATGATCTGGTCAAGGTCGCGGGAAGCCGCTGGATGCGGGCAGCGCAGGACCGATCGTTGTGGAGATCCTTGGGGGAGGCCTATGCCCAGCAGTGGGCGTCGTACGGCTGAAATGATGATGATGATGATGATAAATTATTTATAGAGATAAATAAAGAATGCAGAAGAATACTCTAGCATCCATTGCAAACAGTTCTAACACTTGGGAGGAGACTTTATTATGACACTTGGAGAGGCGGGTCGTTCGTTACGTTCCTAAAATATGGTTGAGCGAAACGATATGGCTGGTTCATGCGTCATGCTCGTGAACGGATGCTGCCAGTGAGAATGGGTCTGCTCCTATCTGCTTGCTTTAAAATGTGTTTTTTTGTTTTGCTTTTTTTTTTTTTTTTCAAGAATTTCATTTGAAACATACTTGTATGGCGCAACTTGCAGTGTATGGTATTATTTATTTTTTACTTATAAATAGAAAACAGTTTAAAGCTAGTTCAATTTCAATTTATTTGCGTTCCAAAAGGTTACGTGGTTGTTAATATTTATAAATATGGATACAATTTTGGACCCTGTCGGGTCGGCACAGCAATTTGGAAGTGAGGATGATGCCATTTTCACCATGAAATATTTTTTTTATTTTGTTTGATAAAGGACATTTTTCATTTTCGGCTAGGACATTGTACACTATTCGTACTAATAGTAAAAAGTATAGTAAAGTCAAATAAAATATTAAAATTCTCATTGTCTTTCTGGATAAATGGTACAAAAATATACTTTGAAATAAAAATTCTTTGCCATCCATGGTTACACTGGCAACCATCTTTAAATCACGTTCGGAAACTTTGATGTTTCTGTACGAAAAACGATGACATTGACGACTGATGATAATCTGTCAATGTGAACCTTTTTTTAATGTTAGTGTGACATTTTACCGCCATATTGAATCGGGGTTGCATAATTATTAAGACTAGATAATGCTTTTGTACCATCAAAAGCGTTAGCTTATTGCGATATAATTAGTTTTCAGTTATTATATTTATCTTTTGCTTGCCTATGGTATAGTGTACAAAGTCCTAGCCGAGGCTCCATACAAAACTGAAAAATCTCCTTTCATGATCATTAGTTCGCCTAATTAACTGTGTTTATCATAACTTATTATGTAATTATGATGGAAACTGACCTTTGTCATATGTTAAGGACATTTTTCCATTTGATGACTCTGTATGAAATAAAACAGGGAGAAAAAACACCTCTTGAACGGTTTCTTACTGTCTCTTCTCCAAGGTATCCTGGCGTAGGGTTTGCGAAACGATGGCCTAGCTTCTATGACGTTCGACCGCAATCTAAATTGAATAAATAAATTTGACTTTGACGTCGTTCGGCTGACATGATGATGATGATGATGATATGAATCTGGTAACAGTCACACAGTTTCTGTACGACGAACTTCTTTCACAGATAGACAAGCTGGAACCACTCGTGTTGGATGTGTGGGTGGAGGTGGTGGGCAGGCCGCTGACTTTCTCGATGAAGCCCAGTGGTGATGACGATGATGCCCTTACGCTCTGGTAAGAACAAAGGTAGTGATGATGAAGAACCTCGTCCTCAGATAGACAGGTTGGAAGCGCTGGTGCTCTATCCTTTCCATCATCATCACTGGGTGAAGCCCATGAGCATGATGATGATGCCCTCATGCTCTGGTAAGACTATAGTAGTGAATTGTTATTAAACCTCCTCCGCTGATAGAGTTGCTGGTGCTGGTCGTGTGGAAAGAGCCCAGCGGTGATGCTAATGTTCTAATTCTTATAAAAACGCCGGTGGTGGCACTTTGAAAGTCGCTACAAACAGCTGGATGTAGGTTGTAAAAGTCTGATCTTTTATCGAAATCTTTGAAAATCCGTGAAGAAAGCTTTGTGCGTTGCCCTAAATAATTATTTCAGCAGTGGGCTTCGTCATGTAATTTCGGCATTACTAACTCGCCTACATTACTGAAAGAGGCATTATCTGATCAGCACTACCATCAATCCATTTCTGTTTAACTGTAGATTTAAGTTTTCAGAATTGTCAGAATCTGGGCCGGAAAATACCAATTTACAATTTTATCTTTGGGGTGGTTTGTTAATCATAATATTAATAATACGAGTCAAACGAAAAGCTGCCTTTTAGGTGCCTACCTACTGTACCTACCTACGCATTACCATTTGGATTAATTTCAAATCGCGTAATATTTTAATGAACTTGTCGAACATCCATTAGTGTACTCGAACATAAATTAATATTTAAATCTGGTTCCGTCTGCTGATCGGAAACCGGGACGGTTCAATTTAATTTGGACTTTCGGGTTTGTGCGATAAGGCGGAAAATCAGGGCTGCCCCTGATGTTCGGATGAATTTTGTACGAAATGTTTATTAAAGGCTTGCGAGATTGGAATAAAAAAAGAGCACAGTAACAAGTTTCACATTGAGATTTACAATAATTTAACTGTCACGCTTACTTTGTTGGTGCATTTTCTCAAAATTTTAATTAAGCTACGATAAATTTTTCGCTTTCATGGGTTTCGATTCTTATCGAAAATTCCATTCATTTTAACCAGTATGACTTTAATTCCCATTTTTGGCAACAAAAGCCGAGCAAGAATTTAATAGTAGCATGAATTTATGAAATTAACAACACTTTTTCCTCGGGATGATATATTAGCCTGGCAACCCTACAAATTAAGAGCGCTTCCCGAAATTGCGAGATAACGAGATAGACTGCAGTGGCGCGGCACGTTGCGCGTTGTTGCGCGTGAAATCCCGCCTAATTTTGGGTTAGGCGCAGCACAAACGTAATCACCTATTTTTTTCAAATGGAGACACCATCACCAGAAGCCTTCATTAGTTCCTTAGTTCTCCAGGAGCGATAGCCAGATATTGTTAAACACTTTTGGCGAAGTGGTACCGTTAGCGTTGAAATGTTCTGAATATTTGAAAATCACTATCAGCACAATACTTTAAGGTGTACAATCTTTTGTTGTCATTTATTCTCAAACAACAAATGAACCTTTACGTCTTGATATAAGGTTGATTTTTCACAAATGTTCAGATACTTTTGGTGGGTTTGAACACTGAGATCATTTTGACGCTGACTGTACTTACCAAAACTAACTGAGCCAGGAGTCTTGTTTTCCCATCCCCACCTGGAACAAACATTCATTGTTATGAACAACATACAAATTCAATTTTATTAGTAAATGTTATTTTTATCCTCAATGACGACTTCTAATTTTCAGTAAGCTTTTTCGAATACTTTTTTATATTCTCGCATGAGAAACAATCTGAACATAAAAAGTGTCTTTATTTTTTTTAAACTCGGGTTAAACAGCGCGTATTAAGTATTGGATAAAGTCGACCCTTCTCCTAACGACTTTGTAGCTCAGTGGTATTCGCCCGGACAGTAAAAGGTCGTGGGTTCGAGTCCCGTCAGAGCTAGTTGAGATGGGTTGATTTTTTCTAATACTTCATTTTAAATGTCTACGTCTTGTAGAGAGTCACTGGTTTCATATTCATAAAGTACTAGCTGACCCGGCAAACGTTGTTTTGCCATATTAATTATAGTGGACCCGGTAAACTTCGTATCACCAACATCTATAATAGATAGACAGATGAAAATAAATGATCGCGAAGAAGTTTTATACACTGCCTGCAACAAATGTCACTTATTAAAAAGTAGGTACAGTGCCACAAACTTTGCTGTGCCGGTGGCCAAAATGTGAAACTAGCGTGTTTTTTTTAATGTCATTTTGCTGTCAAGTTGATGTCCAACCATAGCGCTGCTAGCGGCTGAAGTTCGTAGAAGTCAGGGCCGGTTAAATTGTTACAAAAAAAAGAAAACCGTACGTAGCGCCGCTGTCACCGGAACAGAAAAGGTTGAGGCACTGTAATCCAAAGCGGCTAAAACGTCAGTGATTACAATACTCTTTGACATACCTCTTTGGAAGCGGCTATGGAAGAAATGACAGTTTTGTATAGTACGACAGTTTATCGATTTTCTATACAAAATAATCATTTTTATTTTATAATTTTCCGGAATAAAAAGCAGCCTATATTACTCTTCAGCTCCCAAACTATCCCCATACCAAAAATCGAGTCGATCCGTTGCTCCGTTTTGACGTGAAAGACGGACAAACAAACAAACAAACAAACACTTTCACATTAATAATATTATATTATATTATATTATATATATTATATATTATATATTATTTATGGCTGCACAGCTCTGTGGGCACTTTATGCAATTCAATGGCGCATTATGAAAAGGGCATTGAATATTTAATGAACCACGTTATTAACGAGTGGAAATGATAGTTTTACTAGCTGTTAAACAGATAACATTAACAGGCATAGAATTTACGTTAAAAAAAAATCACATCAAAAAAGTAAGAAATAATTCCTCACCAAATAAATGACGTAAGTAATTTGAAGTCGGGCGTGAAACATGTACGATTTTTCGTTGTTTTTGTTAAAACCCGCCCGACTTCAAAGTACTTACGTTATTTATTTGGTGAGGAATTATTTCTTACTTTTTTGATGTGGTTTTTTTGAAGGCGGTTTTATTTTTTTAACAAAATAATTTTTATTTCACTCTTTTTAGTGCATCGTGCAGGCAATTTACGTGTTATCTGGTAAATAGGTATGTGATCAAACTAAAAACCTCCCTTTTCGAAGTCGGTTAAAATACTTTGAGGTATCCCCTTTTTAACAAAACAAGAATCATCTAAATCGGTGTATAAACAAAGGAGTTATGCCTAAAGATACGTATTAAATTCACATAAAGTGGTAACGAAAACGACAAGATTTCCTGAAAACTACTGAACCGATTTCAAAATTTCAAAAAATGGGACCAACTTGGAAATCAACCTGATGTAATAACGTTTTAACCATTTCAATCGTCTTCGAGTAATCGGTAGACATAGACAAAAAAAAAACTTACATACAGACGAATAGAGAACCTCCTCCTTTTTGATTTAGAAGTCGGTTAAAAACAGTGTAACGTTGATTAATTCATACGATAATAAAGATGTCCATAACAGGTGGTAGGTAAAAATATGTTGGACGATTCATAAGTAAGCATTAATTTTATTTAATCTATATGACCTTTTTAACCGCCTCTGTGGTTCACACCACCGATTTCAGACCAAGAGGTCCCGGGTTCAATTCCCAGTGGGGGTACATATTGTATTCGGTTTGGTTGGTGGTAGGACTTGTTCTTAGTCCGCCTGGCTAGCTACCACCATCTTATCTAAGTCTGACGCCATAACAATGATGTTTTCAGCATCATTGTGTTCCGGCCGTTAGAGATAAGATAGCCAGTTCCTCAGTGATTGATGATTCCGGGAGTAGTGCGCTTCCATCTTTAGCCTTATCACCACTTAACATCAGGTGTGATGAAGGCTAAGTGCTACCCCGTTGTGGATAAAAAAAAATGAATAAAAATTATCGACTTTGACTTTGATAGAACACGAAGGGTAAATTTCCCTTCAAAGCTACCACCGCAAGCTCTAAACTTTAAAAAAGTTCATAAAGTTGGTGCTATCATTACTTGTCCTCCTTCAATATTAATGCGGTATTATGACGGAAGAGTGGCGCCGCCTACTTCTAGTTAGTAGCAAAATTTCTATGAATACCTGAGTAAGATACTAATACCACTCCTCGGGTATGCATGAAGAACTGTAATCACTGTGACCCTGGCTTCACACGAGTCACCGACGACAACCACGAAACGCCGCCACCGACATCTGTCCTGGTAGTTTTCATACATTTAATATGAATTGTGAAAAAATTAAACCGCCTTCAAACAAAACATGCCAACAAAAACTCACGTCCTAAAAAAACGTAAAAATCCTACTAATATTATAAATGTGAAAGTTTAGATGTTTAAATGTTTAGATGTTTGGATGTTTGTATGTTTGTTACTCAATCACGCCAAAACGGATTTTGCTGAAATTTGGGACATATATACTTTGTAGCCTGGAGAGGAACATAGGCTATTTTTTATCCCGGAAAAATATCACATCACATCACAAGCTAGTAAATAATAAATTGAATCATTCCATTCAAAGGACGAAAGGGCGGAACTTTATCTAATTAAGTACTTAATCTTGGAACTTACTAATTGAAGTCGTTGTCAAACCACTAAACCTTTTATACACCACTCCGCGCATGAGATATTGACCCATATTCGGTTGTGCACATGACTAAACTAAACTAAAAACTAACCCTAAAAAATCTCTAATTTTAATCAAGTTTTAGTCTAAAACTCCGTTGGACACGCCAATCTAAACGAAAAAAGGACTAAAGTTCGACTTATTTGAATTGATGGTGTTGCAATATAATTATTGTGATGTGAAAACCCAGTTTGACAGCACTAAACCTAAATTTAGTCTAGTTTAGTCTAAACAAGAGTAACGGGACTCAACGCGACATTTATTATGAAGTACATATTATTATGTACTTACAGCTTGACGTTTCGGCTGTGTTGCAACAACTGTGAGTGTTGTGTGCCGTAATCCCATCACTAGCGATGACAAAAACAAAAAAAGTGACAATTTGAGGGTGGCCGAAGATCTCCAAGCCCGCCCGAACAGACGTCGCCGCGCACCGCCAGTCTGCTTGTGACCACGGTTGTTGCAACACAGCCGAAACGTCAAGCTGTAAGTACATAATAATATGTACTTCATAATAAATGTCGCGTTGAGTCCCGTTACTCTTGTTTATAATTATAATGAAACGCGAAAGTTTAAAATCTTATAGTTTAGTCTAATTGGTGCTAGCCGAATCGATACCATTGTGTGTTATTGTTTCACTAAATATTTTGTTCTTGTTACTTTCGGCTTGACACCGACTTGGTTGGTGAAGGCGATACACGTGTACAGTCTAATCGGTGAAGGTGCAAGGTATACTGCTGTCTTGCTAAATGCAGGTATTGTGCACTGATATTTTTATGGTGTGCATGTGGAATATTATGCGGGCGGGCGGGCGGTGCATCTTGCATGATTTTTTTTGCGGAAGTAAGCTACATATTCTTTTTTCACAATGGTTAGGGACTTCCGCTAAGTGACGCCTGATTCAATCAAATATAACTCGCCCCACACGGTGACGTCAGTGGTCGCCACATGATACAAATCGTCGCCACTCGCTTCTTGCGGCCGCCACCAGCCAATAACGCCGACACAATAATACTGCAAGCAAATGGGTTAAAAAAAAGTAGCGGTCGGCTACTACCGGCCACAAGTGTATAGATAAGTATAGTGTTTGTGTCTGTCGCGCGCTTCAGCTACCTTTGTAGCCGCTTATAGCTTCAAGTGGCGGCGTTTGTGGCTGTCGCGTGTGGCTCGTGTGCGGCGACGCTTACTACCGGATTTACCCTTACTTTCTTACTTATATTATTAAAGAAAGTATTATTAGACAGCATTTAAATAGCATTACAATGTACCTATACCTCGCTAATTTTTAAGTAAGTACTACCTACTGTAAGAGACTCCTGACCCCACAGTCAAACCGACTAGTCGGTTTTGTGGGACTGTATGTACCTAAACACCCTTGTTACTCTTGTTGTTAATAAATAAAATAAAGATTTGGTTGAAATTTGGCACACAGATAGTAGATAGCTTGTATTCAAACTTAGACTACTTTATATCCTGATATATCCACGGGAACGGGAACCACGCGGGTGGCCGCTAGTGACGTAATAAAATTATACTCTTTTTTTTCAGAAAAAGCAGACTTAAAAAAATTGCTTTAGAAGTTGGCATCATATATGTAAATCTGCAATATTTTATAACTCGGATAGTTCAACAAAATAGCCATCAAAAATATTTAGACTTGCATAGATTTATAACGCCAATCAAACTATTAATGAGGTGCCATGAGAGCATACTGTGTTGTCTTCATTATTACTTGATGTCATAACGTAAATAATTCAACTTGAAAACTCCGAATGATCAAACTTCAACTTCGAAGTAAGTCAAAGTAGCCATTAACGTAGCAGGTGTTCGATAATTTCAATTGGAGATTCGACAAAATTGTGACGAGTTATCCAAACGAACAGAGACGAACATTGTCGGTGCGACATGATAATGGGATTATTGAGTGTCAGAACTTTCCGCTTTCGGCGAATTGTGCACACTTTTGAAGTCTTTTGTTTCGAAGTATGAAGGCTGAGATGAGCGAGGAAGTCGACTGTGGAAATGTGATTGACACTGAGGATGAAAATTATTGCGGATAACTTTGGTTTCTTACTATTGTATTTGTAACTTAGGTTTAAAACTTGTTTGTACTGTGTGTTGCTGTATTGTGTTTGTGTAACTAAGGTGTCGGCGGGTAACCGCAGACATTTAATTTTTTTATCCACAACGGAAGAGCACGTCTTTTAGCCTTTACCACACTTGATGGTAAGTGATGATAAGGTTATGCTACTGCTATGCACCGACTATGCCTTAAATATGTGTAACCCTTTATTTTTATTCATAACAGGGTAGCGCTTAGCCATCATCACACCTAATGTTAAGTGATGATAAGGCTGAAGATGGAAGCGCACTACTCCCGGATTCCTTAATAGATGAGGAACTGGATATCTTATCTCTAACTGCCGGAACACAATAATGCTAAAAGCATCGTTGTTATGGCGTCAGACTTGGATAAGATGTTGGAAGCTAGCCAGAAGGACTTTCAACAAGCCCTACCACCGGATACAATATACACCCCCACTGGGGATCGAACCCGGGACCTCAGGGTCTAATACCGGTGGTCTGTGGTACTAGACCACAGAGGCGGTTAAATTTCTAAAGGTTCCAAACGTCCCAGTACAAGTAAGCCAAGCATACTCGCTCAACCGTATACAAGGCTCGTTTGCGTAGCTTTGTCTTTAGCATGAAATTCAAATATCCGCGGTTACGTGCTATCCAGGGCTACCCGACTTTGCCAAACTCTTCAGAGGGTATTCCTTTTGTTCTCCTAATTTTTTTTGTCCGAATTTCATTAATCATAACATAATAGTTTTGCTATAAACTTCATTATCAATAGTGTTTGAAAATCCGTTTCTTTACTTATTCGTCTATTGTACGAAAACTCTATATCATGATGCTTTAATGATTGATATCCTAAAGTCACATGTCTTAATTAGTATTGTTTTTTTTTACCTGTCCTGTACCTACCATACCAAGTTCTTATTAGTAGTTATAACTACATACTATATAGAAAAGCATTTTTTGTCCTTTTAAATATTATGGATATTATAGATATTGGATATACGAGTATTAGTTATAGCAAAAAATTTTAGGGCATATTGAATTTAATTTTAGAATTTAAATTTAAGGGGATGCGATATTATGAGACAAAGTTAGGGTAACTTACCTATCATTCGGGCAAATGACGATTGTGGGTCGAAATTTAATGAGAAGTTAGATTATGGACAAAATATAATGAGAAAAAATGGAGAACTCTTAACGAGTTGTATCATTATTCAATTGTAATGCCGTCATTTTTACACTATCATCTGACGATTTGACATTTTCATTAAAGCTTAAACATGATGAAAAAAGTATAGGCTTTTTATAATGTTGGACATGGTAGATACTACAATTTGAAAAGGTATAAAAACACAGTGACTGAGATTTTACTATAACGTTACTGTCAGCAGTTTACTATCTCCGGATGTTCGTTTGATTCTGCAGAGCCCGTTGTAATCCACTTAACACTTCTGGGGAGATTGAAATAGCACTCAAGTCTCAAACTTATCCTTCTATACTCGAGTCAATCCTATCTACAAAGTCTACCAAACAAGTTGGCAGATTCTACTTGTTGATATTCTCTATCACTTCATTCATTGAATGTGCTTTGTTTTGCTATTAACTTAATGCAATAATTATTCTACCCTAAGACCCGCCGCTCACATGCTACCGACCATAATCACAAGAGTCAAGAGTCAAGAGTCAATTTGTTTATTCAATTTAGATTGTTATTTACAATACTTGTGAACGTTATAGAAGCTAAGCCATCGGTTCGCAAACCCTACAGCGGGAGACCTTGGAGAAGAACCGGCAAGAAACTCCAAGGGTTGTTTTTTTCTCCCTGTTTTGTTTCATACAGAGTCGTCAAATTGAAAAATGACCTTAACAGGGTGTGACTAATGTCAGTTACCATCACAATTACACAATGGGTTATGATAAATGCAGTTAAGTATAGGCGAACTAATGATCATAGTGGTGAACAATTTTCAATTACTTAGGAACTCTACATAAAGCTTTAATATTAGTTAAAAACAAAAGACAATTCTACTATACAGGATAATTTTTTTATCAGTGCACAAATTTTTAGGATCGACTCAGAATCGGTAAGTGAACAACTTTCTCCTAGAAACATAGGTCGAAATATGACTATTTTTTTAGACCTTTCATACAAATCGAACTGATCACGTGATCGAATTAGTATGGGAAGTCCAAAAATGTAACAAAAGAAAACACATTTTAAGGCAAGCAGATAAGAGCAGACCCATTCCCACTGGCAGCACCCGTTCACGAGCATGACGCATGAACCAGCCATCGCTTCGCCCAACCATATTTTAGGGAACGTAACGACCCGCCTCACACGCCACCACCGTAAAACGCTGCCACCGACCTATTCCATGTAGTTTTCATACATTTTGTATCAACTCGCCGCACACGGTTGTACCCGCCGCGGCCGCTACTAGTCGTCACTTGTTTCTTCTTCTAGCTTCAGGGAACCCTATGAACAAAATGAATAAAAACAAAAGAAAACACATTTTAAGGCAAGCAGATAAGAGCAGACCCATTCCCACTGGCAGCACCCGTTCACGAGCATGACGCATGAACCAGCCATCGCTTCGCCCAACTATATTTTCGGGAACGTAACGACCCGCCTCACACGCCACCACCGTAAAACGCTGCCACCGACCTATTCCCTGTAGTTTTCGTACATTTTGTATCAACTCGCCGCACACGGTTGTACCCGCCGCGGCCGCTACTTGTCGTCACTTGTTTCTTCTTCTAGCTTCAAGTGGCGGCGTATGTGGCGTGCGGTGAGTGTGCGGCGAGGGTAATGGCGGTATTATTCAACTTTATATAACTAAAGTGGCCTTGGCAACTCATAAAATAATCCTTAATTCCCCTGACTACTCTATCCTGTCTTCTCGACGTATCCTCAAAGTAAAACTACCAATAGTACATACTAGCTTTGCTAAAAACCTTCCTCCATATTCTCAAATACATACGTACAATAGAGTAGTGAATCATATAAAAGACGCGAAGCATCTAACAGCTCACAAATTAAAGAAATGCATACAAACATGGTTGAAGGGTCTTAACTATCTGGAAACCGAGGACATTCTTAAAGCCTGTTACTAACACACACACACACACTCACACACACTTACACACACGCACACACACACTCACGGCATGCATGCAGAAACAATCATTTCCTTTTCATAGTTATATTATTTTTCCCCCAAATGTTTCCCCTGTTTGTACTTTATCCGAACCGTCCGCTATAACTGTTTTACAATCGCAAATTGGTCCCTGCGATTCAGGCCTAGAGTCTTGTGCAGAGACCGCTGTGAAACTTAATTATAAGGTTCCTTAATGTTTTCTTTAGATAATCCTATTTTATAATTCATGTAATGGAACATTTTGCATTTAAATAAATTATTTGTATTGTATTTGTATTTGTATTACACGATTCACTTCTGCCTTTCAATTTGGATGAAGCAACCAAATTGAACAATGTAAACGTAAAAGTGAACCATTCCATGTCAATGTGCGCCTGTATTGCGCCTTCCAACTAAAGTGAATCTATTTGGTTGAACCGTGTAATATTAGCATTAGGGCGTATACACATAGATAAGATATCTTGGCGCCGATCTGCCAGCGATTATCGGAACCGGCCCGCGCAGGCAGACTCTTTACTTTGTACCGAACCAGCCCCGGTAAGCCGAACGGTACTTGTCAGCCACGTTCGCCACTGGCAGATCGGCGGCAAGCCAGCTTGCTACTTGTATACGCCTTTAGGCTTCGTTCCACTTCTGTTGCACAATAAAAAACAAAACAAGAAACCTGATGGTTCTAAAATACGATGTCATCATCAATGTAACAACTGTTAGGGCTCAGGCCTTCTTTATGGATTGATACCTAATGAGAATGGGTCATTACCCAGCTGGAACTATCGGCTTAACGTACTTTCAAAAGCACGGAGGAACTCGAAATAATAAGTTGTTGGTCACCTATCCCGTGACCGACCATTGTGAAAGTCTCTCAACCTCAACGATTGCAGACATAGCGTGATCACCACTGCATGCAGGCTCGTCGATAAAATACGATTAAATGTAATTGTATTTCATATCATTACGTAAGCGACTAATTTCAAACGTATTATGACGCGTTTGTAATATAAATTTAAAGGATTCCCTAATTGACTGTGTGACACGGGAAGATGGGGGATCCATTTCAGTGCTAACAAAGATACGTCATTAGAGGAACAATGGCTCGTTACCCTACGAGCTGAACCTCTGTTTGCAAGGGGATCGCGCAACCAACAAGCCACAATTGCTTTAATGGATTCCCTTTACAGGGAACCATATTGTGAATTAGATTTGTTTACAAACTGATCCCGAAATTCTCGAACCCGAATTTGACAATGAATTGAAATTTGATTGCAGTATAGGCTAGCTATTTGGAAATCTACAATTAAAAGGACGAGAACAATAGTGATTTCAATTGATAGGAATTTAATTGCTTGTAGATAACCTAAATGGAATGGGTTTTTCTATTTTATTTGTAGTGAGAGTTTTGCCGTGTAGTGCCGGCATATAAATAGAATAGCACTACCCCCTCTCGCTTGCTGCTTATACTGAGCTGAGCACAGTTTTGGCATCACACAACAACACATAGAAGTATTTTCTTGTTTATTGTTGTTTTTGTTTGTTCTTATTTAGTTTTCTGTGTGTATATTTTGTTGTGTGTTGCTGAAATAAATAATTTTCTTTCTTTCTTTCTTTCTTCCCGGTGTCGTAAGAGGCGACCGGCGGCCCCGCTATTCCTAGCTACGATCTGGTCAAGGTCGCGGGAAGCCGCTGGATGCGGGCGGAGATCTTTGGGGGAGGCCTATGCCCAGCAGTGGGCGTCGTTCGGTTGACATGATGATGATGATGAGAGTAGTGTGTTTAGTTTAATATAATTATTATATTGTTTTAGGATGTCGTCATCGGATCCCAATCGTATCGTTCGCGTCAAGAACACGTCTCGCTCGGAGCTCGTTGTGCACTCGTACGTGTTACTTGACAATGGTGAGAACATTTTGATTTCACACATTTAATAAAGCTATTAAGGTTGTTACTTTTATAATGTCCGTGATGGGTCGGGATGAGAAGAGGACGAGTCGAATAAAAGGTATAACTTTATAGTGAGGGGAATGCTTTTACGCATACCCCGTCCGCGTCAGAGCTCGTTCAAGGAGAGGCAGTGCGGGTGAGTTGTGCATCAGTTGGTGCGTCAAACTGACTTATTTGATTAGACGTCAATCGCGAGCGCGCAATGATAGCACAATTTGCCCGCAACGCGCGCCGCGCTGCCTGACGCGTTGCCTATCATGCTGCGGCCACACTATGAGAATACGCCAATAGACATCGGGATTTGCCAAATTCCAACACAGTGTAGCCACGTTACCGCGATAATTTTACTACGGCATTCACTACACCGTATGCCTTATGCCGATAGCTCGAGTGGCGATTATCGCGTGAACTTTTGCGATCGAGCGGCCACACTATAGCGATAAATTTAAAGCAATAATTCTCGCGACAATTCAAGCTAATTTGAAGATCGGCATATCCCCATAGTGTGGCCCCAGCATCCTTGAACGAGCACTGAGTGTGCGGATGGTGGTTATTTGGGACTCGCCTAGCCGCTTCCTGACCCTCCATCCAGTCGCGAGGACTCGATGGGGGTCAGGAAGGGGAAATAAACACTAAACCCCTCACTACAAGTAGTGAGAGCTACGCCAAATTATAAGCCCCCACTGTTGGGACACAGATGGCCTTCCTTGTGGGTAGATAAGGAGAATGGGCAACGACCCACAACGGGGGCTCAATGTGGATTGGTGGGTATTAACTGCGACTTCAAACGCAGCCGGGTCCAGTGGTTTAAGGTGGTTCGTTGAGCTCAGTAGCGCCACCAATGGAAATAAATCAATTACGCTTTATTAAAGGCTTAGATCAAAAGTTTCGGTTATTTTGCGCAAATAAAAGAGTAAAATTCATTTTATAAATATACTTTTAGGAACTCAAACTTACGCAATAAGTCGTGAATGTAAATAGTGCCAAAAGTGGCCACATTTAGCAATATCGACATCCATAACTTAATGCTCATATTTGAGGCCCTGAAAAAACAATAAAAAATTGCATTTTACTCTTTTATTTGCGCGAAATAACCGAAACTTTTATTCTAAGCCCTTGATAAATCGTAAATGATTTATTTCCATTGGTGGCGCTACTGAGCTCAATGAACCACCTTAACGTTAAAGTTGAAGCACGCCCGCCTGAAAGCTACTTATAGGGCTCGTGGTTTTTTTACTATCACATTTTTTCCTATACTTACAAAATTGCATTGTGAATGCATAAAAATAATATAATATCTCATGCGATAGTTGCTTAACTTCAACGATCGTAGACCAAACGCGCTATCCACTGCGCCACAAGCCCCTCCTGAACATACCTACCTGGAATATGTACACGCATACGAGGTTCTAAAGTGTTGCTAATCTTAAACCAGACCTAAATATAGCAACTCGTTTTTCCTTTATGTACTCGACTTTTATCTAATTTCTTTTCGTGTCTCTTTAGATCACCCTCAAGACGTTCTTCCGTTTCGACTGTACCTGCGATTCTTCGATGTCCTCCCGAAGTTTTGCCCCTGCGTCAACGCTTTTGATTGTAAGAATTTATTTAAATTTGTAAGAGAAAAGTCTTCATTTATTTATTTATTTATTTATTTATTTTAAATAGGTACACTGACAGATTATGGTCAATACAAAAACAATAAAAAACACATTTTACAAAAAGATAAAAACAAGACAATAATCTAAATTTAGTGTACACAGCATGCTAACTTTGAACTTACTGCTAACTGAAAAATTATTCTAAATATTCAAACAAAGCAAAGAAAATATGAAATATAAGTAAAACTAAAAAATTAAAAAATTGGAGTAGAGTTCAATACTCAATTCTCTTCCGAGTTAAATATGTCTGACACAATTTTTTTAAAGTTTGAGTATTTATTATTGAAGACATCAATATTCTTATGAATACGATTCAGCTCATTATATGTGCGACACATTCTTACAATAGGGTTATAAAATGAGGTGTTGTTCTTATAAATCTGAATCAAAAAAGTATTCGGGCAACGAGACCTATGCCTGGTATTTATATTAATTATGGAAAGCAACTTAGCAGAGTCAATATTTGAATGCAGAATTTTGTGAAGGCAAAGCAGATCATACCTTTTGCGGCGGTTACTTAAAGAAATCATGTCAAATTTTGACAGCCTCTCACTGTAGCTATTGATACGCTTACCAAAGTTATATTTTCTCGAAACATACCTTAGGCAGCGTTTTTGGACTCTTTCTATGGCTTCTTCGTGAACATTGAAATATGGAGACCAAATTGGGCAGCAATATTCAAGCACACTTCTCACAAGGCTAGAGAAAAGGAATAATAAGCTGTTAGGCCTCTTAAAATCTTTAGTTGACCTAATTACAAAACCTAACAATTTATTAGCCCTCTTTGTGATATGTGAGTAATGAGGCCGAAAAGTTAATTGCTCATCAAAAAGCACGCCTAAATCCCTTACCACGTCTCTCCTATCCAAAATTTGATCCTGCAAGCAATATTCTTGGTTTATCTTGTTTTTCTTTCTAGTATAAGAAATAATACAGCACTTCTTCACGTTAAGGTTCATCATGTTGTATGAGCACCAGTCAGAGATGATATTGAGGTCATTTTGGAGAGCTATGCACTGCCTTACGTCTCTGACATCAGTGAAGACTTTGAGGTCATCAGCGTAAAGAAGAGAGGGACATGATAACTGATAAATCAAATCGTTTATAAAAACGAGAAAAAGGAGTGGCCCTAGGTGTGACCCTTGTGGAACTCCCGAAGTAGCCTGCACAGATGCTGAAGAATAACCCTTCAAGGTAACGAGCTGAGTTCGATTGCTCAGATATGAAACAATCCATCTAAGCAGACAACCGTGGATCCCATAGTGCTCTAGCTTCAGGCTAAGCAGGTAATGGCTAACCTTATCAAACGCCTTGCTGAAGTCCAAGTAGATAGCATCAACCTGGCCTCCAGACGCGAACACCTGGCAAAGGTAGTTCTTGAACTCTAAAAGGTTACTTAGCGTGGATCTTTTTCTTATGAATCCATGTTGCTTCTCGGATAAAAAGGTACCAAGGTGGTGATATAACGGATCAAATGCCAATGATTCAAGCAGCTTAGCCATGCAAGACAACATACTTATTGGCCTATAGTTCGTACACGATGTTTTGTCTCCAGATTTGAATATTGGCACAACATGAGCAACTTTCCAACGCGTGGGGAAAACACCTGACGTTATAGATTTGTTGAAAATAATTGCCAGGGGAAATGATAGTTCCTCAGAACAATTTTTTATGAAAATCGGAGGAATTCCATCAGGGCCAAGACCCTTACGTGCATCCAGCTGCCTAATTTTTAAGTAAATATCTCGCTGGCTAACCTGTATCTCTTGTAAACACATGCCATGAACTGGAGGCATATCGATTAAACCACAAGATTGAGTTATGGAAGGAGTATCGTAAACCGACCCAAAGCACTCGGAAAAGAGCTCGCAGATGCCCTGACCATGGGAATACGACTTGCTGTTGTAAGACATTGTGTGAGGTATAGTGGAGCCACCTTTCCTGGCATTAACGTATCGCCAAAACATTTTCGTGTCATTTTTCAAGGACTCTTCAATAGAAGACAGAAATGTTTTATAACATTCAGAAATGAGAGACTTACATCTGCGACGCAGTAAAGAAAAAGTGTCATAATCTCGAGGGTTTGAGAACATTTTGAACCTCTTATGATATTTTTTCTTTTCATTTATACAGTGTATTAATGCCTTATTATACCAAATGGGGTATCTGTTCGACCTCTTTCTAGAAACTGGTGTGTTTTTCGATATGATATCCTCGAGTTTTTCATAAAATATATCTACACATTTATCAACGTCATCCGTTGAAAGCAGCTCCTCCCAGTTAATGAGATTAAGTTCAGATTTTACTTTTTTATAGTTGCACCGATTAAAATTGTAACGTTTATTAAACTTAGGCTTTAAATTTTTATCGATACTATTTTTAATAATATCTATATGGTATGCGATATGGTGACTATCCAGACGGCATACGGGTTCAGTTTCCAATACCGTAATTGATCCACAAGGCAAAGTAGACAGAACAAGATCGAGATACCGGCCATTTTTGTTGGGAATGGTGTTAAACTGAACAAGGTTACAAGTGTGCATAGTCTCTAGGAGCAGAACAGCCCTGCGATCCTGAGGATTCGTAGGTGTTAGAAAAGTTGTTTCTCCTTTTTTATTCCATGACCATACTACATTAGCTGAATTAAAATCTCCAAGGATCACAAAATTTTCACCAAAGAGAGAGTCCAGTATTACTTTTTGGGTGTTATTATGGAAAGTTGCAATATCCTCAATTGATAAATCCGGCGGTAAATAACAAAGGCAAACATGTAGTGGTGGCTCATTTTTGCTAGGTAATATAGTTAGCCAAATATCTTCAACCCCGCTTTCCCAAGATGTTTGTCGGAGAACACTAATATTACTTTTAACCGCTATAAGAACACCTCCTCCTTCCTGTTTCTTAGAGAATGTATTTTCGCGGTCCCGTCTGTAAACATTGTATCTATCATCTATCGCCTCATGATCGTAAACACTACAATCAAAGTTACTCTCGGTCAGACAAACAATATCATAGTCATTATTTAAAAGATTCAAGTAAATATCATTTAATTTCGATCTAGCTCTTCCTAAATTCTGATAAAAGACACTATACATTTTGAAAATAAAATACGTACCATATAACAAAACCAAATTAAGCAAGAAACAATTAGGAACTAACACAAAAACACTATTTCATTTTATCGAGAGAGTCCGAGTTCTTAATTAGAATAGGAGCGGCCCCGTCATCCTTGCGCACGTAAATCTGACCATACTTTATCCATACATACTTAAAACCACGTTCCTTCGCTGTCCTTCGTGCTGCAGCGTGCAGGGATTTCTGCTCCGGTGATAAATGCTCCGTAACGAAAATCCTACATTGTTCTCCAGGAATTTCCAGGTCAGAAGAAGTCAGTCCACGTCCAGGATGTGCTTTATTGTATCTAGACGCCGCAGATAATACCAAGTCTCTATTACGTGGAGTAGTAAAAGTAATTACGATGTTCCTTGGCCGGCCGGAAGCGTTGTTAAGTTTTGCGACTCTACGACATGCACTCACATTCGCATCGTCCATAGGGACCTTCACAACATCACAGAGCTTCTTTAGTAACGACAGTACATTTTCATTCTTACGTTCCGGTACGGCCTGCAATTCGATATTACAACTGCGAGAAATTTTTTCCATTCCGGCCAGACGAGTACTGAGCCTTGTTACTTCAGTTTGTAACTTGGCGTTCTCGCTTTCCAAGTTCTTAATGGTGTTTATATTTTTCTGAATATTGGAACGTAACTCTTTTTGCTCATCACAGATAAAGTCCGTTGTAGCGCTGAAGTCATCTTTAATAACCTTTATCGCACTTCCAATCTCGCTTTTAACCATCTCCCTGACGTCATCTCTCAGTGCTTTTCGAAAATTCTCCATGAAAACCGACAGAGTAGAGCTAAGCTTTTGATCCAAAAGAGCACCGATCTTATCCATTGTGACGTCTTCGGTAAATATATTAGTTGCGGACATCGCAGTCACCTGAGAGGGCGATGGGGCTGGAGCTGAAGTAGATTGGTCCACATCGCTTGATATGTTCAAAGATTCGTTATAACTTGACATCAAATCACTCTGGCGTACAGGGGTATTATCATTAGATCGTGCACGCCGTGTAACGTTGTTGCACGTTGGACAAGTCCATTTCGATGTCTGCTCCCTTGTTAGTGCAATAAAGGTCTGTTTGTCAATGCTAAGGCACTGATAGTGATATTTACCGTGACAAAGGTTACATCTCATTGACTCCTTCATATTCAACGTTTTATTACACGCATTGCAAATCATGATGCTGCTGCGCCGTAAAAATGTTCAAAAATTGTATAAATAGAAAGCACGATGGCACCGAGTGTCCGTGGTCTAGCGGTTACGCAGTCCGCTACCAAGCCGGCGAGCACGAGTTCAAATCCCAGCCCAAAAATAAAATTTTCGTACCTTCTTCTAAGCGGCTCCGCAGGAGTGCTCGTATGATGGGGCGAAGGCCTGAGTAGGACTCCACAATTTAAATAATAAAATTTAAATATTTAATATTAACACAAGACACGTCTGTTCGCAGTAAATACTCGGACGAAAGGGGCTTAAGATGTGAATAATTAGTTTTAACTCATTAAACTGAGTTAAAACTAATTATTCACATCTTAAGTTCTCGCGCGACTTTACGTTTAAATAAAACAACATTTACGAAATTAAAAACGCATTAAGTAATTACCACTTAAATACCTACCTAAATGTATAAATTTTGTGGTTCAAAATAATTTTTATACTTTCCAAACGTTTTAGCACCTTTTTCAGGGGTCGTGGTTCGTCTTTTAACAAAGACTTGTAAGACAAGTGTTAAATATAATTAATGCACATTTAATATATACTGAAAGGGGATTTAATTTCAATACATTCATTACTTTCGGTGTCGTAAGCCATTACAAAGAAGAAGCCACATTAAACAAAGTCCCAAGTGTTTCGTATTACACATTCGGAGCAATCGCACAATTTCATATCTCCACTCGTTGCGAATTCTAAAATCGTAAATTATTAAAGAGCGTTTAATGTTCGTGTTGCCAATTGAAATATACGGCGTTATTAAAGTCGGATAACGCGTAGATATTTTATTGAATCGAATACATTTTGTAATTATAAAGGAAATCGCGCGAGTTTTGCGCGTTTTCACATACCGACATCGTCGGCGATGTGTTGGCAGTATGCGTATTAGCTGCCACATTAACAGCAATGTTAATGGACAAGTGCTAAGATATTGAAACGTTATAACCATTGCAGAGACCCTGTCTAGGACTACGCGCGAGCTTGGCGCGTTTTCACATACATCTTCGGCGATGTGTTGGCAGTATGCGTCTTAGATGCCACATTAACAGAAATGTTAATGGACAAGTGTTAATATATTGAAACTTTTCAAAATTAACTTATAAACGTAAACGCACTTTACTCGAATATCAATAACCAAAGAGTTTGGAAACAGAAATTAAACTTTGACGTCTACATTGTTCGTTGCTTTATGCGCTCCATTATCACATCGTCAACCAGGATCTTTTGAATCGTCGCCAACGCCGTTTGGAAAGTTTAGATCGCTCGGTAACACTTCCCCGGTGCCAAACGCTCGCTCGCTCAACTTGATAACTGTATGCAAAGCGGTGCTTTGTTCGCCCACGTGGAACTTCACTCGAGTTCGCAATCAATGGATCGGAGTTTATAATGAAATTTTCGGAAACGTTTTCATAGGCAGAATGTCTATTTGTGACATTTTGTATAGCGGTATGGTAAGGTATTGTATTCATGTGTATATGTATTCAAAAAATGTTTATTGTATGGCAATACGTATTTATAATAAGTTGCCAGAAACACTTACAAACTTGACATTAACAAAATTTCAGAAACAGTTGCATAAATTTCTAATGAGCAAAAAGTATTACAAGATTAATGATTTCTTGAATGACAATTTTTCTAATTTCTATTGACATTACCGACTTAATTTCTATTGACATTACTTAATTTAGATTGAAATTTAATTTGACATATTTTATTACATACAAACTTTTTTTTTTACATTTTATAATTTGAATTGCCTAAGTATAACTCGTTTTAAATTTAATAAGTGACATGTAAAACTAACAATTATTAATGAATATCACGTAGGTTTCACTTATATAATTGTCAAAAATTTGTACACTGAAATATCAGTAGAATACGAAGAAACTTTAATGTAAGAAACATCTATCTGTACCATATTCTGACAAATAAAGAATTTATGATATGACTAGCTTTCCGCCCGCGGCTTCGCCCGCGTGAACTACATGACGTCATCCCGCGGTAATATGATATTTTCCGGGATAAAAAGTAGCCTATGTTCCTCTCCGGGCTACAAAGTATCTGTGTTCCAAATTTCAGCCAAATCCGTTCAGCCGTTATGGCGTGATTGAGTAACAAACATCCAAACATCCAAACATCCAAACATCTAAACTTTCGCATTTATAATATTAGTAGGATTAGAAGGCTGAAGTAACCATGTAAGCAACGTTAACTACACCTGTATTATCAAACTATGAGCACACCCTGGACACTCCACACAACGCTCGAAAATTAATAACCTATTACTACTACATAGACAAATGACGTTTCCACACGCGCAAATGTGTGCTTGAAATTTAGTAGGGCTGGCTGCGTCGTCGCGGTTATCAATCGAAATGGCGCGGGAAGTGCGGAAGAAACTCCTGTCTTTACCATTCCTTGAAGAAGAAAAGCATCCAAATACAGCACAATATAAAATACAACCATCGTAATCGTAATGAGAACACAGTACGGGGCGCTGTGTGACCGTTCTGTACGTAGTACTTTTATGTATACTGTGCTATGAGGTAGATAATAGCAGGGGGGTGTCACTCCGCAGTTTAGGTACGTTCGGCCGGCGCGCCTGCCAGGCAGGCGTATGGCAGAAGGATGCCGCTCGGCTCGTACGCTCCACGTTCGCGCGTAAAACAATCGATCATTTCTGTGATTTTTGTGCACCGAACAATGACTACTAAACGTTCTTATAATCCGTATATAAGATACTGTTGTGTTCACGGGTGTATATATAAAAGAAAGAACAAAATAAACAACAAAACCGAACTCGCAAGTCGCTCGCAACCCTAACCAGCGAGCGAGCTGTTTGAGATATTCATCACTACATAGTATAAAACAAAGTCGATTTCTCTGTCCCTATGTCCCTTTGTATGCTTAAATCTTTGAAACTACGCAACGGATTTTGATGCGTTTTGTTTAATAGATAGAGTGATTCAAGAGGAAGGTTTATATGTACTTTTTATCCCGATATTCGCACGGGAACGGGAACCACGCGGGTGAAACCGCGGGCGGCCGCTAGTAGAAATATAAACGCTCGCGCGTAGCTATTGGGTACAGTTTTGCTTGCATGCGCGAACTCTAGGTTATTATAACAGTAGGCAAGCGATGACAAAGCAACCGGAATTAGACTTTATTTCCACGCAGAAAGATTTATTTTTATTTGAATGAGCTTGCAGAGTGAGTCTTCTGTGCCTTAGCACTATTATTTATTCTGTGATAATAGTGTGTTATAGGTATTCATACACAATTTCAAGTCCATGGCGTGTGTACGCGTTACAGACTCATGGTATGATGGGCGTTGGTGGTAGTTGGGACTATCCATTATTACTATTTATTTATAGGGGGGACGCCAGCGAAGCCGGACGGGTGATCAGTCACCTAGGTCGGGCGGGACCATTTCACCCAGTTCCCCAAGTTGGGACTATCCATGCTGGTACGACGGCAGTATTAACGACATCAATAGCGGATGTACCGTTTTGGTCTAGCTTAAATATGCTATTTTTCAACAAATAACTTTGTTTTTTGACAAAGCGCACGAGCTTTCCTTTGGCGAGGAGTCGGTTGGCGAGTCGATACCCGAGGCGATGGACACCGGGGTGGAGGTGTTTCTGACCGCGGACCACGGCCCGCAAGCGGACACCTGCTTCAAGGTACTTCTTCTTCTTCTTCTTAACATTACGGGCGGTTTCCGCAACTCGACGTCTATTGCGCCTATTTTGCGTCCGGAGGGTGCGCGGCCAGATCACTCCAGCCAGCCCAGCTCAGCCAGGAACGCTCCAAGAGCTTTCACATTAGTGATCGCTTCCTATACTTTAATGTGTGCACGTATAAGATAGACGGTGGAAAAACGGTTGGCGAGTCGATACCCGAAGCGATGGACACCGGGGTGGAGGTGTTTCTGACCGCGGACCACGGCCCACAAGCGGATACCTGCTTCTAGGTACTTTAATGTGTGCACGTATAAGATAGACGGTGGAAAGACGGTTGGCGAGTCGATACCCGAGGCGATGGACACCGGGGTGGAGGTGTTTCTGACCGCAAACCACGGCCCTCAAGCGGACACCTGCTTCAAGGTATTTTAATGTGTGCACGTATAAGATAGACGGTGGAAAGACGGTTGGGAAGTCGATACCTGAGGCGATGGACACCGGGGTGGAGGTGTTCCTGACCGCAGACTACGGCCCGCAAGCAGACACCTGCTTTAAGGTACTTCAATGTTTGCACGTACAAGATAGACGGTGGAAAGACGGTTGGCGAGTCGATACCCGAGGCAATGGACACCGCGGTCGAAATGTTTCTGACCGCGGACCACGGCCCACAAGTTGACACCTGCTTTAAGATACTTTAATGTGTGCACGTATAAGATAGACGGTGGAAAGACGGTTGGCAAGTCGATACCTGAGGCGATGGACACCGGGGTGGAGGTATTCCTGACCGCGGACTACGGCCCGCAAGCAGACACCTGCTTCAAGGTACTTAATGTTTGCACTTGCACGTATAGGTAAGGTAGACAGTGGACATAATATTTCTACATACTATGTTCCTAAAGAGTGACGTAAAACATCAGAACCTTACGCTTAAGGCCAATTTAGATGGCAGTGGCCGGCAGCAGCTGCTAGCAGTCCCATACCCGCGCATCTAGTCACCTTCACTGACCTGAATAAAAGACGGGCGTAACATCACACTAAAAAGATGTGAAACATGCAAGATCCTACAATTTCGTTTGTTGTACATGACCCCTACACTCACACAAATACACCAAGGGCCTATTTCTCAAAAGCTTGTGACTTGTAATACAAGCGGATGTCACTTTTTGACAGCTTTTGTTAGAAAGGGACTTGCACTTGTATTACGAGCTACAAGCTTTTGAGAAACGGGTCCCAGGTCCGACGTTTTTTTTCGTCTGGCAACACTGGCCGGAGCACTTGTCAAATTGTAACAGCCGATTTTAAAATTAATTTTAATTATTTTATTATTTAATGTTCCATATAAAAACTGTTTAAAAGTGTAATTTAACTAATAAATAGCCTTATCAAGTGTTAGTGTCATAAAATAACTGGTGGTTTTTACACAAAAGAGATACAAAAAATTTGTAACGTCAGAGTGACGAACATTTGAATTTGAAGTCGAATTCAAAAGAGGATTTTTCATGAAAACGGACAAATCTATGGACTACAGCACATAAAACCGGGGAAGTACTTTTGTTCCTAACTTAATTTTAGTAAATAAACTGCGTCATTGCGACATCAACAGTTTTTCACAATCACATATACTTATATTTTTTTTTTTACTTTGTGGCTAATTGGTTCTCAATAATTCTTACTGTCCACATTAAATACGACTTACACAGAGTTCACCTATGTGAATAACGTCACAGTCATTACGATTTGGCACAGTTAACCTCTCTTTGTTTGACTAAAAGTGGAAAGAAAGTTGATGGTGACTACTTTTGTCACAGACACTCATCAAACTTCTACACTCCACAAGCATTACACTTACATTAAAACATCAACATCACTGTTAAACAACAACATTGTTAACCAATCTGCCTTGTGAGTTGTGTTCTTAATTTACTTGTACATACAAATGTTTTGTTTTTTTTAACACTATTTAAACTGTTTGGTGTCTAAAACCTCATTCATATAAGTATTCAATGAAACCCTTTAGTAAGGTTGAATAAAGAGTAAAACTACCTTTAAATTAAAATTATTGTTTGATTACAATAAAGATATTTGTGTGAAAATTTAATTTAGGTCATACTTAAACTAATTTGACTTTCTTTTATCATACATAATTAAATTATTGCTTTAATCTTCTTTTAATTTGCAACTCAAACTAATAAGAAAAGCTGACTAACTTGTACAAGTTATAAATTTGTTCTATAAGTTCCTGATTTTGCTTCTATACATTTTAGAATACCCGAGCCATCATGCTGACCCGTAAGGCTGCAACTCAAAGCACTGAAATCAAGCTGAGACAAGCGCTTCAGGAGCTAAAAGAATCCAGAGATACTTGCAAAGAGCTGCTACGCGAGCGTGAAGAGAGTGAGGAGGAAATAAAAAACATTGTGGGACGTAACTCACTCTTGAAGACCGAGCTAGCCCAGTTGCACTCACAACATATGGAGATAGTACTGCAGAGAGACCAACTTGAAAATACTGTCAGCAGATTTGATGACCAGTTTAGCACATATGAGAGCGCCCTAAACCGAATAACAGATCTGGAACAGGAGTTGAATAATGCCAACAAGCAAATAACTCTTCTAACGGAGCAGCAGCAACAGTATGAGGTTGATCACACACAATCTCTTTTTGAGGAACTGATGTCATCACCTGCAACACAGTCAGTTATTCCATTTGCAACCACAGAACATTGTGTTTCACCCAGGCCCATTATTCAAGGCAGTAACAAATTAAAGAAATACATCAAAATCAATAAATTAATTAAGAAAACTAGTAGATTGATTAAGAAAAATAATTGTTTTCATAAAAGTATTGTTCTGAGAAAAGAGAAATTAAGTTTGATGGACTCATTAGAAATTTATAGTAGTAAATTAGCTGAAAGTAGGCAAATGTATGACCGGGACACTAAAGAATTACAATTAAACATAATAAAGTTGCATGAGTCACTTGAATCAATGCAAAATAAATATTCCATTGCGCAGAAAGAAATTGATGAGCACATCAAATCTGCCACCGAGTTAGTGGAACTCTGCAACTACAATGCAGAGAGATATGACTCGCTAATTAACAGTCAAACTAATTTTGCACCGTCAGTTCATGACAATATTGACACAGAAGTGGAAAATTTTACTCAGATATCACAGAGCCCCTGTCATTCATCATCATCCTACACAGAAACTCAAAAAACTTTGCATTGTAATTATAGTAAATTCTCTTTCAAACCAGCTACATCATGTGACTCAGAACATATAAAACCTGTAAAAACTATAATGTTTTCAGATAAACTAGGCCAGGGGTTAGGATTGATTATGAACAGATTTCACAAAGAATTAATAAATATATGTACACCAGGTAAATCATTTAAAAATATTGTACATGATATACTTTTGCATAAAGTGGATAGTTTAACAAATTTAATTGTTTTATGTGGGGACAGCTCCAAAGTTAAGAAAAATGATATTTTGCAGAATATAAACATTTTATTAAAATTACAGGCGGACACCGGCTGTAAATTGGTAATCAGCTCATTTCCATATGCAAATAATTTAAGTAGGGCGCAAAACAATTTTATTTTTGAGTTAAACTCATACTTATTTAATTTGATTAGTTGTCATAGTGACAATATTTTATATTTCGACATTAATAATTTTATTAATTATTTTACTTTGACCTCAGATACTATGTATCTTGCAAATAGGTTTAGGACAAAAATAGCTAATTTGTTAGCTTTTAATTTACAAGACACCTATGAAGGTGTCGAACCAAAGTCTATTAACATTGATATTAGTAGCAAATCTACTAAGAAAAAATGTAATAAATACAATAAGAGTAAAACTGTATTACCTAGTGTAAATGTTTCTTGCTCAACTTTAAACTAAATCGTAAGACAACAGCCAAGCCCTCATGTATTAATTTATTGTGTCAGAATATTCAGGGCCTGTCTGGCAAAGTTTTAGAATTAGAGTTATTTGTTGAATGTAACAACATTAATATAATTTGTATAACCGAACACTGGCTGAAGCATTGTGATGTGTCATGTAATGTGAATAATTTTCAATGGTCAAGCTTATTGTCTAGGAAAACAACGACCTGTGGCGGCTCTTTAATTTTGGTTAAAAATGATATTAAGTATAGAGAAAGAAAGGATATTGTGGACCTTTCCGTAGAACGCCACGTCGAGCTCTCGTGTGTTGAATTAAAAAGCTTAGTAATAGTTTGTGTATACAGACCCCCTAAAGGTAGTTTCGAAACCTTTGAATCGGTAATGGAGGATGCTTTAAAAAAACTAAAGCAAAAAAATAAGCCAGCTGTATGTGGTGATTTTAATGTTGACATTCTTGAAAGCAGTGCACTTACTACTCGGCTGTTAACCTTGTTTAATTCTTTTAATTTAGTTAATCAGTTTTTAGAACCTACGAGGGTTACAGATCATTCAGCAACTTGTATAGATAATATATTTTCAGAATGTGACCCGGTAAACAAATTAGTTGTTAAAAAAATTACATCCGACCATTACGGTTTACAGGCAGCATACCAATTAGACGTCGTTGATGCACCTGTCACTTTTCAATGTAGGCCAATTACAAAACCACGTCTAGATCATTTTAAAAATAGTATCTATGATAAAGTTTCTTTAATGCCATATGTACATGACGATCCGAACGAACTTTACAGTAACTTCTTTGGGTTAGTGATTAAGGAATTTAATAACTCTTTTAAAGCAAAGACTATTAAGTGTACCCAAAAATTACAGTTTTGTCAATGGGCTACGAGAGGTATTTATAAAAGTAGAAACAGGCTATATGACCTGTATAAACTAAGAGAAACTAATCACAGTCCTGGCTTTGTAGAACATGTTAAACAATATTCAAAAATTTTTAAACAGTCATGTTCTATAGCTAAGTCAAACTATTTTAAAGAAAAAATAAAGAATTCTAACAATAAAATCAAAACAACCTGGGAAATTATAAAGCGTGAAACTGGCAAATATAAACCACGTGACAACAGCCTGACGCTTAAAATTAATGACACCCAAATAAATTCAGAAAAGGAAATAGCTGATATTTTTAATAACTTTTTTGTAAATATACCAATAGAAACGACAATTAATTTGAATTCTTCACCCGCGTCTGCGGCCTCAATGCTCCAAAGACATGTGTCCGAATGTAGTTCATTGTTTAATTTTAAAAGCATTGATTCCACTGATATAATTAAAGCATTCAAATTTCTTAAAATGAATGGTACCAATGATTTATGGGGTATATCGGTAACTGTTCTTTAAAGCATTATTTATACCATTGCTCCATATCTTGCTGTTATATTTAATGATTGCATTGCTGAAGGAATTTTTCCTGACTTAATGAAATTTAGCAAAATTATTCCACTATTTAAATCTGGGAACAAAGAAGACCCAGGTAATTACAGACCAATATCTATTTTACCCGCCTTGAGCAAGATCTTTGAAAAAATAATACTGGAGCAATTATTAACTCATTTTACTTTAAATAACCTCTTGCATAACAAACAGTTCGGTTTTACGAAGGGTAGGTCTACTACTGATGCCGGGGTTGCACTTCTTAAGCATGTCTTTGGGGCCTGGGAGGGGTCGCAGAATGCTCTTGGCATATTCTGCGACTTGTCCAAAGCTTTTGACTGTGTAGATCATCGGACGCTGCTGTTGAAGCTAAATCATTACGGTGTAAAAAATAATGCCCAAAAACTATTACACTCGTATCTTAGTTCCAGAACTCAGACAGTTGATATAAATGGGGTGAAATCAATGGGTTCTGATGTAAAGCTAGGTGTACCTCAAGGGTCTATCTTGGGCCCTTTCTTGTTTTTGGTTTATATTAACGATTTACCTTTCTTTGCAAATAGCTTATGTGAGATTGTCTTGTTTGCTGATGATACTTCCTTAATATTTAACATTGACAGAAATAAATCTAATTTTGACGATGTAAACAAAGCACTCTCGGAAATACTCACTTGGTTTAGTTTTAATAATCTACAGCTTAATGCAAAGAAAACGAAATGCATTCTATTCTCTTTACCAAATGTACAATCTCCACCCGTAGAAATTGTAATAAATAATGAAAAATTAGATTTAGTTGAATCAACAGTCTTTCTGGGTGTAACTATAGACAGAAAACTTCAGTGGCATTCGCATATTGCTGCATTAGCTGGTAAGCTCAGCTCTGCAGCTTACGCTATTAGAAAAGTTAGACAGTTAACTGACATAGAAACTGCTAGGACTGTATACTTTAGTTATTTTCATAGCATCATGTCATATGGCATTCTTTTGTGGGGATTAGCAGCTGACATTAATGCTATATTTATTCTGCAAAAACGAGCAATAAGGGCCATTTATCAACTAAGCTCTAAAACTTCTCTTAGGAAGAAGTTCAAAGAAATTGGTATACTGACAGCTGCATCTCAATTTATATTAAATTGTATTATTTTTGTGCGTCGTAATATTAACTTGTATACTAAACATGGCGATTTGCATGGTTACAATACAAGAAATAGGAATAAACTTTCAATGCCTCGGTACCGATTAGAGAAGGTACATGGGTCTTTCATGGGTCAAGGTATACACATCTTTAACAAGATTCCAAGTGATATCTTGGAGTTACCCTTTGAAGAGTTTAAGAATCATATAAAAAATTGCCTCCTCAAGAAGGGCTACTATACTGTAAGTGATTACTTAAATGACAAAGCAACTTGGTCATAAGCTGACAAGGATTTTTTCTGTAGTTAATTGTGAGTCGTGTTTTACAAAATTATTAATACTAGGTACATTCTTATATTGGTTTCTGCGTTTTGAGATGAGAAGTTTGAGTATGTCATGCTCTCTGTAAACATTTCTGCGGTGGTGTCGTGTGAGGCGGGTCGTTACGTTCCCTAAAATATGGTTGAGCGAAGCGATGGCTGGTTCATGCGTCATGCTCGTGAACGGGTGCCACCAGTGGGATGGGTCTGCTCCTGGCTTCTTGTCTCAAAATATGCAGATTTTTAATGTTTTATTGTTATTAGTTTTATTTTACCGTGGCTTGTATGGCACTGTTTATTATTGACTCTTATGTTCTTAAACTATTCAAAGTTTTATTACCCTTGTTCGGCATTTATATTTATTATTTTATTTGCTACGTTTTTGGTTGGTGTGTATTTTAAAGAAACTACCTTTTGTATGTCTATTTCTTAGTTATTGAAAATTATTTACTGCTATGATTACCGGGTTTTTTTATTTTGTTTTTAAACTTAAGATTAATTTGTGATGGAAAGTGACTTTACATATTATATTATGTCAAAGTCACTTTTCAATTTGACGACTCTGTATGAAATATGACAGGGAGAAAAAAATAGCCCTTGGCGAGTTTCTTGCCGGTTCTTCTCGTTACAAGGCCTCCCGCCGTAGGTTTTGCGAACCGATAGCGTAGCTTCATTGACGTTCACAAGTGCTGTATCAGCCTAAAATGAATAAATGATTTTTGATTTTGATTTTGATTTTGACAACCAACCGCCATTTCACTCCGCGTGACAGCGCCAAATCACGCATGCTTCACACATGATTAGACGAGGTTACGTCTGTCTTTTTTCAGGTCAGCTTATGTTCAGTTAAATTTCTACATTCGGCGCGCGGCTGCCTACAGCGGTGCTGCGAATAGCCGCTCGTGGCCACTCGTGGCTGCTCGTGATCTGCTCGGCTGCTCTTTCTCTCTAAAGTTGGCCCCTTATGACTGAGAATCGTGGTCATCGTTAGGTGGTCCGCAGCTGGCGCAGATTATCTGTCTCCAGCGGCTCCTATCCACCGCATCTCTGACTACGTTCTCGAGCTTGGCAGCTATCACTATATAAAAACATAATCCAATGCTTTTGTAATAAATAAGCTTTGTGTAGGTGGAGCCACAAGTGACGACCATAGCCCCGGGCGCGTACGAGCACCTACACGTGACCTTCGAGCCACCCGACCACGGCGAGCCAGCTCCTGATGCTATGCTACTTCTGCGCGCGCTGCCGACCAAGCAAGCAGGGTAAGGACTATTTAGTCAGAGTGACGAACATAGCCCTGGGATCGAACGAGCGCCTGCACGTGACCTTCGAGCCGCCCGACCACGGCGAGCCAGCTCCTGATGCCATGTTGCTGCTGAGGCTGCTGCCGACCAAGCAAGCGGGGAAACGGCCATATTAGCCAGAGTGACGATCGTAGCCCTATGATCGAACGAACACCTGCACGTGACCTTCGAGCCGCCCGACCACGGCGAGCCAGCTCCTGATGCCATACTCCTGCTGCGGCTGCTGCCGACCAAGCAAGCGGGGTAAGGACCATATTAGCCATAGTGACGACTGTAACCCCGGGATCGCACGAGCACCTGCACGTGACCTTCGAGCCGCCCGACCACGGCGAGCCAGCTCCTGATGCCATATTCCTGCTGCGGCTGCTGCCGACCAAGCAAGCGGGGTAAGGGCCATATTAGCCATAGTGACGACTGTAACCCCGGGATCGCACGAGCACCTGCACGTGACCTTCGAGCCGCCCGACCACGGCGAGCCAACTCCTGATGCCATGTTGCTGCTGCGGCCGCTGGCGACCAAGCAAGCGGGGTAAGGACCATATTAGCCAGAGTGACGAACATAGCTCTGGTATCGCACGAGCAGCACGCGACCTTTGAGCAGCCCGACCACGGCGAGCCAGCTCCAGATGCTATGCTACTTCTGCACGCGCTGCCGACCAAGCAAGCAGGGTAAGGACCATTTAGTCAGAGTGACGAACATAGCCCTGGGATCGAACGAGCGCCTGCACGTGACCTTTGAGCCGCCCGACCACGGCGAGCCAGCTCCTGATGCCATGTTGCTGCTGAGGCCGTTACCGACCAAGCAAGCGGGGTTAGGGCCATATTCTATGTGTACATACTAAAATGTTTGCATAATTTATGTGGAAAGTCACCGCAACTAGAGATACGTGCGCAAGCTAATATTTTATACCGATCATTGTTATCACGTTTTATTGGGTATAGGCCCTTTTCGAAATCTCCGACGACGACCAACATAAGCCAGGAAATTGTTGACTCGATGCATCCGTAAACCCTAACATGTTTACCCGCTCGACCAGCTCGTGTGATCGTGTCCCGGCCGGCTGCGCCAGACGGCGCTATTAATCACCCGTCGGTCGTCCCCGTGACCGGAATACATGACCACTAGTCGTGACGGCTGCTGGGAGACGGGTCTGCTACGGTTCAGAGTAGATTTGGCTTCTCTTTGTCGTTTTGGAGTACTTCTTAACTCTATTTTTAGCACATTTATGCAATGGTAAAACAGAAAAGAGAAAAAAAAAAATTACATAGCAATAACTTCACGAATGCCAATGTATAAAGAGCGAAGAATAGGTTAAAAAAAAATATTTTTTTATTGATTCTATGCTATTGACTGATTTTCCTCTAACCAAGTTGATTCGGAATGCCACCCAATTAGTGGGCTCGATGCATCCGTAAACCCTAACATGTTTACTCGCTCGACCGGCTCGTGTCCGGCCGGCTGCTCGAGACGGCGCCATTACTCACCCGTCGCCCCCGTGACCGGAATACACGACCACTAGTCGTGATGGCTGCTGGGAGACGGATCTGCTGCGGTTAACAGTAGATTTGGCTTCTTTTTGTCGTTTTGGAGTACTTCTCAACTCTATTTCTATCACATTTATGCACTGGTAAAACAGAAAAGAGATAAAAAAATACAAAGCAATTAGTTCACGAAGGCCAATGTATAAAGAGCGAAGAAAAGGTTAAAAATGTGATTTTTTATTGATTCTATTCTATTGACTGATTTTCCTCTAACCAAGTTGATTCGGAATGCCACCCAATTAGCGGGCTCGATGCATCCGTAAACCCTAACATGTTTACCCGCTCGACCGGCTCGTGTCCGGCCGGCTGCGCCAGACAGCGCCATTACTCATCCGTCGCCCCCGTGAACGGAATATACGACCACTAGTCGTGATGGCTGCTGGGAGACGGATCTGCTGCGGTTAGGAGTAGATTTGGCTGTTTTTATAGTTAGTAATCATAATTACAGTAGAACATAGTGTTTTAAGGCACCGTTCATTTATCTCTTTCTACAAACTGTTGATATAAGTTAGCGTATAAACTAGGTAGGTACTTGTGTTGGAAAACAAAAACTTTAGTAGAACTAAAAAGTTTTTAATAAAAATTTCATCAGTATACAAAATTTCAACTCCATCGGACACTGGGAAATGGGTCAAATTAAGCTTGCAAGATTTGTCCCCCACTAACTAACTAACAAACTAACTAACTAACATGGCAAGTTAATAAAAAGCTTGTAAAAACAATAGTTTTCAAGGCCGAATGTATATAGAGCCAGAGAAAAAAGGGTTCATCGAAAGTGATTCATCTATTCGAATTGTCCGGAATTACACGACCACTAGTCGTGAGTCGTGACGGCTGCTGGGAGACGGATCTACTATGGTTAACCTTCCTCGGTTCTTTAAACACTATTTACACGTGAGGCCTTCGGGTCATGTTGACCCGATTTCAAAAATATGAAGCAATTGTTTTAAATTAAATACAAAATCTTATTATTTCTAAAACACATTTATTAAATAAAAATAAGGATACTTACAATAAACGACTATATTTGTATATTACTCATTTTCATGCCAACATAAAAGGCGTAAAATTCGCTTCCGTGGGACTTTGCCAGAAGCCACCGATTCGACGCCGAAAGTTACCTAAAGTTTTTCTTACTAACCTAATCTTAAGTAAGTTTTGTATACTAACAGATTTGTTGTTATTTTTGATATTTATTTTATTTTAAGGTATATATCTATGGGCCATTGCAGCCTGAAAATAAATGATTATGATTATGATTTTCATTCTCGGGTATTATTGACCCGAGGAACCTAAGACGGAAAAATCTTAATTTTCTTAAGATAAGAGACTTCACCATAATTTTACAATAATAATATATAGTGAATGCATATTTAATAATTGTCATAAAGTCTTAGTAAATTATATTAATAATTACGACTTTTATTGACAGTTAAATTTCAGTTTCGGGTCAATATGACCCGAAGAACCGAGGAAGGTTAAGAGTAGATTTGGCTTCTTTGATCATACAATTAAAATTAAAACCATTTGTGGTAACGTGTGTTAAGAAACTTTGAACAGTTCATTAATCTCTTTCTACAATATATTGTTAGAATTTATCGGATAAACTGCTTATATTGGTTAAACAGAAAAGAGAGTAAAAAATACAAAGCAATTAAACGAATGTATGAAAGGCAGAGAAAAAAAGGTTTCACAAAAGGGATTCGTCCTTGCATTTGGCTTTTTTTTACAAGTACTGGTTAAGTTTTTGACTGCCATCTTGCTTAACAGAGAGGATGTGTCTAGGGTGTAGCATGCTTGCGGGTAGCCACGTGGGGAGCTGGGGAGGACGCTTCCTCCTTCTGCCCGGCTTCCTGTCGAGCTTTCGAGCTCGTTAGGGGGCGGGGCAGAGGTTAGAACCACCCAGCCCTGACGCGAAGCCTATTAGGGAGGGCTGGGCGCGGTGGTATAGCATGTTTTTTTTTTTTATTTTTTTATTCACAACGGTGTAGCGCTTAGCCTTCATCACACCTGATGTTAAGTGGTGATAAGGCTGAAGGTGGAAGCGCACTACTCCCGGAATCCTCAATCACTGAGGAACTGGCTATCTTATCTCTAACTGCCGGAACACAATAATGCTGAAAATATCATTGTTATGGCGTCAGACTTAGATAAGATGGTGGTAGCTAGCCAGGCGGACTACGAACAAGTCCTACCATCAACCAAACCGAATACAATATGTACCCCCACTGGGAATCGAACCCGGGACCTCTGGGTCTGAAATCGGTGGTATGAACCACTAGACCACAGAGGCGGTTAAAAAATGTTTACCCATTAGGTGCCCATTCACTCTTTCCTTGAAGAAGTCAAGGTTGTAGAATGATCTTATGAGTGGTGATAATGATTGTAATGAATTTATGCATAACTAGTGGCCTTCCGCGGTATAACCTGCGTTGTACCTGTTCTCATTTGAATATCATGATACATTTTGACTAGGTAGGTATGTCACTCGAGAAAAATGTGGGTAGTTTTATAAGTAGTAGTAAGTAAGTAAGTAAGTACTTACTACTACTTACTTAATTTTCAACTTACCACAGCAACGTTGAAAGAAATTTTGAGGTTCAATAGTTTTAGAGTTTATCCGTTACAAACATACAAAACAAACAGAAAATCTAATATTTCCTCTTAATATAATACTAGCGGATCCTCGCGGTTTTACCCGCGTGGTACCTGTTCCCGTAGGAATATCGGGATTAATAATTATAGCATTATGTCACTTCAATTCCCAGTGTCACCTGTAGATGACAGAATTAACAACCTTCTGTAGATGACAGAAGATATAATCTTCTGCCGCCTACAGGTGACATTATATACCAAAATGTAGCTTTCTAATGGTGAAAGAAATTTTAAGGTTCGGTAGTTTTTGAGTTTATCCATTACAAACAAACTTACAAACAAACAAGAAATCTAATCTTCCCTCTTTGTAATTTAAGTATAAATAAATGTATAGTTTGGCACACATGTAGCACATTGTTGTTAGAAGTTAGTGAATGAGTTTACATTGCTAAAGCATAAAATAAGGTAGAAAATATAATGCAATAGTTAACAAACACTATCGTTTATAAAGCGGAGCAAAAGTGATTTAACCCTGCTTTAATTTTATCAAGCTGATTCGTATTAAATCCGTGCAGCTTTACTCGCTCGGCCGGATCGTGTCGCCGGCTGGGCGTCCCAGACGGCGCCATTACTCGCCCGTCTCGCCCCCGTGACCGGAATATACTAAACACTAGTAGAGACTTGTGATGACTGCCGCACGCGTAGCATGACAAACCCGATAAGAGTCTTGTCTACCTCGAAAATAGGTTTGTCTACGATGAAATGTCTTTTTTGACGTTTCGATATAGACAAAACCTTTCTCGAGTTGCTGAGATATTTTGATTTTTCAGTACCTATATAGGTATCAATAGGTTACCCAGAAATTACAGTAAAAATAATTTTTGCTACTTGTTGTATTGCTCATAAACGATTATAAACACTACTTTAATAGACTCGAAAAACCCGAATCCTTTCCAGTAAAATGTAACACTAATACATCACTGGTTTACATTCATGGTTTCTCGATGTTATAAATTGAGCGTTGTTCCCAGTCCGGGTTGGTACCGCCGCGAGCCAGGTCCTCAGACGGTGCGGCTGCGATCGGTGCAGCGCGCGGGGCTTCTGCGCGCTTCGGACTGCAAGCTGCGCGTCAAGTATTGCGCGCTGGGACTGCCAAAAGATGACATCATGAGGTTAGCTGTTGTATCTATGGGTAACAAATCTATGTGGGGGTATTGGTGCAGCACGCAGTGCTGCTGCGCGCTTCGGACTGCAAGCTGCGAGTCAAGTATTGCGCGCTGGGACTGCCAAAAGATGACGTCATGAGGTTAGCTGTTCTATCTATGGGTATCAAATCTATGTGGGGTAATGGTGCAGCGCGCAGGGCTTCTGCGCGCTTCGGACTGCAAGCTGCGCGTCAAGTATTGCGCGCTGGGACTGCCAAAAGATGACGTCATGAGGTTAGCTGTTCTATCTATATGGGTATCAAATCTATGTGTGGTATTGGTGCAGCGCGCAGGGCTTCTGCGCGCTTCGGACTGCAAGCTGCGCGTCAAGTATTGCGCGCTGGGACTGCCAAAAGATGACGTCATGAGGTTAGCTGTTCTATCTATGGGTATCAAATCTATGTGGGGTATTGGTGCAGCGCGCAGTGCTGCTGCGCTCTTCTGACTGCAAGCTGCGCGTCAAGTATTGCGCGCTGGGACTGCCACAAGATGACGTCATGGGGTTAGCTGTTCTATCTTTAGGTATCAAATCTATGTGGGGTATTAGTGCAGCGCGCATTGCGGTCCTCTGAATGAAAGCCGCACGTCATATATTGAGAAATGGGACTGCCGCAAGATGACATCATGAGGTGAGGACCGTAGTATGTGGAAAGTAGTGACTTCCAGTTATACTTAACCCTAAAGACGTGAGTATGATATGAAATGCACTATCTATTCGTTTAACTGTGACTTCATCGATGTTACAAGAACATTCAATGAATGATTCTATAATAGTGACAACAATGATGACAACCAACTTATATAACACTCGTTCCTCATTCTCTCATGTAGGGTCCACAAGAATCCAAAACCTTTGAGTTCAGACCGCTGGTGGCACCTAAACGCTGCACGATGCAGCGTGCAGCTGGTGGCAGGTGCCGCTGTACAGGTGGTATACTATACAGGTTACAGTATACCTACATCCAGGCGTCGACGACGGCAGGGGTGACAAAAATTAAATAGCAGACTGTGGTCACCTTTACAACTATAAATGCCTGTTGATACTGAGCTAAAGCATCTCTTTCAACAGTTTTAACCATCCCTATCCAATCCTGTAGGATACGCAAGACGTTCCGAGTCCAGAACGCGGGCGACGGGCACCTATACGTTGAAGCGTCAACAGAAGGCGCGTGGAGCATCCTAGCGGACGGCGGTCATCGTGGTGTGTGTGGTACTGGGTGCTGCTGCGACATGCATGGAGGGGATCGGCCCGCGCGTACGCAGCGCGTTGCCATGCACTACCACCCTATGAGCTCTAATGAGGTTATTCTCGGAAACTTTTTCAATACGTTGAAGCGTCAACAGAAGGTGCGTGGAGCATCCTAGCGGACGGCGGTCATCGTGGTGTGTGTGGGACTGGGTGCTGCTGCGACATGTATGGAGGGGAGCGGCCCGCGCGTACGCAGCGCGTTGCCATGCACTACCACCCTATGAGCTCTAATGAGGTTATTCTCGATAAGAAACTTTTTCAATACGTTGAAGCGTCAACAGAAGGCGCGTGGAGCATCCTAGCGGACGGCGGTCATCGTGGTGTGTGTGGGACTGGGTGCTGCTGCGACATGTATGGAGGGGAGCGGCCCGCGCGTACGCAGCGCGTTGCCATGCACTACCACCCTATGAGCTCTAATGAGGTTATTCTCGATAAGAAACTTTTTCAATACGTTGAAGCGTCAACAGAAGGCGCGTGGAGCATCCTAGCGGACGGCGGTCATCGTGGTGTGTGTGGGACTGGGTGCTGCTGCGACATGTATGGAGGGGAGCGGCCCGCGCGCACGCAGCGCGTTGCCATGCACTACCACCCTATGAGCTCTAATGAGGTTATTCTCGATAAGAAACTTCTTCAATGTGTTGAAGCGTCAACAGAAAGCGCGTGGAGGGTCCTAGCGGACGACGGTCGTCGCGGTGTGTGGGTCTGGGTGTTGCTGCGACATGCACGGAGGGGAGCGGCCCGCGCGCACGCAGCGCGTTGCTATGCACTACCACTCTATGAGCTCAAATGAGGTTATTTTCGATAAGAAACTTCTTCAATACGTTGAAGCGTCAACAGAAGGCACGTGGAGCATCCTGGCGGACGGTGGTCATCGTGGTGTGTGTGGTACTGGGTGCTGCTGCGACATGCACGGAGGGGAGCGGCCCGCGCGCACGCAGCGCATTGCCATGCACTACCAGCCTATGAGCTCTAATGAGGTTATTCTCGATAAGAAACTTCTCTAACTTAGGGCCCTCTCCTCACCCACGGTGACTTTTAAACGCACGACAGAATCGCTACAATAAGTCACCGTGGGCAAAGGGGTCTTACTTTTTCAAAGGCATTTTTGTGCCGTTACTGAATCGCGTTAGCATTGCGATAGTAGCGCGACAGTATAGCGCTTGCATCGCGACAGAAGCGCGATAGTATCTCGTTTGCATCGCGATTGAATAACGATTATGTGAGTGAGGGCTCACAGCAAGCGAAGTCGCCTTAAACTTGGTTTTTCACAAACGCTTCCCACTGCATGCATCTTACAAAATCAGGTCCTAAAGTACCTATAACACCAGACAAAACTTTATTTAAATCTAGGCGTTGTTAGTATGAATTGTAAATAAAGAGTCAAATAATTTGTTATCCATCCAGTTATCCACGAGCAATTTTTACTAGCTAGTTATTTTAATTTTTAGTTTTTTGCATTCACAATGCAATTTTTCTGACTGAAAAATGGAAAATGAAGTATTTTAGAAAAAATCGACCCGTCTCACAATCAGCTCCGATGGGACTCGAACTTAGCGAAAGGTAGAAGGTTCGAGTCCTATCGGAGCTGATTGTGAGACGGGTCGATTTTTTCTAAAATAATAGGTCTTTACCTATGAAATTGCCGTTTTGTATGGAGATTTCTGTAATTATTTTTTTTCCATACTAACGTTTTTGTTATTATTTAACGACTAATATTAAGAAAATTTACAAAATTTTACACACGTATTTATGGACATTTTAACTATTAAATGACACATTCGTTAAGAGAAAAAAATTTTTTTTCACTAAGTTACTACTAATAAAGTACGAAATTCTGGAAACAAAAATAGTCGTAACTTTCGGCATAAGTTTTTTCTATGTAAATAATCAAATATCGTGGTTATTAAATTATCAAAAGTTGCTCGATACGGTCTTAATGTAACGCAATATTAAAGAAATAATATATTTATAATATTATAAAAGTTGTTAAGCTTTATGTACAAAAGAAAAAAACGGCAATTTCATATGTAAAGACCTATTACTTCATTTTCCATTTTTCAGCAATTTTTACTAACCAAGAGGTTTTTTACCTGTGTCTACATTTTTGCTTTGTGGTTATCATGTATGATTACTTAATTCGATTATGTACCACTGAAGATATTGTAACTATAAATTTTATGTCAGATGGAAGTAAAAAATATGCTATTTGTTAAGATGGCGGTGGAGGTGTGCATCCGTACATCAGAGGTTTGGCCGCGCCCAGACTGCAAGCTGGGCGCTCCGCCCTCGTACGAGCTGCGCACAAAGACCGTCACCCCACTATACTTCTATGACGATGACAATGTTTTGATGGTGAGATAAACATCTCTACATATAAATAACTAGCTAGACTACACGACGTTATCCCTCAGGAATGTGATATTTTTTCCGTAATAAAAAGTAGCCTATGTCACTCTTCAGCTCCCAAACTATCCCCATACCTAAAATCACAACGATCTGTTATTCCGTTTGACGTGAAAGCCCCGGCAAACAAACAAACACTTTCGCGTTTATAAAGGAGATCAATCGCACTTCATACATTTTTGGACCAAAAAAATTAAAAGTGTCGGCCAACGAAAATAAATTACACATTATTATTGTTAACAGTATTTTGAACATTTTTTGTCAAAACGTCAACAGTGTACGATTAGTGGCCAAGCAGTTATTCAAGTTTGAAAATGACATTATATTTTGTATAAATACGGCGCAAAACAGCAGTGGGACGTTCGTGGGTGGCTTATAACGTGACGAGTAACTGATCATAATGTAATAAACGATATTCTATTTTAAACTTTCGCGTTCCATTATAATGATATAAACAAGAGTAACGGGACTCGCATATAGTACTACATAATAAAATGTCGCGTTGAGTCCCGATAATCTTGTTTAATTAAAACGATATTCTGTTAAACGATTAAGTACTTTATTACTCGGTGGGTCATTCCAATTTGTCCTCAACGTCACGTCGCGTCGTCGCCCTATAACGAGTTGTTTCTTTATTAATACCATTTTAGACGATCCCCCTGATCCTGGAGCTTGAGTACCCCATGATCATCATAGAGCCGGTCGCTGGGATTGACTTCGGCTTCGTGACGGATGGTGACACAAGGAAGTCTTACTTCACAGTCTCGCACACCAGCCGTAAGTCAATTATGTTTAATTAAAATTTTAACAATGAATCATTCGGGCCAATCGGGCTGGTCAAACCAGAACTTAGCATTTCAGATTGTCACATTTTTTAAGCTATATTTTACCTTTATATCTGTTTTTTACCTTAAGGCCGAGGTCGAAGTGGTACTACCACAGCAACGCGACAGCGACGAAAGGAACAATAATTTACGCGTGTCGTTCGTTTCTGCAGTACGGCCTCCAACATATTGTTCGAAATCAAACAACTCTTTACTAATATGACACTTTTATTTCAACTTCTGCACAAATTCACAATCACTTTTACTAAGTTTTCAATGCTTGGTTCTTTTAGGACGACCGTCTAAATCGATGGCTAGCACCGAACTGACGCTCCCGCGGCGTTGCGGCCTACAAGTGCCCTCCCCACTCTAACCATTTTAATTAACTCATTGGTAGAGGGCGCTCGGAGCAACGCCGCGCGTAGCGACGAATCAAACGACTTACTTTTAATATGAAAACTAATCAATTTAATAACTTACAATCGATATTTTAAGTGTAAAATAATATAATGGCTATAAAACATTTATGCACTTTAACAGCTCGGCCATCCTCAATAAGCAAGTCCTCGTGCTTAACATAACAAACAAAGCTTAGTTTTTCTTAAAATACTTAATTGATAAATATAGTTTGATACTCACTATTATCGTACGATATTGATTTAATGGTCATGTTCTATTTATTAATTAAATTAGAACAAATTAAAAATCAAATCATGCCTACATATACCTAATTAATTATATTTTGATTTTAACATTATAGTTTATGTTTACTTATTTATTAAGTATCTTACTATACTTAATCTGATTACATTTTTTACATATATTTTTAATCTTCATTTTTTTCATTATCACTACCCGATTCATCACTGTTGCTATCAAAATCAGTGTTAAAGTTCAACCAAGGCTGAAGCTTATCAATCGCAACAATAGTTTCGTAACGCCTATTATTTTTCGTGTCAAAGGAGTATCCTCGATCACAAACCTTTCATTTGGTAGTAATTTTTTTATGCGATATGGTCCCTGATATTTACCTACTAATTTTTTTGATTTTCCGTCATTATTGGTAACTATTCGTTCAACTCTTACTAATTCACCTTCTTTATATACCCTGCCCTCTTTTCTTGATTTGTTAAACCTTTGTTTATCTTTCTCTTGCTGACACCTAATTTTGTCTCCTGTTTCCTTCCTTAAGTCTGATAGCTCATCAGTACATCTAACGTTAAGCGTGTCGTTAATTATTTCATTTAGGATTGTTTCGGACGTGTTCGTTACTTTGTACCCAAATAAGAGTTCAGATGGACTTTTCTTAGTAGTACTGTGTACAGTAGTATTAATACCCAACTGTATGTCTGAAACGTGTTCATCCCAGGTTCTATCGTCTTTACCGTGTGTTTTTGTTGTGAGAGCATCAAGAATAGTCCTATTGAAACGTTCCACCTGGCCATTTGCCCGAGGTGAAGCGACCGCATTTAAAAAATGTTTTATTCCTGTGCCCTTAATAAAGTTTTGGAAAACATGTGAAGTGAAGCAAGAACCTTGGTCAGAAATGAGGCGGGTTGGAGCGCCAAAATAACTGATGTGGTAAGCTTTGGTATCCCTCACTGGCGTAATGTTAACAAACTTGGTGAAACCATCAACGATAACCAGCAAATAAGAGTTTCCTCTCTTGCTACGTACGAATGGCCCTAAGTGGTCCGCGTGAATAGTGTGAAACGGTATTTCGGTCTTTGGGATAGGGTGTAATTCACCAGCGCGAGGGCCACCCTGAGCTTTGTGATGAGCACACTCCAGACAGGCAGCAACATATTTTTTTACAAATCGACGTAGTTTTGGAAACCAGTAACATTGCCTGATGCGAGACAAAGTCTTCTCAAAGCCAAAGTGGCCCACGTCGTCGTGGTTCATTTTCAGGACTTGCCACCTGACAGCTTTAGGAACGACCCACCGTAATTCATTATTTACTTTACGAAATACACGATCATTCTTTAAACAATAATTATTAGATATATCGACTACTTTTTCAGACTCGGAATCTTTGAGAATATTTTTAATTTTATTTATCTCATCATCCGCCATTTGTACAGTACTAATCCAGTCGTTTTTTTCGATCGACAGTACGTCCAAAACGTGAGATTCCGGGATGGCGGGTGCAACTGGGTTCCGGCTAAGAGCATCCACGTGCGACATACGGGCTCCTGATCGATATTCGAAGTTACAGTCGTACTCCTGAAGTTGTACCCACCACCGCGCGATTCTCGGTACCATGTCACGTTTTGTCATAGCTGTTCGTAAAGCGTTACAGTCAGTTATAATTTTGAAGGGTACACCAAGCAGGTACACACGAAACCTAGCAAGGGAAGCTATGACCGCTAACGTCTCGAGTTCAAAAGAGTGCATCTTTTGTTCATTGACTGTGGTTTTTCTACTATAAAAAGAGATTGGTCTTAGAAGGCCTTCCAAATTCTTTTGGAACAAGACGCCAGCTACCCCGACTTTGCAGGCATCTGTGTGCAACTCTATTGGGAGGGACGGATCATATAGCGCCAAAACAGGCCTCTCAACAAGAGCTTTTTTCAGAGATTCAAAGGCATCATCATGTACATCGGACCAAACCCATGGGCTATTTTTTTTTTAATAAATCGGTTAATGGACTGGCAATGATCGCGAAGTTCTTAACAAATCTCCTGAAGAAGCTGGCTAACCCAATGAACTGGCGGACCTCATGCTGATTTTTAGGTCGTGGAAATTTGCTCACGGCCTCCGTCTTGCGAGGACCAGGACGTATCCCATCAGATCCTACTTGGAATCCAAGATAGTCTATTTGGTCATAGAAAAAGAAACATTTTGACAACTTAAGTGTAAGGCCACCTAATCTTAATAAATTTAAAACCTCTCTCAGGCGACTCATGCCTTCGGTGAAATCATGAGCGGGTATTAAAACATCATCCATGTAAACCACGGCGTACTTAATTTTTGCTTCGGCTAATATTTTGTTAATCGTTCGCTGAAAAGCGGATGGTGCGTTAACAAGACCGAAAGGCATTCTTAGGTATTCATACTGTCCATCCGGCGTAACGAAGGCAGTCTTGTATGTAGAATCTTCCTTAATAGGTATTTGATAGTAGCCGGATGCGAGGTCCAAAGTAATAAACAAAGAGTGGCCTGCCAGTAGGTCTAATTGGTCTTCGACGCGAGGTAACGGAAAATGGTCTTTAATGGTTTTGCGGTTAAGCGCCCTATAATCGACACATAATCGCTTCTCGCCTGTTTTCTTTTTGACGAGGACGATTGGACTCGCGTAAGGTGAAGAAGATTCGCGAACGATATTTGCATCCAACATTTCCTGAACCATTTCCCTAACTTCTGACCTTTCGCTTAAAGACATTCTATAAGGTCTATACACAATGGGATCGGAATCCATCAATCTTATTTCCATTTCATTGACGATAGTAAAACCAAGATCACTTAAGCCTTTTGAAAAACAGTCGCTAAATTCACTTAGCAAGGCTTTGAGTTCCTGCTTTTGATCGTTACTGAGGAGACTGCCAAAATTTACCGTTTCAGGAACATTCGTATCAAGTGATATTTTGCAAACGTCCCTAATAAGAGGGAGTGGAGAAGCGCGAGTAATAAGCGAGTTATTCGCGAACTCTATAGTATTCATGGACATATTTTGGACTAGCAGTCTACCCTTGCCACAAACAATAGCATACTCACCCGGCAAGAGAAAATATTCGCTACCTACTTTGCCTCTAACGCAACCATCGACATATATTCTACCAGAATAAGATTTATTCACTACTATGGGGATCGTTTTAATTTCACATTTAGGGATGGTTACCGTTTCAACCGCCGTAAGATACAATTTATCGTTATTAGTGATGTCTTCAAATATTAACTCTGATGGTGTTTTCGTAATTATTATACTAGGGTGTTCTGTAAAGTTATGGCCCAACAAGACTGGTTGTTTAATGGCATCGTCGTCTACAACATACATTTCTATCGGTAACTTAATGCCTTGTACATTAACGTTTACTTTTAATCGCGCTTTACATTGCACTTGATTTTCACCTATCCCTCTTAGCACCGGAAGGTTACTTGTCTCGAGTAGGATGCCCAAATTAATAGCATTAGAAAAGCGTATGAGTGAACATTCGCTGCCTAGGTCTACGTAGGATAGCAAGGCTTTGCCATTTACTTCGATTAATATTAAGTATTTTTCTTTGGCTTTTCCAAGTAAATCAGCGTCACTATCTGGTATCCCAACGGTACTACGGCTGCTTTTGTCACCAACGCAAACCCTGAGAACCTCTTTTCCCTTCTCATTAGATTTATCATTATTTCGACTTTTCTCAGATTGTATATACGGACAAGATGTGATTTTATGACCGATTCTATGACAGTTACTACACTTTTCGATCGGTTATGGACAGAAAAAACTAGGATGCCCTTCTACCCCGCAGTTAAAACATTTTACCGGAGGTTTGCTCGTGCCTGCTAACCCTCTGTTAGTACTTGGGGGGTTATTCTGTATTTGCCGTTTGTCTAGCCTAATTTTATTTGTGTTAAGAATACTTTCTCTACGATTTCCAATTTTAACTGTCTTCAAGTATCTAAGAACTTGTTCGGGGGAGTCGAACTGGACTGCTTGCGCACCTAGTCTTATGCTTCTATCTTCAATGCCGTGCAAAATGCAATCTACCGCCTGCTTACCGGCTATTTTACAACGATTTAATAAATTTAATTTCGAATAGAAATACTGTTCTAACGGCTCCCCATACCTAACCCTCAGTGCTAGCATTTCGGTTAATAACTCTGCAAAGTTTTCACTATACGGAAACGATTCAGTTAATTTAGTCTTCCATTCTGCCCATGTATAACGTACACTAGGTAAACTCTGGTACCATGATTTAGCGAGACCAGAAAGTTTGGGTAGAGCGTAATGAATTACCTCCCTTTCGTCCCAGTTATAAATTATTGCGCATTCCTCAACCTTGGTCAACCAATTAACAATACTTTGATTTTTCGCAAGAGGATCGAACTCTGGAATCACATTGTTTGTAGCAGAAAGTTTATTTTGGCTTGACTTGGCAATATCTTTAAGAGCATTTACAAATTTTGATAAAATGTCACTACCGCTACCGCCCGAGCTTTCGGGAAGAACATTATCGCATTCATACCTGGCACGTCTTTGAGGTGGAGAAGAATCCGTCCGTTATGTGAGAATTCATGGGTTTCGCGTGTCGCTGATGGTCGTGGGGTCCGACTCCTCTGTCGTTTTCTCGCTCTGCTTCGCTCGCCGATGTCGTAATCCGCGTTCAAAGCGTATGGCTCCTCGGGTCCATCGTATGCTCGTCGTTTCAATTCTTCTTTTAATTCGGCAGCAGAAAAAGATCGAAGTGGGATCATTTTTGAATGGCATCTCGACCGAGAGCGTCGCTCTAGCTCACCGTTCTCGGCCCTGTGTCTAGATTGTGAGCGTTGCTCTAGCTCACCGCTCCTACGTCTGAGTTGGGATCGCGAGCGTCGCTCTAGCTCACCGCTCTCAATACTGTGTCTAGATCTTGAGTGTTGCTCTAGCTCACCACTCTCATTTTCGCATCTGGCTCGCGAGCGTCGCTCTAGCTCACCGCTCTCGAGTCTCCGTCTAGGTCGTGAGTGACGCCCTAGCACATCACTCGCGTTCTTTTGTCCTGATGATGAACGTTGCTCTAACTCTTTGTTTAAAGAACTTTGACGAAACTGCGATGTCCGCTCTATTTCGTCAGTCAGCAACCTATGTCGGAGGATAAGCTCCTCATCCTCGTCATCGCGGTTTTGCACAGTATGTTGGATCAAGAGAACCGGCGAGTCACCTGCAGTTCCCGAACGTTCTCTGCTCCGGCTACTTTCTCGTCGATTAGTCTCATCCATTCTAGAACTCGAAAATAAATAGCTGGTATTAATTGTTAGCTCACTAGAGCAACAGGATGTATTTATGTGTGTTGATAGCAGCCACGATTGACATAAAGTTTAAACGAAATTACTTTTTGTCTAGTTTTAAGGCCTCAAAACAAAGTTACGTGAGGAATTTTATAAATTTTAGCCTTAGTAAGCAATGCACAGAAGCACTCATATAGAAGAACCAAAAATATTTGTACAGATGAACACAGATTAGACTTAAGACAATTAAGATTATGTAATGGGACTGGAATATATAATTTATGAATAGGACTTAATTTTAATTAATCTTGTATAATCCTACATGCCGCCCCGTGACTGGCCGAGTAAGAGAAACAAAAAATAAATATGAACTGTATAGTATAACATCCATTCCATGTAACCTTATTCGAATGCAAATAAACATTATTTCATTTCTGTCGTTTCATTTCATAGTCATGAGAATTTGTCTTTAGAAAAACCACCTGATGCATCCAGAGAGTAGCCCCGGCAATGCACAGGAAGCTTTCATAGATCACTGCCTGTCATATCCAGAGAGTAGCCCCGGCAAATATGAAAGACAGGAACCAATCAAATCAGTCATTTATCTAAATTTTAGTCTTGTATATGAAAAAAAAAACTGCATGACGCATCCGAAGAGAATCCCCAGCAATAAGCAGGAATCTTTTTATCGATCGCTGTCCATCATATCCGGAGAGTAGCCCCGGCAAATATGGAGGACAGAAACCAATTCCGTCATTTATCTAGATTCCTAATACTATAAAAAAAAACCACCTGACGCATCCGGAGAGTAGCCCCGGCAAAGCGCAGGAAGCTTTTATCGATCACTGTCCATCATATCCGGAGAGTGGCCCCGGCAAATATGAACGACAGCAACCGACGTTTATCACTGACGGATATTGTTCGTTATGGAATCTAATTTATTTATACTTAGTTTCCAAAGGATTTTAAGTGAATATTCCAGTAATTCAAGCAGTAATTTTATTAATTGACTATGAAAAGAGTGGAAAGAAAAAAAAGGGAAAGAAAAAGAATAAGAAAATTGTGTTACTTACGTGGACGTGAAATGAGAGTTCTTTCAGACTCTCATATATCCCACTTCTGAGTTGTTCGAAATCAAACAACTCTTTACTAATATGACACTTTTATTTCAACTTCTGCACAAATTCACAATCACTTTTACTAAGTTTTCAATGCTTGGTTCTCTTAGGACGACCGTCTAAATCGATGGCTAGCACCGAACTGACGCTCCCGCGGCGTTGCGGCCTACAAGTGCCCTCCCCACTCTAACCATTTTAATTAACTCATTGGTAGAGGGCGCTCGGAGCAACGCCGCGCGTAGCGACGAATCAAACGACTTACTTTTAATATGAAAACTAATCAATTTAATAACTTACAATCGATATTTTAAGTGTTAAATAATATAATGGCTATTTACTTATTTACGTCCAAACTCCGCCAATCCCAGGCGGAGACTGAAGAATTAGCTGAGAAACGGTGCACGATGCATTTTGGGATACTAGTTATTGACTATCAATATAACAAAAAAAATTTTTAGTAACTTCCCTAGATATGACTAAGAACTACTTACACAAAAAAAATTAGCTTGATTACTCAAATAGTTATTGAGATAATTGAGTTTAAGACGGAAAAAAGGGGTCTAGAAAATCATTTTTTTAGTAAATTGTATTTATGCACTTTAACAATATCATTATGTTTATTTGAGTTGTTTTCACAAAATCGCCATCGCGTCGCGTCGCGCCGCAGTCGCCCGTACTGGCACGACATCGGCCTACCTATCAATGTGTAAGACATCGTCGATATTCAAAAGAAACATTTTGAAAGTAAACTTGGAAAATGATTTCTCTAAAAATTTACTCTTTTTATGACAAGTCGACGATTTTTGCCTACTACTTTAATATTTTATTGTCAACCAAACAAAATTTGTACCTACGCAAAATGACAACTCAATCGGAAGTGGGTAAATTTAGCTTGCAAGATTTCACCCGAACGGACATACATACATACACTGCAAGTTAAATAAAAGCTTGTAAAAAGTCCCAATCTATAAATTTTTGGTCGACACACGTTTGTGCCATTTAATTTCCTTATAGGTTCAGAGACCATCGAGTTGGTGACCTCTTGGCTGGGCAGTCCTGACTTCAGGCTGTGGCCGCAACACCTGAGTCTATCACCGGGAGCTGCCGGCCGGGTCTACGTGCAGTATATTTCTCAGTAAGTGTTACACAATATTTCCGTTCATTTCTAGTCGCTAATATTCACCATTTTTGGCAACCATGTAACAGATGATGAAGCTTGATTTAGAATGATGTTAAAGCAAATTCTCTTATAACGCTCAAAACACGGTAAAAGCGTTTATCGAGTTTTTTATGTAACAATCCCGGAATTTCCTCCAAATCCGAAATACTCTCTTTATCCGCAAAACTCATTGAAAGTTTAGGAAACCGCTTATTTACACAAAACGATTGCTCCTCGCATCCTTTATTACAAACGCGGGAAATACGTCACGAATTGAAAGGAACGAGATACTCGTCGGGTTAAAATCGAGCTGGTCGCAATCGTGCCGATTGGAGCATGGAATTTGGCGTCGGAATTGACAGATCCGCTCGGATGGGTTACAATCAAACTCTAGTCGTATTAACAAAAATGATGTTACAAAGACCAGCCAGCGCCGTGAGTTTTTGTTTTTCATGTTTTCGAAGGAAAGAGATAGAGAGCCAAATAATTCAAAATGTTATTATGATAATACGGTGTCTTCAACGGGTGTCTACCTATCGAATGTCGTGCGCTTGGTCTATCATATCATAATGAACCCGATGAAATATGTTTAGTTAATGTTTTTCGAAATATTAGCTACACAAAACAAGTTTTCATTTTGAATTATCTTGAATATTTTCAAAGATATAGGACTTCAAACTTTATAATTAGACAAGGACAGGACGCTATCTTAGTGACGTCAGTGAGTTAGTAGCGTCATAGTCACGCCATAGAAGATTTCGTTTTAGAAAGAGACAGCTATAGTCAAAATCAAACAGACTATAATTCTTTTATTATAAAACAGATTCAAATTATTTTTTCACATTTGGTATTCTTAATTGCAATATTTTTTAACGTCATCATTAAATATCTACATTTCAACAACAGTAAAATACCCTACTATCTAAGCCCATGTTAATTTCATTAAGAAATTGTATCATGGAAAATTGATAACGGATAAATATTTACTTATATACTTTTTGTTTGTAAATACATACTTAATATACATAGTAAACACCCAGACCAAGACAAATAGACATGTTCATGCACACAAATATTTGTCTTGTTCGGAATCGAACCCGAGACCTCTGGCGCAGAAGGTGGGTAGCCTACCCCTGCGCCAAGTCGGTCCTCATATTATAATATAACTTTCCTAGCTGTACGAGTACTTATCTTGGTAACAGCTTCGTATTGAGGCGGGTCGTTACGTTCCCTAAAATATGGTTGAGCGAAGCGATGGCTGGTTCATGCGTCATGCTCGTGAATGGGTGCTGCCAGTGGGAATGGGTCTGCTCTTATCTGCTTGCCTTAAAATGTGTTTTCTTTTGTTTTTATTCATTTTATTAAGAATTACATTTGAAACATGTATGGCGCAACTTGCAGTATATAGTAGAATTGTCTTTTGTTTTTAACTAATAATAAAGCTTTAAGTAGAGTTCCTAAGTAATTGAAAATTGTTCACCGCTATGATCATTAGTTCACCTATACTTAACTGTATTTATCATAACCCATTGTGTAATTGTGATGGAAACTGACCTTAGTCAAGTCATACCATGTTAAGGTCATTTTTCAATTTGACGACTCCATATGAAATAAAACAGGGAGAAAAAAACAACCCTTGGAGTTTCTTGCCGGTTCTTCTCCAAGGTCTCCCGCTGTAGGGTTTGCGACCCGATGGCGTAGCTTCTATGACGTTCACAAGTATTGTAAATTACAATCTAAATTGAATAAACATATTTGAATCTTGAATCTTGAATCTATTACACGATCGCCAAGGCAAGACACGGAGGCGCAGCTGACGGCGCAGCTATAGCATCCAATGAGCTATAGCTCTATGACCCAGGCAAAGTAAAGAACGAGTGTTTTAACTGCTTACTAAAGATCTGAAGCGAGTTCTGTTGTATCGTCTGGCCGTCAGTACAGTCAGCGTCAAATTGATATAAGCGTCTAAAGTATTCAAAAAGATCTGAAAAACATAAACGCAATTTGATCTAAGCAGTTCGAATCATCATATTGTTGTAAGCGCGCAAGATGTTCAAAATTTCTTGACACATTGTTTCATACTTATATGAGCAGTCAGAGTGTTCAAAATTATCTAAGCAAACAAAGCTCTCAAAGTTATCTGTGCAATATGGTGTTGTACATTATGCACAGATATTTTGAGAGCTTTGTTTGCTAAGATATTTTGAACACTCTGACTGCTTATATAAATATGAAACAATGAATGCTTAAATATTTTGAACACCTTGCGTGATTACAACTATAAGATGATTCGAACTGCCTAGATCAAATTGCGTTTATGTTTTTCAGATCTTTTTGACTACTTTAGACGCTTATATCAATTTACGCTGACTGTACATGGCACAAAATAAAGGGCCCTACAGGCTATCAGTCCGCCTGTTGGCAAGGGTCTGTCAGTTAGCCGCAACAGGCCACATCTCACAGTTCCCTTTAAGGTTTAGGACTGGCGGCTTATGCACAGGCATTGTGTGTGGCCGCTGGGTTGCGCGGATCAATGTCGACAGTTATCGGCCGGACAGAAACAACCGCCTAAATCTAAAACGACGACCATCAACTGCTAGTGTGTGGCCTCAAAGCCGGCTTTCGACTATTGCCGACAGGCAATGATCGGTCTAGTTATTTTTAACCGACTTCTAAATCAAAAAGGAGGAGGTTCTCTATTCGTCTGTATGTGTTTTTTTTTTTTTGTGTATGTCCACCGATTACTCGAAGACGGCTGAACCGATTGAAATGGTTCGAACGTTATTACATCAGGTTGGTTTCCAAGTTGTTTTTTGTCCCATTTTTTGAAATTTTGAAATCGGTTCAGTAGTTTTCAGGAAATCTTGAAAATACTGTCGTTTTCGTTACCACTTTATGTGAATTTAATACGTATCTTTAGGGATAACTCCTTTGTTTATAAACCGATTTAGATGATTCTTGTTTTGTTAAAAAGGGGATACCTCAAAGTATTTTAACCGACTTCGAAAAAGGAGGTTTTCAGTTTGATCACATACCTATTTACCAGAAAACACGTAAATTGCCTGCACGATGCACTAAAAAGAGTGAAATAAAAATTATTTTTATAACAAAATAAAACCGCCTTCAAAAAACCACATCAAAAAAGTAAGAAATAATTCCTCACCAAATAAATAACGTAAGTACTTTGAAGTCGGGCAGGTTTTAACAAAAACAACAAAAAATTGTACATGTTTCACGCCCGACTTCAAAGTACTTACGTTATTTATTTGGTGAGGAATTATTTCTTCCTTTTTTGATGTGGTTTTTAATTTTTAGTTTTTTGCATTCACAATGCAATTTTTATAATAGAAAAATGGAAAATGAAGTATTTAGAAAAGTGGTTTGAGCAGTCGCCCGGAAAGCGAAAGGTCGTGGGTTCGAGTCCCATCGGAGCTAGTTGTGAGACGGGTCGATTTTTTCTAAATACTTCATTTTCCATTTTTCTATTATAAAAATTGCATTGTGAATGCAAAAAACTAAAAATTAAAATAACTTGCAATAGTAATTTCATCTTTAGCGATTGCCAAATACCTGGAAAGGTATTTTTAATACAGTTGCGAAAAAATTAAGCAATTTAATAAAATAATAAAACACAATAAACTCAACTAACTAATCGTAAAAGAATATAAGCAGAGACTTTTTGATGAAACACATTGATGAAATTAACGCTGACTATACAGCGTGTAAGAAGTATTGGATAAATTCGACGCTTCTCGTAACGACTCCGTAGCTCAGTGGTTAGAGCAGTCGCCAGGAAAGCGAAAGGTCGTGGGTTCGAGTCCCATCGGAGCTAGTTGTGAGACGGGTCGATTTTTTCGAAATACTTCATTTTCCATTTTTCAATGATCGGTCTAGTTTGTGGCCGATGGCGGTCTCTGATGGCAGACGGCTTATCCGATCTAGGACCGAAGCGGACTGATAAACTACTGTGGGGCCCTTAATGTTCGGTACCCGTCAGTCGCGTTTATTCCATGCCCTGTTCCGACAGCCAGACGTTACGTCTTATCCCAGTTTCAGATCTTCAGTAGGCAGTTAGAATAAACACATCTTAGATTTCTGCGCGAACTGTCCATATAAATAAAACACTTTCATGGATTTTTTTACGCAATTTTTTCAACAACTTGGTTAAATTTTAGTAACTTGGTTAAATTTTAGTTGTTTCAAAAATTTAAAAAAACACTAAAATTTAACCAAGTTGTTGAATAAATTGCGTGAACAAATCCGTGAAAGTGTTTTATTTATATAGGCAGTTAGAATACTCGTTCTTTACTCTGACTCAGGTGGCGTAGCGGGTTAACCGCCCAGCCTTGACGCGAAACCTATTAGACTTGGCGGGAGGGCTGGCTGCGCCGAGGGACATGCTCTGGGTCTGACCTTGTCCAACATGCCATTTCGTATGCCTAAAGATAGCATTCTCCTCTTGTTACAAAAAAAAAGGTTAACCGCCCAGCCTTGACGCGAAACCTATTAGGCTTGGCGGGAGGGCTGGGTGCGGCGAGGGACATGCTCTGGGTGTGACCTAGTCCAACATGCCGTTTCGTATGCCTAAAGATAGCATTCTCCTCTTGTTACAAAAAAAAAGGTTAACCGCCCAGCCTTGACGCGAAACCTATTAGGCTTGGCGGGAGGGCTGGGTGCGGCGAGGGACATGCTCTGGGTGTGACCTAGTCCAACATGCCGTTTGGTATGCCTAAAGATAGCATTCTCCTCTTGTTACAAAAAAAAAAGGTTAACCGCCCAGCCTTGACGCGAAACCTATTAGGCTTGGCGGGAGGGCTGGGTGCGACGAGGGACATGCTCTGGGTGTGACCTAGTCCAACATGCCGTTTGGTATGCCTAAAGATAGCATTCTCCTCATGTTACAAAAAAAAGGTGGCGCATCGGGTGCGTGGAGGGCATGGCGCAGGTGACAGCTCGCGGTGGCGCGGGCGCGTGGTGCCGCGCGAGCGTGGTCGCGCGCGCCGTGCCTGCGCGGGACTACCACCGCCACGCCCCGGCGCACGACCACACCGATGACGAACACCTGCTGCCGCCGGGACTCCTGCTGTGAGGTACGGCACTAAGGTTTAAGGCGCTACTCGGAAAAAAATGGCCTTTTTGATTTAAAACTATAGGACGGTTAGAGTTGTTAGAAATCTGATAAAAAGATATATATTTCTTCATACCTTTATCTAGATTCGTATAGTTTCAAAAACACGATTTTATGATTTTGCCTATTTTCAAAAAGACCTCTAAAAAATACGAAAATTCAAGATTATTCTTAAACGGGGTTACAAATACTATTGGAAATTGGTTTAATGAGTGGACACCAAAAATATTTAGGATCGTGTAGAAGCATTTTTTAAAAATCGCTATAGTTTTTTAATACGAAGTGATTTTGTGTTTTTTTTTTTGCCTAATCTGCAAAATCGGTCTTGCTCCCGCGCGCGTCGTTTTCTCCTTGCTATCTAGCTTCAGCACAATTTTTCCGAGTATCGCATTAATAATCACAGAAAACAAGAAAGACGGAAGCAGTTACTTATGTGGCGACATCTAGACGACGCGCACATGGACGCATAGCACGGGGCTTTAACCATCGTAGTGATAGATGGCGCTAGCAGTCAATGACAGGTTTAGTGAAGAACCTACATCGCGCTCACGAAGTTATCACGCAACTTAGCATCCGATACACAATCATTGGACAGTTGTCCCCGGGCTAACAACACCTAGCCCGGAAGGAAGACACACCATCAGTCTTCCTTTACAGTTGCATCATCCCCACACTTACTTGCGGACAATGAGCAAATGTGGCAAAGCAGACAGGGTTTGAAAATATTCGCAAACTATTTCAACGTTTATGTAACGTTGAAGCAAGTGGGAAGCAACTTAAGTGGGAATTCTCTAGTCTATACTAATATTATAAAGAGGAAAGATTGGCTTGTTTGTGTGAATTGAATAGGCTCCGAAACAACTGGACCGAGTTAGAAAATTCTCTGTCCATTAGAAAGCTACATTCATCCAGAGTGACATAGGCTATACTTTTTGGCCCGATATTACCACGCGAACGAGGACCACGCGGGTAAAACCGCGAGGATCCGCTAGTAAACTACAAAACAAAATAAATTTGCATAAAATTTTTTTGTACACAGGTTTAGACTATGATGATGCCCTGTTCAAAATCTATTCAAGAGTTTGAACTTCCGAAGAGGATCCTGTTTCAGTGCCTACTCAATATCACATTCAACATCCAATTGCTGACTATTTAAAGACATTATTGTCACACGACTCATATTATCATTACACCAGTGGACCTCAAGAGTATGTCAAACTGAAAGGGATTGTGATACGATAGCTGTCCTGGTTGTGTTTAGAACGACTATTTATAAAAAAAGGATCTATAATGTCTAGAAGACTCATTTGAATTAAATAAAAAGTATGTTTTCAAGACTTTGTTTCAATAAAAGTTTATTCAACAAGATGTAACGGCGCGTTAAGTAAATCAAACAAACATTTGGTTATGTAATCCCATACTGATAAGTGTGGCGTTGCATCTGAAACGGAATTAATTATATTAGTATTAAAATAATATTGTATAACTAATTCATTACATACATTTAATATTAAGCAATAGTAATTAACTAACTTAAAATTAATATTAACTTATTATTAATTAACTTAAAACTATAAACACAAAATTATATAACTTCATTACTTACATTAAAACTTATAATCAAATCATTTATATACATTTATACAACTATTATAAACTCATTAGATTAACATAATATTATTGTAATAGATTTAATTCAAATTAATTTTAACTATAAAAACAGAAATTGTAAAACTCAAGAAATGCTATAAATTAACTTACCTCAATTTGTATCGCAGCTCCCGAGACGCATGCGCGCTTATCAGTTTCTTTTGTTCTCCAAACCAGCTATAAAAAACTATGCGCCCCGCTCTCGGCAGCGCGCGCGCACCAGTGCTCTGCCAGACGTCTTTGAGTTCACTCCTTATTCATTTGCCTAGCGCTTCCCGCCTTTTTATCATTTGTGTTTACGTTCTGCTTGTGCAAACCATAGAATAGTGCTTTCGTTTCTTCCTATGCTTGTATGGAATGCTTTTTGGATTGCCTACATTAAACGTAAGTCAAGTGCAGTCCGTAGTATTATTCAAGTGAAACCCTCACGACAACAAATACTACAATAAGTAAACTAAACATAAAGTTATGCAACATACCTAGCATATAGGAAGTGTTCAGTACACCCCTGCCTATACCGCGGAATCAGCATGGCGCAGTGGAAGATTTATCATGAGTAGACTCCGGACAAGAACTAGGTTTCAGCGGGGATGTAACTGAACAATTGGACTGCGATACACAGCGACTTAATTTAAATTGTGAAGTAAGGTGAATTTTACATACGGTCTGTGCTGTAGAAAGTCCCTGGGCAGCGTGGGGATGGGGCGCGTGCCCCTGGTAACTTCTTCTTCTGCAGACCTTTCCCGTTCGTCACCTTACTCACAAAACCCATACACAACACAGCGGTCCCAAGACACTGGGCGCTTCAACAATATACCAACACACACGGGGGAGCTTTTTTATCAAGATATATTGTCCCGACAACAACGCGTGGTCGAAAATTATCTTTATTTCAAAACGCCGCGACCGGGCCACTCCTCAAGATGGCTTCAAAAACTTGGTCGTACAAAACGGGATCACAAGGATAATTCAGGATTCAATTCAAACTCGATATGCCAGGCATATTCAACGCGAGCGGTTTTTAACAATTCAGCAAAATTAATCCGACATTTTGTTACAAGAATTCCAATCAAGTGTCACTGTCAACTTTAAGTGACAGCTAATGTCAATTTGACGTGACATTAGCGATGCGTTCAGAAACGTCGATCTTTTCCGAACATCCCCCCGCCCCGGACCGTTAAGAACGGTACGTCAATCTACGGGTAATCGGGAGAGCCCACTAACTGCTCTCTTCAAAACCGAATCTCGAACCAAAACCTCAGCAAAACGAGGAACTCCGTCAGTTCCGGGGTAGAGTTTAACAATGCGCCCCCTTCGCCAACATAGGGGCGGCAGGTTAGCATCCTTAATCAACACGAGGTCGCCAGTCTGGGGTGGGGTGGTTTTATCTGTCCACTTCACGCGCTGTTGTAGGATATGCAAATACTCCATCGACCAACGTGCCCAGAAGTTTTGGGACATCTGTTTCAAAAGTTGGTATTGCGACAAACGATGGGATCCTACATCCTGAATCGGATATTCAGGCAACGCCAAAAGGGGCTGTCCGATCAAGAAATGACCTGGGGTCAACGCTTCCAGGTCATTCGGGTCCGAAGACAACGGGCACAAGGGTCGCGAGTTGAGGACGGCCTCAATTTTACAAAATACCGTATCAAGTTCCTCAAACGTGAGAATAGTTTCTCCAATCACGCGACGCAAGTGTGTCTTGGCAGCCTTTACACAAGCTTCAAAAATTCCTCCCCAGGTCGGACAAGCTGGAGGGCTAAACTTCCAGATTATCCCACGCCGGGAGAGGGTGGTTCCAATGTCTATTTTATTATCAACAAAAAACTTAACTACTTCCTTAAGATAATTACACGTTCCCTTATAATTAGTACCACAATCGGAACGTATCAATGTCGGCAGTCCTCTACGGGAAACAAATCTGCTCAAGGCGGCGACAAAGGCTTCAGTAGACAATTCCGAGACAATTTCCAAATGGACAGCCTTGGTGGACAAACACACAAACACGCACAAGTACGCCTTATAGGTTTTAGCATTACGCAGTCTCGAAGCCTTTACCGTAAAGGGACCGGCGAAGTCGGTGGCGACTCCGGCAAAAGCTCTACATTCCGTGACGCGATCAGCAGGCAAATCACCCATCTGGGGCTGCATGGTCGCGGCCTTCAATCGATAACAAGGCAGGCAACGGAAAACCACAGTGCGAATGGCTCGACGAGCAGACAAAATCCAAAATTCACGCTGCAAAATGGCCAACAAAGCATTACAGCCAGCATGTTGTGCATTCACATGGCGATCTGTTATTATCAGTTGAGTCAAATGTCCGGCTTTAGGTAACAAAAGGGGGTGACGAGCTCCATACGGCAGGTTCGCATTTCGAAGTCTTCCGCCGACTCGCAAAAGCCCACTCTCGTCCAGGAAGGGATTCAATCGCGATACCGCGCCCTTCAACTTGCGACGGCCTAAACGCAAAATTTCAATCTCGGACTCAAAACTATCAGCTTGTACTCTCCGGACCCAAAACAAGAGCGCGTCCCTACGCTCGTCCGGAGTGAGAACCGACGAATCACGCCTCGCGCGTGGGTTTCTGCAATTGTACGCAAAACGTCTGATCCAAGCGGTAACACCAAGCAGCTTCTGTAAGGAGCTGTACCAATCCAACAACAAATCCTTTTCCCCGGCGGGGTTAGTCTCCAGGACGCATGCCCGCATATCAGGAACGGCTACGTTCGACAACGCTGGAGAGGGCGGCCACTCCGACTCAGGCCGCATCAACCACTGTGGGCCCCACCAGAGGGGGTGGTTAATTAGGGTTGGGGCTGCACAACCCCGAGACGCACAATCCGCGGGATTCATGGTTCCCGGCACGTGTCTCCAAATCAACTCGATGTCGGAATTACAAATCTGCGACACTCGATTGGCCACAAACACGTCCAAGGTGTGCGCCGGAGCCTTCAACCAACAAAGGACGACCTGACTGTCCGTCCAAGCATAAACCTCTTGTATCTTAATAGATCGACCTAATGTGAGCCATACGTGGTTCAACAAACGCATTAGGAGGGCAGCTCCACACAATTCCAACCTCGGGATCGTATGACGAGTCCGAAGGGGAGCGACTTTGCTTTTCGCTATCACCAGATGCACAGCAACAACTCCGTCAACAGTAACGGTGCGGAGGTACACGGCCGCAGCAAATCCACGTTCGGAGGCATCGGAAAAGCCGTGAAGAGTAACTTTACAATTTTCAGAAGGGAGGAATAGCCTCGGCAAATGCACTTCATTAATCTCGGGGAGGGATGAAACGAAGCTCGACCAATCTCGGAGTAACTCGTCCGAGAGGGGTTCATCCCACGACACACCCGAAGCCCATAACCGTTGCAAGAAACACTTGGCCATAAACAGCACGGGGCAAATCCACCCATTGGGGTCAAAGGTACGTGCGACAGTAGACAATACTAAACGCTTGGTCCAGACTTTCGGTGGTCGTAAATCCACACAATAAGTGAACGTGTCAGAGACCGGTTTGTACTGTACGCCAAGGACGGTCACCACATGGGGATTATCAACATTTTCGAATAGGTGGGGGTCCTGCTGGTGCTCTTCGGGCAAACCTACCAGTACATCAGGCGAGTTGGATATCCATTTCCTCAACTCGTAACCTCCCGACTTCAAAAGGGCGGTGAGTTCGTCTCTCAGGACAATCGCCTCTGAGACAGATGAGGCGCCCGTGCAAATGTCATCCACATAGACGTCACTGGCCAAAATGGCGGAGGCGCGAGGGTATCTCAAGCGCTCCTTCTCGGCCAACTCCAACAAAGAACGAATCGCAACAAACGGGCTCGAAGCCAAACCGTACGTATTCGTATTCAATTCATAAATCAACAAGGGGTCCCTAGGACTCTCTCTCCACAAAATCAATTGGTACCTCCTATCCTCTGGATGGATGACCGTTTGTCTGAACATCATCCGGATGTCAGTCATAAATACAATTTGGTGCCGCCGGAAGTTGGTCAAAATGTCTGAGATCTCCGTGTGCAGCTTGGGACCTACATGCAGACACTGGTTCAAGGACGCTCCAGTAGAGGTGGGAGCCGAACCGTCAAAGACCACCCGAATCTTTCCGGATTTCAAAACGGCGTGGTGCGGCAAAAAGAAGTGCTCAACGGAGCGCCAATCCAACTCGCTCACGGACATGTGCCCTAACTCCTCATACTCCCGCATGAATTCAACATACTTCTGGCGGAAGACCGGATCCTTGCTCATGCGACGCTCCATCGCCACTAGCCTACGTTCCGCTAGCGGTCGGGATTCGCCCAGAGGAGGTCGGCCGGCACGAAAGGGGAGACGGGTGATCAAACGACCAGAGCGGAGGCGACCAGTGTTATTCTGGTAATACAACTCGCATTCATCCGCTACTGGGTCGACCCGCGGGGCTGGTGTAGGTTCGTCAACCTCCCAAAACTTCTGCACCACTTCGGAGAGAGACACATTAAAAACAAGACCGCGATCCTCATCAAGGGAATCCAAAACGCGGCGAGCAGGGCCCATCACAACTGTACTGAGTGTCGTCTGCAGAGCTACCAAGCCATCTGGCTGCAAAACTCGCTTCCCCGTCAACAAAACTCGCCCCAGGACATCGGCTCCAAGGAGAGCATCAATCGGGCCTGGGCGGAAGAAATTTGGATCGGCGAGTGGGGAATCAGACACCAAAGACAACATACTCGGTCCCAAGTCAACTGAAGGTTGACGGCCAACAACTGTGTCCAACACAATCGCCGAGGTCTTAATGCCTGGCGTGGACTTATTACGTGATGTAAATGTGAAGTCAACATGCCCTAACAACCCGGGGACTTTCACATCGCCAACACCTCTCACGCCTTCCGTGTGGGGGTGCACCTTGAGGCCCAACCGCCTAACTAACCAAGATGACACAACACACCCCTGAGCACCGGAATCCAACAAGGCGCGAACTTCCACAAGGTCGCCATTCAATCCCCTGACAAGCACAGAGGCCGTGGGCAACAAAACGGTCTCTGGAGGGGTGGCTACAATCGACCGTAAACACGTTGATTGCTAGTATGTGGGGTCCCCAGACGTCCCCCCATGGTAAGGGGGTCGCTCATAGCGATCCAGTGGGTCCCATTCTCCCACATACTGCCTACGTCCAATTCGACCGGTATCAGGCAGGTTATAGCTCCCGGCCCCTTGAAGACGGGGCGGGCGCCGCTCCAAACGCGGGTATTCGGCGAGCGGCGGCGAGAATCGGTGCCTAGCACCCACCGTGTACGTCGCCCCATAGTCGCGGGGGCACGGTGACCGATTTTCAGAAGGGGGGTCCCGGGGACCCCCGGCTGTGCGAGGCTCAACACGTTGCGGGGGGCTTCTACGACCTCCCGCATCGCTCGCAAAATCGAACCCCCTAGTTGGGGACCGATTTCTCATGGGGGGGTCCGTGGGAACCCCGCCCGTGCGAGGCTCGAAACGTCGCGGGGGGCCTCTACGACCTCCGGCAACGCTCGCATAACTCATCCCCATCCTTGGGGATCGGTTTCCCATGGGGGGGTCCCTGGGACCCCCGCCCGTTTGAGGCTCCAAACGTGGCGGAGAGCGTCTGGGGCCACTCTGGTGGCCACTAGAACTGCTGCGGGATGCAAACACCGCGGGGGGTCCGAGACCCCCACCCATACGAGGTGATCCTGCAGCGACACGCTGCGGCGCTCCGCCGCCCTCTGGGCTGTTCATGCAGAGGAGGGGATGGTGGTTGCCCTTACAAAAGCGGCATGGGTGCGCTTGGGTACATTCGCGCTGTATGTGCAGGCCCAAGCACGAGTAGCACCATGTCCGTTGTCGCGCGATCGCTCGACGGCCTTGGACGCGCTGGTCGAGGAACTTATCACAACGGGTCGTGCTGTGACCCGGTTCCCGACAGTACAAGCAGCGGGCGGTCTCCTGGACGGCGGCATAGCGGCCGGGCGCGCGAGGGGCCATACGCCCCCTACGGGGGGGTCCGGTGGGGGATCTACTCTGTGGCACAGGTCGTTCGGGTCCCATAGGACCGGCCAGAGAGGAATTATCTGCCAGTCTACTTTCTCCTTCCAGGAACGTCAAGAGGTCCGAGAAGGGTGGCAGATAAGTCGCACTATCCCCACCATACTGCTGCTCAAAACGGACCTTAACAGAGTCCGGCAACTTTCCCAGGACAATGTGCAGTAACAAAAACGACCACTGCTCCACTGGGAGTTTTAAGTTTTTTAATGCGTTGTAGGCAACCAACAGCGGATTCAACAAAGCCACTCTCAAGTGCATCACGCTGGCAACGCGGGGTAAATTCAAAATGGCGGCAACATGGTTGTCCGCCAGACGTCGTACGTTCTGGTACCGACGGGCAATCAAATCCCTAGCAATAGGGTAGTTTTCATCCGAGGGGGCCAAATGTTGAAGCGATTCAAGGGCCTCCCCTTCCAACACGGATAACAGGTAGGCCAACTTCTGGCCCTGGGTCAAATCGTCCCGGGCATGTACAAGACTATCAAAAATATTAATAAAGCCCTCCCAGTCCTCTAGACGACCAGCAAAACGCCTTAAGTCTAAGGGGGCCAATCTAGCAAAGAGAGGGGGCATACTCTTAGATGTGACCGGGGACGGGCTCGGATCATTCTCTCTTGCCACTTGCAAAGGTCGAGCCACCTGAGTAATTCTGTCCGCAAAATCATAACACTGGTCCACATCCAAACCGACTTCTTGTCGCATTTCCACCTCGGCCTCAACAGTCCTTTCCAAAAATAAGGCATACTGCTCATCAACAACAGCCAAACGTATGGGCAGATCTACGTATCTGTTCAACAAGGCCTCCGTCCTATCCGGTCGATCCAACAATGCGACCGCAGAAGCTAACCACCGTAACTCAGAACGTATTTTGGCTTTAGCAGAGGAGGCCGTCATTGTAACGTCACAAATTTATCAACAAAACCAACAAATTCAAAATATTCACTATAACACAAAATCTCCAATATTACAACAACAAAGTATTTATAATGACACAAACTCTTCAATATTTGGAGGTTATCAGAAAACAACAAAACTCACTGACTATTGAAATTCACTCAAAATCACTGACTATTGAAATTCACTTGGATATCAACACAACAACAAGTTAATTTTAATTATTTCAAAGCACAAGTTTCAATGAGTTTCAATGTGTAAACAATGTCCCAAATCATTTAAGTTTCACTAAGTATTGAGTGCAAACTTATTAGCTAACCTTTTATTAGCTATAATTTAGCAACAAACTTGTCAATATTCACAACTCAAATTTGCTAACAAACTAAATAATAATTATTATGAACAAAGAAAGGTATCTGTTTACATTTTGGAACTTCAATACATGACAATTAATTACAAGACATGGAACCAATAACAAAGGAATGCCCTTTACTTTTCAAATGCAAGTTAATTACCATTTACAAGTACAAATTAATCTAGTCCGGACCAGCTGGTCAACAATACGGCACTGATTAATGGACAAAGTTTTGGCGTGGGCCTCTCAGGCCTTCAAACTACGCTCTGCTACCAAGAAATGTTCAGTACACCCCTGCCTATACCGCGGAATCAGCATGGCGCAGTGGAAGATTTATCATGAGTAGACTCCGGACAAGAACTAGGTTTCAGCGGGGATGTAACTGAACAATTGGACTGCGATACACAGCGACTTAATTTAAATTGTGAAGTAAGGTGAATTTTACATACGGTCTGTGCTGTAGAAAGTCCCTGGGCAGCGTGAGTGAATATGCTTTTCATTTCTACTAAATAATATTATGCAACGAGCTGACCCAACAAGCGTCCCGTCGTGGACTAGAGCCCTCTAGAATTAGATTCTTCGTAACAGCCCCTGTTGAATAACAGCAATGACCTTGAAGAAGGATTACGCTTATAGTTTGATTTGTGTGTTATAATATTTATTTACGAACAACTGATTGTCGTACTATTAGTAAGGTGCTGCACAAACGTAGACCTTTTTGTGTCTTAGCTAAGATTCAGTCCAAACGGCGCGCATTGGCTCGGACCGGACTTTTTAAATTGCGGTAACAAACGAATGGAGGAAGCTACACAGACAAGAAAGAAAGAAAGTTCATATTAGCTGTACAGCTAATCGACGGCCTAACGGCTCCATACGGCCGTCTACGGCGCCGTAAGGCTCCATGGCAAGCCGCGGCTCCAAACGCACGGCATTTTACAATGCGGTAAAGGAAACATGAAATAAAGTTAATACTAGCTGCATCGCTATCAATCATTACTCTGTAGATAGATTATTATATAGATTCAAAGATTCAAATTTGATTATTCAATTTAGATTGTTATTTACAATACTTGTGAACGTCATAGAAGCTACGCCATCGGTTCGCAAACCCTACAGCGGGAGACCTTGGAGGAGAACCGGCAAGAAACTCCAAGGGTTGTTTTTTTCTCCCTGTTTTATTTCATACAGAGTCGTCAAATTGAAAAATGACCTTAACATGGTATGACTAAGGTCAGTTTCCATCACAATTACACAATGGGTTATGATAAATACAGTTAAGTATTAGGCGAACTAATGATCATAGCGGTTAACAATTTTCAGTTATTTAGGAACTCTACTTAAAGCTTTAATATTAGTTTAAAACAAAAGACAATTCTACTATATACTGCACGTTGCGCCTTACATGTTTCAAATGTAATTCTTAATAAAATGAATAAAAACAAAAGAAAACACATTTTAAGGCAAGCAGATAAGAGCAGACCCATTCCCACTGGCAGCACCCGTTCACGAGCATGACGCATGAACCAGCCATCGCTTCGCTCAACCATATTTTAGGGAACGTAACGACCCGCCTCACACGCCACCACCGTAGAAATGTTTTAGTGAGCATGACATACTCAAACTGCCTACCTTAAATGACCGAATTAAAAGCTTAACTAATATAAACGCTAATAATATAAAATATAGGACACGACTCACAATATCATACTAGGAACATTTATTACGAGTGTTACAACAAAGGTGTTTTGTCGTTCAAATAATCATTTACAGTGTAATAGCCTTTTTTGAGGAGGCCACTCTTTATATGATTCTTAAACTCTAGATATGGTAAATCCAAGATATCACTTGGGTTTTGTTATATATGTGTATAACTTGTATATTTGTTTGAAGTCGGTACCAAGCCAAAAAGAATAAGAATGAAATATACTGAGTGAAATAACAAACATATTAAAAAAAAAGCCGGTCCCAAGCGTGAGGTTTAGGACGTTTTTACCTAAATACCTATTAGACGGCACCGACTTCGAACAGTTTAGTAAGTACCAAGATAAAATAGAAATAGTCATGCATCATCGTCCTTTGAATTAAGAAATCTTATTTTTTTTTTCGTTTTTTAATGTTTGGTATTTTTTGTTTAAAGATCCGTTTAGGAGGCGGTTACATTTTTTTTTTAAAAACGTTTTTTTGTAAATACATACCTAATATACATAGAAAACACCCAGACCAAGACAAATAGAATGTTCATGTACACAAATATTTGTCTTGTTCGGGAATCGAACCCGAGACCTCTGGCGCAGAAGGCGGGTATCCTACCCCTGCGCCAAATCGGTCGTAAAATTAATTGAATCACTCGTTTGTTTTATTTTTTAACGTTATTGGAGGTTAGTCATTATAAAACTTTTTAAATTTTTTTTTACCTATGTTTCATTCACAGTGCAACTACTGCGTAGCTCAGTGGTGAGAGCATTCGCCCTGATAGTGTAAGGTCACGGGTTCAAGTCCCATCGGAGCTAGGTATGAGACGGGTCGATTTTTCGAATACTTCATATTAACGTTATAAAAGCTCTTCATTACTAATTATTATAAAGAGGAAAGATTCGATTGTTTGTTTGTTTGTATCGAATAGGCACCGAAAATACTGGACCGATTTAGAAAATTCTTTCACCGTTAGAAAGCTACATTCTTCCCGAGTGACATAGGCTATATTTTATTTCGATATTCCCACGGGAACGGGTACCACGCGGGTGAAATATTTAATAGTTACATTTTTGTTATCTAGGTTTTAAGGTTATCTAGACACGTGTGAACTTCAATGAAGCTACGACGCACAGAACACGGAAAAAAATCTATCTGTCTTTCCATGTTCTGTGCTACGACGCCATCTGATCGGCAAGATATCTAAGTTGATTGATTATTTATTAATGCTAATATACTTCTTATTTGCAAGCTCTTAAAGCAAATGCTTTTCATGCCGATCATCGTTAGGTTTAGTATAGGATTAATCTGACTGACGTTTCTTTTAGAAGCAACATCTCCGTGTAGAAATCTTGTCAAAGAAATAAATGGGACAACGACTCGTTAACTCGACGACGTTTGAGGTATTTTCTTCTCGAATCGTCTTTTTTGACAGTGGTAATCGATCACAAATTGATACGCCTTTCCAGTAGGTACTTTAGAGTGTGGTTTTTTGACAAATCAACAGGATGTGGGCCTAAGATGGGTTTTTAACTTTTTCTTATCGAAAAGAAACAGTACCTATCGTGCCATGATACCGCGTGTGATTGGTCGATCCCGCGCCTGTCCAGGATTGAATCCCGCGTGTACCGTCGGATTATCCCACTTTAGTCCCTTGCCGACGGCTCAATAAGAATCTGCTTTGCACACAATTGTGCACGCTTACGCTGAACATTTATCCCGTCATTTTATCTTATGAAATTTGAACGGGTCTTTTCTCTTTCAATTGTGATGTAGGTAAAGTTGGTAACAATTTATATCAAATTGCCTATATTTTTATATCCAGTGATTCCTTAAAATTCAAGTAAAATGCAATATAAAAAACTTATGAGTGTGATACCTGACTTCGAAAAGTGTAACACCGAATACCACGTCCCCGTAAGTTTACTAATACGAATCACTTAACAACGAATGCACGCCACCACGAAAAACATAGCACCGAAGCCACGCGATCTCGAATAACAGAACCTCTAATTCACTAATACGAATCACTTGAATACGAATGCACGCCACTAACTAACTTTACATTTTTAATTCAATAAATGTTTTTTCCTTTCCTCGAAATTTTGATTTAGTAATTTTTCAAATGAATAAATAGCTTTTATTGCATTTAGTTGATTGTTAAATAATGAATGGGAAATAGTTTTTGTTGCATTTAGTTGATTGTCAAATGAATAAATAATTTTTTGTAGCAAAAACAATGGATTTTTATTGTGTGGCGTGCATTCGTTTTCAATTAATGAATTAGAGGTTCTGTTATTCGAGATCGCGTGGCTTCGGTGCTATGTTTTTCGTGGTGGGGTGCCTTCTTTGTTAAGTGATTCGTATTAGTAAACTTACGGGGACGTGGTATTCGGTGTTACACTTTTCGAAGTCAGGTATCACACCCTATAAAAATGGCGCTTGTATCAAAAAACTCAACTTTAGCCACCGTTTAGGTGCAATATAAGCTTTTTAACTTCATTGCCTAAAGATCGCGCTCTACATTTCAGGGCCCCGACATTCGTCTGGCGGCATTCACGAATTAATTTTAATTCCGTTTACGAGAACACGGGAACTCTCTTAAGCACTTCAAGTTGCAACGCAACTTTCCCATTCCGACCGACTAGCGACTGAAAGACTAGGTACCTCCAAAGGAAACTAAGATTTACTGCTTACAATTAATGCAGTACAACTTGTGAGATAAAATTGAAGAATGCTTTCTGAACTGATATACAAAGCTATAAACAATAGAAATAATCACAATGCTTTGGAGCTATCAAAGGAGTAATTATCTATAGGTCCTTTTTATCCTTATAATGTTGATTAGATTGGTTGCGCGGAGGTTTAGCCTGCAAATGTGGCGATTAAAGCGACTTTCTCGGTGTTTTTAGGAGATGGATGACCTTAACATATGAGGCTTCTCCACTCTTCAAACGGTACGTCAAACCATTGGTCTCAGCTGCATTTACAAACATGAACACTGAAATCTGCATTTAGATTGCCAGTCCTACTTATCCATCCGTAACTAAGTAGTGTACAGTCAAGTACAGTGGTGAAGACATTAAAGCATGGTTGATGATTAAAGGTAACATTGATTATAGCATTTATTTACTTCCATTATTACTAAGTACTTCTTACCTTTATTTCTAGTGTTCTGTGGTTGCATTCATATTCTGGACACTAACAAACCAAAACACTTCTTAATTGCCTGCCGCTACAGAACGGCTTCCAATTTCGCTCAGAATTGAGAGAACATCCGTACCATCGTGTATTCAACTGCGTTACAGCGTGTGATCGTCATAGTAATGAAGCTGCGTTGAGCAAATAGCTTCTGGCCACTTACGAGCGAGTGCTTTGTCATGTTCTGCAGAGGACAGAGACGTAGTACATAGCATATTTGGTGTACAGTCAGCGTCAAATTGATATAAGCATCTAGTCAAAAAGATCTGAAAAACGTAAACGCAATTTGATCTAAGCAGTTCGAATCATCATATTGTTGTAAGTGCGCAAGGTGTTCAAAATATCTTAGCACTCATTGTTTCATGTTTATATGAGCAGTCAGAGTGTCCAAAATATCTAAGCAAACAAAGCTCTCAAAATATCTGTGCATAATAAGTCAGTACAACACCATATTTTGAACACCTTGCGTGATTACAACAATATGACGATGCCAACTGCCTAGATCAAAATGGTTTTATGTTTTTTAGATGATTTTGACTACTCTAGACGCTTATATCAATTTGACGCTGACTGTACCTTCATAGTATAATTGTGATTGATTGATTGATTAATTCTTTATTTGCACACAAAAACAGAAACAACAAACATACAAGAAATACAGTAACATAAAAAATTGTGAACAAAGGGGCGGCCTTATCGCTTAACAGCGATTTCTTCCAGGCAACCCGTATTTTACAGAGTTTGAAGAAGACATGTAAACATTTGTGTCATGTAAACTTTCACATATATAATATTAGTAGGATGTGAAAGTTTAGATGTTTGGATGTTTGGATGTTTAGATGTTTGGATGTTTGGATGTGTGGATGTTTAGATGTTTGGATGTTTGTTACTCAATCACGCCAAAACGGCTGAACGGATTTGGCTGAAATTTGGGACACAGATACTTTGTAGCCTGGAGAGGAACATAGGCTACTTTTTATCCCGGAAAAACATCACATTCCCGCGGGATAACGTCGTGTAGTCCACGCGGGCGAAGCTGCGGGCGGAAAGCTAGTACTATATAAATACCGATTATTTGGAAGATAAAGTGGAATAACATGACTCCTTCTTTATTACCACACTTTTATTAGCTTCACTTGTAACTAAGTCACAATGTAAGAAAATCTTGGAATTCAATTTTAACCTACTTCTAATTGTCGTATTGATCTGAAACTTTGCAAGTCTATATAAATCTGATGACAATACAATAATTTGCTACTATCGAGCTGATCTGATGATGGAGTCAAGAGGTGGCCAATAGAACTCTTCAATGGCTGGTAGGAAACCCCTCGAGTTTAGGCTTATTTGTTTTGTTCTGATGAGACCTATTCGGTACACTTGGTGGTGAGGGTCTGATGATGGAGCAGGGAGGAAGCCAGTGGCACTCCTTTATCACCAATAGGAAACACCTCGAGTTCTGGCTCATTTGTTTTGTTCTGATTAGATCTATTCGCTACACTTGGTGGTGAGGGTCTGACGATGGAGCAGGGAGGAAGCCAGTGGCTTTCCTTAATGACCACTAGGAAACCCTTCGAGTTTGAGCTCATTTGTTTCGTTTTAATAAGACCTATTCGTTACACTTGGTGGTGAAGGTCTGATGATGGAGCTGGGAGGAAGCCAGTGAAACTCCTTAATGACCACAAGAAAACCCCTCGAGTTTTGACTCATTTGTTTCGTTCTGATGAGACCTATTCGCTACACTTGGTGGTGAGGGTCTGATGATGGAGCAGGGAGGAAGCCAGTGGCACTCTTTAATGGCCAATAGGAAACCCTTTGAGTCTGACCCATTTGTTTCGTTCTAATGAGACCTATTCGTTACACTTGGTGATGAGGGTCTGATGATGGAGCAGGGAGGAAGCCAGTGGCACTTCTTAATGACCACTAGGAAACCCCTCGAGTTTGGGCTCATTCGTTTCGTTCTGATGAGACCCATTTGCTACACTTGGTGGTGAGGGTCTGATGATGGAGCAGGGAGGAAGCCAGTGACACTTTTTAATGACCACTAGGAAACCCCTCGAGTTTGGACTCATTTGTTTCATTCAGATGAGACCTATTCGCTACACTTGGTGGTGAGGGTCTGATGATGGAGCAGGGAGGAAGCCAGTAGCACTCTTTAATGACCACTAGGAAACCCCTCGAGTTTGAGCTCATTTGTTTCATTCAGATGAGACCTATTCGCTACACTTGGGGGTGAGGATCTTATGTTGGAACAGCGAGGAAAAAATTAGTCTTATACTTTATTATAAATGTACCTAATTATGTAATTTATTACATCTAATTAAGGAAGCCAGTGGCATTAATTAATGTTAATTTGGTTTGCCATTTGTTAAACTAAAAAGAAATTAAATAAATATATAGTTTAAAAAACTAAACAAACACACTTTTAATAGTTACAGACTTAAAAGTACAAAATAACCGTCAAATCAGTAACTGAAATTAAAAAGCGTGGTGCGCCCTTTGCAAAGCATGAATTTCAAGAACTTAATATTGACAACGCGCACCACGCTTTTTAATTTCAGTTACTGAATTGACGGTTATTTTGTACTTTTAAGTCTGTAACTATTAAAAGTGTGTTTGTTTAGTTTTTTAAACTATATATTTTTTCTGAAGACAACTCGAAATATCAAGAAAACGGAGTGAAACAAAAGCGCAATTTTAAACAAATGAGTGTAGTCATTTTAAGGCACAGTTTGATGCGCCTTTGTGTGCTCTCAATGAGTGCGTTATGTTGTTTACACACAAAGTAAACGAAATTACTATGAAAAACGCTCTTACCACGTAAGGCTCAACGTAAAGTTGGATCAACTCAACTTTACGAAAAATAAGTTTGTGTTCCAACATTCACGGACGTCCAACTTTTTAATTAAAAGTTGAAAAGGGAATGTTTTTGTGGACTCATGTTGCTTTTACTATAGATACTAAAATATTAAACATGGAGTCGATATTTATTAGTTCCATCAAATGTTTATGACGAAACTTTTTCTGTTCAATAAAATTGCTAAGTTATTAATTAAAGCATGGCAATGCAATGGCATACTTAGCAATACTTAGGGTATATTTGTTGCGTAAAGTGAATAATAATATCACATTAAAAAGCTTAATTATGATACTTTTTGTACGATTTTTTTATATTTTCATAACCAGAATGAACGTTAACAAAAATTCCTAGTACACTAAAGGTAAAGTATGTACATACTTCCAACTAACAAGCTTACATCCCTAATAAGATACAAACAAGCAATTACGTACTAGAACCTCGCGTATTACGCTAAATTATTACGTAAACACAGCTCCATTGATATTACGTAAACTCAATTTACTGTACCAGAGACAAAACGAGACCTTTTTATATTATAACGATGATGTTATTTTTGGTGAAATTTTACTTGTTTCATATTTGTTCTGGGACTGTCACAACACAACCCACGCATTTGCTTTTAACCATCTTTATTTCCTTTTTATTTACCGGGATCTGCCAAAGGAGGATGCCAATCATGGTCTCACTTAGGCTACTTCCAATAGCTATGTGTGTGACATTGTTGAATTGGTACTTTTGAGCTGAATAAAAGTTACTATAGCGCCAAGTTCCAAATCTGAGTCCTTTCTGAGTTATTCTTAAATAGCGGATCCTCGCGGTTTTACCCGCGTGGTACCCGTTCCCGTGGGAATATCGGGATAAAATATAACCTATGTCACTCGGGAAGACTGTAGCTTTCTAACGGTGAAAGAACTTTCGAAATCGGTCCAGTACTTTTTGAGTTTATTCGTTACATACAAAAATACAAATCTTTCCTCTTTATAATATTACTAGCCTTCCGCCCGCGGCTTCGCCCGCGTGTACTACATGACGTTATCCCGCGGGAAGGTGCTATTTTTCAGAAATAAAAAGTAGCCTATGTCCTTTCTCAGGCTCTAGACTATCTCTGTACCAAAATTCATTCAAATCGGTTCAGTAGTTTAGGCGTGATTGTGTAACACACAGACAGACAGAGACGCATTTATAATATAACTAAGGATTAAGTATAAATTAAACATGACAGATTTAGCAGTAGCCAAGTAATGCTACTTTTGTATTTCTGTGCTTTTTACACGTAGTGTAGTTACCAATCTACGGTTATATACCACCTTATCTAAGTATGACGCCGAAACAATGATGTTTTCAGCATTTGTAGGTTCCAGCAGTTAGAGATAAGATTGCCAGTTCCTCAGTGAATGAGGATTCCGAGAGTGCGCTTCCACCTTCAGCACACCGCCGTCACCACTTAACATCAGCCTGCCTAGCATGACCATCATTAGATGCTGTCTTGCTTACACCTTAGTGGGGTAAGCAAGACAGCATGACGTGTTATATCATATCGCGTGATAAAAGCCACTCATGCTAGGCCGGCAGGTGTGTGTGATAAACGCTAAGTGCTATGCTACCCCATTGTGTATAAAAAACCCCTTTAGTTATAATGTTGGAAATCTAGGAACGTATTACTAAAATGTACTGTTTAGTCGGTAAATACTTCATCATGTATTTGTTTCATACTAAAGGAAGGGCTTATTAAATTAATAAGCAACATAGTTGGATCAGGGTGCCTACCATTAACTCTTATTGCGGTTTTGTTTAGGACCTAAACTGATCTGCTTCGCTTATTCGTACCACGACAGCTTAATATCAATGACAGCGATTCAGTGATCATTCAATGACATTTCACAGCCGCTAAGCTGTCATCAACTCTTATTTGACTTATAACTCGGCCAAGCTAACATGTCACCTGCAGGTTATACCCGTCCCTCTCACTCTCCGGGCATGACAGATTCGAGTGAAAGAGACGGGTAGAAGAAATAAGGACACAAATCGTTCGGTCATTCACATTTAGCAATTCATCTGCGATCCAGTTTTTAGAAGGTCAGAGTACGAAAGAAAGCAATTCATTTTAGGAACCTATTCTGCATCGCGCTATTTTTGAATCGCTGTATTAAAGTTGATGGTATGCACCCAGGTCAGGATCCATTAGCCAATGGGATTAGGGCGGGCGGTTGGCACAGTTCTCTCGTCGGTATTGCCTTGGCCTTCTTTATAAATCACTCGGAATAACTTGCTTATTTACTGTTTCGCCGTTTTGCTTATCAGAATGTTGTCTTCGTGTGTGTCTTGAGGGAATTGATTTATTTAAGTAGTTAATGTAATGACTTCCATTATTCAATACAAATGATAATGATAAAAGGTTGGTTCCAGTATAAATGAAATTCACGATATATTATTGAATTTTTTACTTTTTTGCATTCACAATGCAATTTTTATTATTTAAAAAAGGGAAAATGAAGTATTTAGAAAGAATCGACCCGTCTCACAAACAGCTCCGATGGGACTCGAACTCACGACCTTTCGCTATCCGGGCGACTGCTCTAACCACTGAGATGGGCTGAGATTTTTTAATAACGATATTATATTGCTACAGTTGAGCTGACTGATTTATAAATATGTATAATGAAAAGCAGGATTTTTATCATGTTTTGTTTTTTTATTATATTATATTTCTGCATGTTGCATCATGTTGCATGCGCCATGGTCACATGTTAGGAGCAGACGAATCGGTCTAGCCTCTATATTGTTAGTTTTTTTATTTTTAGTACACAACGGTGTAGCACTTAGCCTTCATCACACCTGATATTAAGTGGTGATAAGGCTGAAGGCGGAAGCACACTAGCACCGGAATCCTCAATCATTGAGGAACTGGCTATCTTATCTCTAACTGCCGGAACACAATAATGCTGAAAACATCATTGTTATGACGTCAGACTTAGATAAGATGGTTTACTACGCTTGTTGCCCGTACCACTGGTTATCTTTTGCACACTCTCGGCTCGAACTTGTTCACAACTTATGCCTGACTCTTTTATGTTTTTTTTAAAACTTGTTAAAACTGACACAGCTCGATGTTTCATGTCTTCTTTCTGCCAAATTTTATATTTATCTCACGATACGATGTATCGACATATTTTAATACTTTGATTCCTGCCAAGATGCAGTGGTGGGTGCATGGGTAAAAAGGAATTCCCCGTGAACCCACCCGGTGGGTGCACGGGTCGCGAGCGCAAAACACCACCAAAATGTCAATCAAAAATATTAAAAAAAACCTTAACTTTACAAAGCAAACTTGTTGTAAACTCGAAGAAGATGAAAAGTAAACAAAAACGTGTTTTAGGATTCCTTTCATATTCAAATGCCGACAGTTTAGCACACCCGACCGAAATAGGCACGCACGCGCGCGATATACTTCATGCGGACGCAGCGGCAGCCGGCAGTGAACTGTGAACTCGCGAGCGCCCCGGGAATCGAAAAATACTTAAACTTTAATAAAAAATTAAATAATAACATTTTTAAACTTATGACGGCCGGAATCCCTCGGCTATTCAAAGACAATTATTTTCGTATATTTTTCATTAACTTAAACCAAGTAGTAACTGCAAGTAATACGATATTTGGATTACAATTAGACGGATGTTTGGGAATTTATTTGACACAGTAAAATATCACCAATAAAAAAACGGCCGGTAGCACTAGATAAAAGACTGTAAAATAACATATATTTTTTCCAAATTTTGAGTACTTGTGGTTTGCGAGTAATCCATAATTTAAAATACCCTATTTAGGGGAATCTTCGCCTTAAGGCGGCGGTACACGCCACGGCGCGGCCGCGGCCGCGGCTACGGGCGAACGAGCACAATTTGCTCTGGGTCTCCGCTAATAGGATTGCAGTCGCAAAACTAATTTAATAATAGACGAGTTTTGTACGAAACCCGCTTACAAACTGTCGGGGAAAGTGTTTGTGTCGTTTCCCTTCTTACTGGGTTCTTGTTGTTGGTAAAACTGTTTAGTTATAATCGTATTGCATTTTCAGGAAATAATAATTACGTCTGGTTCGGCGGATACGCCTTTTCTGCATTTAAATTATAATAAAAATAGCTTTCCGCCTGCAGCTTCGCCTGCGTGGACTACACGACGTTATCCCGCGGGAACGTGATATTTTTCCGGGATAAAAAGTAGCCGATGTTCCTCTCCAGGCTACAAAGTATCTGTGTCCCAAATTTCAGCCAATTCCGTTCAGCCGTTTTGGCGTGATAGAGTAACAAACATCCAAACATCTTAACATCCAAACGTCTAAACTTTCACTGTTATAATATTAGTAGGAAGTAGGATAAGTAGGGTTATTATGATTATCCTCTATATTAATTTTAACTTAAAATAGTTTTTCGCTCTCTTATGATAGTATTTTAACATAGTTTTTGCGACAAAAATAATATTTAGTCTTTCGCTATTTTTATATGGCTAACAAAATCCATCCATCAATAATGATCCTGTATACAAGTGGGTAATAAAAGATAATCAAAGGCATCAACGCGGGCAATTATATCACAAAGTCAAAGGGCACGAAATGTTCGTCAATTTTAATATTTATGGAATAATTTCAGTGATAATTCTTTGTTTCGTCGAAACGGCTTCCTGTTTTGATCATTTTCTAGGAAGAAAATGTCAGAGGCTTTTTACAGATATTATTATTCCGTCCTTCGAATATTGAGATTGATGAAAATGAAAAAAAAAAGAATAACTTTCATTTTGACCGCCTCTGTGGTCTAGTAAGTGGTTCACACCATCGATTTCAGACCAAGAGGTCCCGGGTTCGATTCCCAGTAGGCGTATAATTATGTACAGTTAGAGATAAGATAGCCAAAAAAAATATTTTCACTAAGTTACAACTAATAAAGTACAAAATTCTGGAAACAAAAATAGTCGTAACTTTCGAGATAAGTTTTTTCTATGTAAATAATCAAATATCGTGGTTATTAAATTATCAAAAGCTGCTCGATACGGTCTTAATGTAACGCAATATTCAAGAAATTATGTATTTCTAATATCATAAAAGTTGTTAAGTTATATGTACAAAAGAAAAAAACAGCAATTTCATTCTTTAACCCCTATTATAATTAATACGATAACATGTCATATTAATAAATGATTACAGCTGCGGCGGCGCTGTACAAATTCCTAAGCTTTGTGCCACTTTCACGAAGTTTGAAAACTTTTTTCATAACCATACTTATTTGCTAATAATGTTGTGTTCATATGGCTTGTTGTCTAACTTGGTACCTTCGTTAAGGGATAAAGTTTATGTACGTTATTCAAAGCATGTATGAGACTTTTAATTGTAATTTGTTTCGCGGCCCGTGCCTAATAAATTAATTTACTTTGCAAAACTTTATACCTAAAAACACAACATAATTAGAAATTAGAACATTGTAATACGTGACAAACATTTATATGGAATTAATTATAATAGCAAATACATAGTAATAAGTTTTTGGTAGAGCAACTATTGTCTGCCAAACTATTTAATTTTTTATACTACTGCATAGCATTAAGCCTTCAACGTCGTAAGTCGTGAAGGTCACTTTTCAAATTTGACGACTCTGTATAAGTTAAAACAGGGAGAAAAAATAGCCCTTGGCGAGTTTCTTGCCGGTTCTTCTCGCTACAAGGTCTCCTGCCGTAGGATTTGCGAACCGATGGCGTAGCTTCATTGACGTTCATAAGTGTTGTTAAACAAGCCTAAATTGAATAAACGATATTGAATTTTTGAATTTTGAATTTCATCACACCTGATGTTAAGTGGTGCTAAGGCGTAAGCACCTACTCCCGGAATCCTCAATCACTGAGTAGCTATCTTATCTCTTACTGCCGGAACACAATAATGCTGAAAACATCATTGTTCTGGCGTCAGATTTAAATAAGATGGTGGTAGCTAGCCAGGCGGACCAATAACTAATCCTACCTACCACCAATCACACCGAATACTTTAATTATGTACCCCCACTGGAAATCGAAATCGAGCACATGTGCAGTTACTGCTTGGTGAAACAGTCGACTGCCATAGCAGCTTCTGCGGTGCTTATTGCCTGGTCTCTGACTAGCCCTTAGGGGATAATAGTCGTGATTGTATGTATGTATGTATGTACATTTCACTCCTGTAAATCTGGGGTTGATCGAATCTAATAAATAAAATTTACTTTTAACATAACGTACAATCATTTATTAGTCAGTCAATTGCAGTGACAATCCTGGCGTATTTCCTCATGAAAGTAGCTCGCATCAATGTGATAAATCGATTTTTTCGATAATTATTGTGATTGCGTGAGACGTCAACGAACTAATGGGAAGAATGGGCTTGTGATTTATTGGCCCGAACCATGGCCCGCTATTATTTCTCGGCTGCTTGAGCCCCTAAGTGCAACGAGTGAGATAGAAGATGGCTTTCAAACCGGCAATAGGTACACATCCCTACTTATTTGATGGTTTTCGGATTCGTTCTGTCACCAAATTACGACGATGATATTTCAATTTTTAACCGACTTCTAAATCAAAAAGGAGGAGGTTCTCTATTCGTCTGTATGTATGTTTTTTCTCTTTTTTTTTTTTTGTGTATGTCCACCGATTACTCGAAGACGGCTGAACCGATTGAAATGGTTCAAACGTTATTACATCAGGTTGGTTTCCAAGTTGGTCCCATTTTTTGAAATTTTGAAATCGGTTCAGTAGTTTTCAGGAATTCTTGAAAATACTGTCGTTTTCGTTACCACTTTATGTGAATTTAATACGTATCTTTAGGCATAACTCCTTTGTTTATAAACCGATTTAGATGATTCTTGTTTTGTTAAAAAGGGGATACCTCAAGGTATTTTAACCGACTTCGAAAAAGGAGGTTTTGAGTTTGATCACATACTTATTTACCAGAAATCACGTAAATTGCCTGCACGATGCACTAAAAAGAGTGAAATAAAAATTATTTTTATAAAAAAATAAAACCGCCTTCTAAAAAACCACATCAAAAAAGTAAGAAATAATTCCTCACCAAATAAATAACGTAAGTACTTTGAAGTCGGGCGGGTTTTAACAAAAACAACAAAAAATTGTACATGTTTCACGCCCGACTTCAAAGTACTTACGTTATTTATTTGGTGAGGAATTATTTCTTACTTTTTTGATGTGGTTTTTTAGAAGGCGGTTTTTTGGATCGACTTCATTTGTTTCAAGTGACTTTTTTCAAATATCGTTAAAAACCATTTCTTTGTCAAAATAATTATCTTAGGCTGGATTGCACCATCTTGATTTAACCTTAACTTTAACAGATACAAACTTATCTTACTCGGTGACTGCGTCGCTGTCCTCTATGGCGTAACTTAAGTAACAATACGAGTAATATCACATAGTTCTACATTTGGTCACTAACTCAAGATAAGCTTGTGTCTGTTATAGTTACGGTCAAAGTAAGATGGTGTCCTAAAGTCCCATATCAGCGATAAGATAAGGGTAAAGATTTTAAATAAAATAGTTCTTTCAAAATAGGAGCAAAAACAGTAGCATTATTTCATTATACTTCCAACATGAGAAAAACCCCTTATTTCATTAAATAGGTTCGTTAAAATAGCTTCGTCATTGAAGTAGTCGATAAACGGTTGACCTTATACAAAAGTAAATGTAAATCCTGTATTTAACGAAATTGTAAGACTGTTCACATAAACCAAAGCATGTACGTACATAGTAATAAGTTTAGTTCAACTCAGAGCTGTATCCGACCGGCCACGACTTCACCGCTAAGCTTACCTGTCCGCTAGTCGAGCAGATGTGCCAAATTACACGCTCAAAATAAAAAATTTAGTACTAACATAGCTAAAGCACGTTTTATAATTCGGTGCAAAAAAAAAGAAAACAATATTACCATATTAAAACTCTATATTCACATTCTGTAGATTTCTTAGTTTGTGAACGACATTGCTGTTAATTCAAAACATGCTTTGACTGGATAGATATCTGTTTAACATTATTAATAAAAGTAAAAAAATGGAAATAAAAAAATGGACTTTCCGCCCGTGGCTTCGCCCACGTGGAATACACGACGTTATCCGGGATAAAAAGTAGCCTCTGTTCCTCTCCAGGCTACAAAGTGTATCTCAAATTTCAGCCAAATCCGGTCAGCCGTTTTGGCATGATTGAGCAACAAACATCCAAACTTTCACATTTGCAATATTAGTAGGACATGTGTGACATGTGTAATTGAAATATTAGTATGTTTTTCTTTTCTTAACGGTCGTCGCCCGCCTCAGGGCGTTTGTGCACTACAACTGAATTTTACCGATCCGGCGGTCCGTGTTTTTACGGACCGGCGTGGCATGAAAAACACGGATGATAGGCTTGTGCACTTGTCCGGTTTTTTACTGGCCGGGGCAGCGCAGTGATCTCTTTGAAACTACACTCTACGGACGCGTTTTAAACGAGAGGAATAATGAGTTCCTTGGAACGTCAGTAATTACTTGCTTTATTGCTTTATGTACGAAGACGTAGAAGACAGAAAGAATTTTGGGTTCATCCTCTTATCAGTGAAAGGTACCTGACAGGGTCATTTTACCGAAATCACAATTAATTGAGGCTTGATGAAAAATTATTTTTTAACTACTATCGAATGTCTACAGCTAGCTATATAACAAAAAAAGTTTCATCAAAATCCGCTTAGTAGTTTTTGCGTGAAACACGGACAACAGACAGACAGACAGACAAACAAAAATTTCAAAATCCATATTTTTGGTGCTAGATATATTACGTGTTATTGGTGAAAAATAATAATAATAATAACATAGACATAACCAAGTGGCCAGGATAATACACCAACAACTTGCTCTAAAACATAGTCTTGTGGCATCCGAGGTGCCGTACTACAGGTATGCACCAGAACAGGTCCTTGAAAATAGCCATGCCACATTGTATTGGGATCGATCTATCATTACAGACAGGACTATTGTAGCTAATAAGCCTGATATTGTATTGATAGATCGACACGAACGCCGCGCAATAATTGTTGATGTTACTGTTCCCCATGACGACAACCTTGTGAAAGCTGAAAAAGATAAAGAAAACAAATATCTTGATTTAGCTCACGAGATTGTTGACATGTGGGACATTGATTCAGCAATTGTTGTTCCGATAGTCATATCTGCCCATGGGCTGATAGCCAAGAGCCTCGATAAACACCTTAAGAGGCTCGCGTTAGGTGGATGGATCGGGAGTCAGATGCAGAAGGCAGTACTTCTGGACACGGCCCGTATAGTGAGAAGGTTCCTGTCTCTGGATCCTTAACCATCGGTAGCCGGGACCCTGATCTTGCTGCCGTTGGGGAACTGCATTTTTGTATTTTTAAATGTTATATTTTATAGTGTTATTCATTGTAAAAATTTAATGTTTAGAAATATAATTTTGTAAGTATTTAAAATGTAATAAAGGGAATAATAATAAATAAATAAATTCTTACATTCACACCAATTATCTAAGCCCATTTTAATTTCATTAAGAAACTGTATCATGGAAAACTTGATAACGGATAAATATATACTTAAATACTTTTTGTTTGTAAATACATACATATTATACATAGTTAACACCCAGACCAAGACAAATAGACATGTTCATGCACACAAATATTTGTCTTGTTCGGGAATCGAACCCGAGACCACTGGCGCAGAAGGTGGGTAGCCTACTCCTGCGCCAAATCGGTCGTCAATCGAGAAAGGCGCTTGAATTTATTTTGGCGTGCGTTAATTTATTTGCGATAACTCTTAAGATATTCATTTAAATTATATGGTGTAAAAGAGTAAAATAATGTGCATGAAATGCTTAAAGCAACTAACGTATTTAGATTGTGTCTTCTATGTATATTAAGTATGTATTTACAAACAAAAAGTATTTAAGTATATATTTATCCGTTATCAAGTTCACGTAGACACAGTTTCGTAAGAAATTAACTACGGGCTTAGATAATTGGTGTGATTGTAAGAGAATATTTATTTATTTATTTATTTATTTATTTATTTATTTATTTATTATTTATTGATAAGGGTTAATACTGTAGGTATCCGTTTAAATAGCTTTCCAAATTACCGCATTGTTCGTAACCATTTTTTAAGAGATAATATGGCTATAATATGCTATCCTTAAAAGATAGACATATGCTATCGCGGACTTTTTTGTAGATCTATAGAAGAGGAATATCCCAACATGCATTATTTTTTTAAACCTCGAAAGGATTAGGCAGCGTTTTTGCAGAAAACTCCCGGGCGGCTTGCCGTTTGCCGGCACTTTCGACAATTATTATTTCTACCAATTTACACAAAACTTTCATAAATTATATATTAAAATCTTTCTGAAGAACCACGCTACCTGTTAGTGAAAACCGCATAAAAATCTGTTTCGTAGTTTTAAAGATTTAAGCATATATAGGGACAGACAGACGGGAAGCGACTTTGTTTTATACTATGTAGTGATTTATGATTAAAATACAACCATCCGTTTTTTTCCGGACGGTAAAATTCAGTGTAGTGCACAAGCGTACATATGTTTTTCATTGCCGTCATCTCGGAACGGAAAAAAACGGTCCGGAATGGGGAAAAGTAAAATGACGGACGGTAAAATTCAGTGTGGTGCACAAGCGCCCATATGTTTTTCATTGCTGCCATATCGGTCCGGAAAAAACCGGATCGCCGGATCGGTAAAATTCAGTGTAGTGCACAAACGCCCTCACGTTAGGATTCCGCTGACAGCGATGAAGTCGTGGCCGGAATGGTACGTTTCCGGAGCGGAAAGCAGTCGGTCAGCTTGCGGAAGGGACATAATGGTTCGCCTTCGTCTTAACTCGCTCAATTAGCGAGCGGACTTGCTAAACAACACAAAGGTTTATTAGGGCCAGTGTCGTGTCGCAGGTTCGTTGCATTTTAAGCTCTATGTGAAAGGTAATAAGATCTTCAAAATCTCTGCTAGTGCACAATCCTACTTATAGTATTATAAATGTGAAAGTTTAGATGTTTGGATGTTTGTATGTTTGTTACTCAATCACGCCAAAACAGCTGAACGGATTTGGCTGAAATTCGGGACATCGATACTTTGTAGCCTGTAGAGGAACATAGGCTAGTTTTAATCCCGAAAAAAAGTCACATTCCCGCGGGATAACGTCGTGTAGTTCACGCGGGCGCAGCCGCAGGCGGTAAGCTAGTATTTCCATAAGACACGTTGATCTATTCCTTTTTAATGCCAAAACAAATACCAATGGTATTTGATTGTTGTAATAAATTTTCTTTTCAAAATATATTTCAATGAAGATCAAAATCTATTCATTTAACTTGTTTTAAGATTCGTTTATGAATGGTATTCGATCGACAATTTAATCACGATAGTAAATAAATGTCTACCATTTTCATAATTTAGTATTAGAAAGGAATAGATTGACACGTCCGTCGCTCGCTATGCGTTGCGGTGCGGTGCCGCAACCCGGTATGATTTAATAATCTATTCAAGAAGTTTCCTACTCAATTCCGTGGATATGTTTGTGCTGAGCCGCCTCGGGTCTTCATTCCCCGCAAACCGACACTCGGATCTCTTGAAGTACGCTCCTTGAAACTTGACGCTCAACTTGCCGGTTCTCACTGAAAGCATATTAAATTACTTGAAACACATTACTGTTACATTGATTAACACGCTAGTTTCTCTTTGGGGGTTATCTGTTTAGCAATCTCAATTAGTTGAGTATAGGTAGTTTAGTATAATCTAATGTTTAATTAATTATTAGTTGATCATCGCACAGCCCGTGTTTGTAAACCGTATTGGGCAGTGGGTAGATCGAGATGAATCAAGTATGTGTGTATGGAATCAGGCATCATTTGGCGGTAGGGCGTTTGTGCACTACAACTGAATTTTACCGATCCGGCGGTCCGTGTTTTTACGGACCGGCGTGGCATGAAAAACACGGATGATTGGCTTGTGCACCTGTCCGGTTTTTTACTGGCCGGGGCAGCGCAGTGATCTCTTTGAAACTACACTCTACGGACGCGTTTTAAACGAGAGGAATAATGAGTTCCTTGGAACGTCAGCAATTACTTGCTTTATTGCTTTATGTACGAAGACGTAGAAGACAGAAAGAATTTTGGGTTCATCCTCTTATCAGTGAAAATTGAGGCAGGATGAAAAAATATTTTTTAACTACTATCGAATGTCTACAGCTAGCTATATAACAAAAAAAGTTTCATCAAAATCCGCTTAGTAGTTTTTGCGTGAAACACGGACAACAGACAGACAGACAGACAGACAAACAAAAATTTCAAAATCCATATTTTTGGTGCTAGATATATTACGTGTTATTGGTGAGAAATAATAATAATGATAATAAATAAATAACTTCTTACATTCACACCGATTATCTAGGCCCATACTGTATCATGGAAAACTTGATAACGGATAAATATATACTTAAATAGGTACTTTTTGTTTGTAAATACATACATATTATACATAGTTAACACCCAAGACAAATAGACATGTTCATGCACACAAATATTTGTCTTGTTGGAAATCGAACCCGAGACCACTGGCGCAGAAGGTGGGTAGCCTACTCCTGCGCCCAATCGGTCGTCAATCGAGAAAGGCGCTTGAATTTATTTTGGCGTGCGTTCATTTATTTGCGATAACTCCTAAGATATTAATTTAAATTATATGGTGTAAAAGAGTAAAATAATGTGCTTGAAATGCTTAAAGCGACTAACGTATTTAGATTGATAAGGGTTAATACTGTATCCGTTTAAATAGCTTTCCAAATTACCGCATTGTTCATAACCATTTTTTAGAGATAATATGGCTATAATATGCTATCCTTAAAAGATAGACATATGCTATCGCGGACTTTTTTGTAGATCTATAGAAGAGGAATATCCCAACATGCATTATTTTTTTAAACCTCGAAAGGATTAGGCAGCGTTTTTGCTGAAAGCTACCGGGCGGCTTGCCGTTTGCCGGCACTTTCGACAATTATCGTTATATTTCTACCAATTTACACAAAACTTTAATAAATTATATATTAAAACCTTCCTGAAGAACTACGCTACCTATTAGTGAACCGCATGAAAATCTGTTTCGTAGTTTTAAAGATTAAGCATATATAGGGACAGACAGACGGGAAGCGACTTTGTTTTATACTATGTAGTGATTTATGATTAAAATAGAACCATCCGATTTTTTCCGGACGGTAAAATTCAGTGTAGTGCACAAGCGATAATATGTTTTTCATTGCCGTCATCTCGGAACGGAAAAAAACGGTCCGGAATGGGGAAAAGTAAAATGACGGACGGTAAAATTCAGTGTGGTGCACAAGCGTCCATATGTTTTTCATAGCTGCCATATCGGTCCGTAAAAAACCGGATCGCCGGATCGGTAAAATTCAGTGTAGTGCACAAACGCCCGTAGTCCCTGCCCATAGTGATAAAAGAGATATAATGTAGTTTATATCTTGAAAAATTGAAAATGTAATGCTCTAATCACTGACGAACAACAACGACTTTGTAGCTCAGTGGTTAGAGCAGTCTCCCGGATAGCGAAAGGTCGTGGCTTCGAGTCCCATTGGAGCTGGTTCTGAGACGAGTCGGTTTTTTCTAAATACTTCATTTTTATTTTTTCAATAATGAAAATTGCGTTGTGAATGCAAAAAAGTAAAAATTTAAATAGCTTACTTCTTACTTAGTTAGAAGGAAGCTACATACTTATATATCTTTTTTCACAATGGATTTTTTCTATGACAGACTTTTTAAACTTTCATGGTTATTACTAAGTTATTACCACTGAAAATATTACGAAAAGCGGGATTTTTACCACGTTGAAAAATGGAAAATGAAGTATTTAGAAAAAATCGACCCGTCTCACAACTAGCTCCGATGGGACTCGAACCCACGACCTTTCGCTTTCCGGGCGACTGCTCTAACCACTGAGCTACGGAGTCGTTACGAGAAGCGTCGAATTTATCCTACAAAAATCGACCCGTCTCACAATTTGCTAAATACTTCATTTTCCATTTTTCAGTAATAAAAATTGCATTGTGAATGCAAAAAACTAAAAATTTAAATAACTTGCAATAGATTTCATCGTGTGAGAGTAGTAATATCTCCACATTGATGAAATATACGCTGGCTTTACAGCGCGTAAGAAATATTAGATAAATTCGACGCTTCTCGTAACAACTCCGTAGCTCAGTGGTTAGAGCAGTCGCCCGGAAAGCGGAAGGTCGTGGGCACGAAACACACGTCACACACCCTCACACACGAAATAAATACCTTTCCAGATATTTGACAGTCTATACAGATGAAATAATTGCTATTTCAATGTAGGTTTGGTGTCTGTTTTCTACAGCCGGGCCGGCCGTCGAGTCGCAGTGGGAGCTTGTCACACTGGGCCCTTCACGTTGCTTATTCTTCCGACGGCAGTTAGAGCAAATAGTGTGGGGTATAGTCCCCCTTCCTGACCCCCCATCGAGTCCTAGCGACTGGATGAGGGGTCAGGAAGCGGCTAAGCAAGTCCCACATAACCACCGTCCGCACACTAACGCGAACGTAGTATGCGTAAACGCATTCCCTTCACTATTAAGGCGATACTCGGAAAAATTATGCTAAAGCGAGATAGCAAAGAGAAAACGACGCGCGCGGGAGCGAGACCGATTTTGCCGATTACGCAAAAAAAACACAAAATCACTTCGTATTAAAAAACTATAGCGATTTTAAAAAAAATGCTTCTATTCGATTCTAAATATTATTGGTGTCCACTAATTAAACCAATTTTCAACAATATATGTAACCCTATTTAAGAATAATCTTGATATTTCGTATTTTTGAGGTATTTTCGAAAAGAAAAGGTGTCGAGCCAAAATCATAAAATCGTGTTTCTGAAACTATACGATTCTAGATAAAGGTATGAAGAAATACATATTTTATTACCAGATTTATAACAACTCTAACCGTCCTATAGTTTTATATCAAAAAGTCCATACTTTTTCCGAGTAGCGCCTTAAAAAAATGGTCCCTATTTCCAAAGCCAGGCAACACATTGTCATGCGAGCAATAAAATTGTAAAGAGGACAAATAAATTATAGCTCCAGGTAGATACCTGCTACAGATGTATAGGTCCATCTATATAAGGTGTGTCTATATATATAAGGTAAATAACTGCTACATTATAAACATTTCGTCTATATACAACTTAGACTGAAAGCTGTCAGACTCCCTAGCGTTCTGAACTTATCGTAATGAACTAAAACAGGGGCAACTTTCAGGGTATTAGGAAATTAAAATGTCATCCTGTGCCGATGAGCGAGCGAGCGAAGCGACGACGTCTCCGCGAGTTTGAGCGAACTCATTTCCGTGGAACGATGACTTACGCTTATTGTGTTTAGAGGTGACTGTATTAGTTTGTGTTGATATGTGTAGTATTTGTACTGTTAATAAACTAAAACCAAGCTCACTAAATGGCTTTGTGAGAAGAGCTTCTATACACTTAAGGATTTTGAATTAAAACTATTAACTTGCTTTATCTTTTTGACTGTTACTTTATCTTTAACATTTGGTAATAATATAATTATTGAATTTGTCTTATATTATAGTAATCCTGACATTTTCTGTATTAATTATTTTATTTTATGACATACGTTTTGAATCTTTTGTAATTTATAATGATCCTGAGATTTCTATATTTTTATTATTAATACTACATAACTTATTGAATATTACTTAGATATTTTCTCATTATTAATTATGTTTTCAATTTTTGCATGCTGTATGTGCAGCGAAACATGTTGGTCATAAATTATGATAACACTAGCCTTCCGCCCGCGGCTTCGCCCGCGTGTACTACACGACGTTATCCCGCGAGAAGGTGATATTTTTCAGGAATAAAAAGTAGCCTATGTCCTTTCTCAGGCTCTAGACTATCTCTGTACAAAAATTCATTCAAATCGGTTCAGTAGTTTAGGTGTGATTGTGTAACACACAGACAGACAGAGACGCATTTATAATATAAGCCTTCCGCCCGCGGCTTCGCCCGCGTGTACTACACGACTTTATCCCGCGGGAAGGTGATAATTTTCAGGAATAAAAAGTAGTCTATGTCCTTTCTCAGGCTCTAGACTATCTTTGTACCAAAATTCATTCAAATTGGTTCAGTAGTTTAGGTGTGATTGTGTAACACACAGACAGACAGAGACGCATTTATAATATAAAAAAAATAAAAGTAAGGATTGATAACAACAACTCTGTAACCATGTTCCTAGCAAATAAAATTATTCTTATTCTTATTATTATATATATTCTTATATCTTGTTATCACTAACTGCCCCATTTCTGAATAGTTCCAGGCATGTTTCATGGACCTGAATAAATATACACCTCTAAATTTTAATTAAGTACAAAGATTTAAGGGGATTAATAGTGTCAATCAATACGAACAAATTTTACTAAGGGGCCATCCAAATTGAGAAAAAAAACAGCTGTTCCATACATTTATTCGATTCGATGTTGTACTTTTATATGTAACAGCTGTTTATTTTTTCGCGATTCTGTGGTTGGCCTCATAGTAAAAAATGATTGTATTGATGGACACTAGCATCCCCTAAAATCTTTGTACTAATTAAAACTTAGTGGTGTATTTATAGATACAGTCACAAGCGATAATAAGTAAACACCAGATGACCATGTCATATTACAATACTGTACCCCTAGTGTAAGTTTTTATGTCAAGCAAACGCAAACTATCGCGAGTACGTATTTATGTCAATTTGTATGAAAACTGCATAAGCGCGCTACTCGCCGCTAGAGGCGCTGATACAGTTTTCATACAAATTGACATAAATACGTACTCGCGATAGTTTGCGTTTGCTTGACATAAAAACTTACACTACGGGCACTGAATGACTTCTTTGGCACAGATAGTTTTGTTTTGGAACGCTTCACTGTAACAAAGTTCTACGGTGTTTAAAATATTATTTTCACTTCTCATGCTCGTAAAGTTCGTGTTTATGTAAGGCTGCATTAAATCGCTTTTTATGCTCTAGTGCATAAAGTAAAATCTACGTCTGTCTCAGACTCTAAGACAAAGGTGTCAGGTAAAATTTTAATTTCGAAATCAAGCATAGGAAGGGAGTAGATAATGTCATTCCTGATGCTCTCTCTCGTGCCTTACCTCTTGCTGCCTTATCGCTTTCGAATTCCGTACTCAACACTGAGGACTCATGGTATAAAAAGATTTATAATGGTTGTTTGAACTCGCCAACTAAATTTCCTAATTTCATTATTAAAAATAATTCATTGTATCGCTTATCTAAAAATAAATGTCAATTAACTTCTGAGTTTGCGTGGAAAGAAGTTGTTCCCGAGAAGTTCCGTGAGAAGGTAATAATAGAAAATCATTCGGAACCAACAGCAGGACATCTTGGTATTTTTAAAACTTACAGGCGCTTATCTTTAAGCTATTACTGGCCTGGCATGTACCATGATGTCGTGAAAGCTGTGGGATCTTGTTCCACCTGCTTATCATATAAAGCCCAAAATCACACTACATTGGGTCATATGGGACGTCCAAAGCAGTGCTCAAGACCTTTCCAAATGATCTCAATTGATTTTGTCGGCCCACTTCCAGTTACCCGGAAACAAAATAGTTATATGCTCGTCGTCACTTGCTGTTTTTCAAAGTATTGTATGATTTTTCCGTTACGTCGCGCTACTTCAGATTCTGTTGTCAAAATTTTGGAAGACTCGGTGTTCTTAGTTCATGGCGTACCCCAAACAATTTTCTTGGATAATGGTACTCAATTTATTAGTTCTGTAACTAATACTTTATTTGAGAACTATAAGATCCCTAACATCTATTTTACTCCGAGGTATACGCCTCAAATCAATACGGTGGAGCGCTATAACAAAACAATAGTTACTTGTTTGGCCACATTTGTCGAAAAAGACCATCGCTCTTGGGACACTTTTATTCCCAAGGTGCAGTTCGCCATAAATAATTCTGTGAATGAAGCTACTGGTTTTACCCCTTCATTTTTGGTCTATGGTAGGGAATTGGTCCGATGTGGATCTCATTATACAGATATCGATTTGGGCGATGAAGTCTTATTCCTTCCGCGCGATATTTACGCTGAGAACCTGGGTTGCCTTTCGGTTGTTTTCGATGAAGTGCAGACATCGTTATGGCAGGCTCATGTTAAAAATACTAGTCATTATAATTTGCGTAGGAAACACTCGGAATTTAACGTCGGTGACTTGGTCTATAAGCGTACTTTTATCTTGAGTGACAAAGATAAATACTTCAGTAAAAAGTTAGCGCCAAAGTTTATTAAGTGCCGTATTATTGAAAAACGTTCTCCTCTAGTTTATGTACTGGAAGACGTACTGTCTGGTAAGAACATAGGAGCTTGGCACATTAAAGATTTTAAAACAGTAGGTAATAAAAATAATTAGGTAAAATTAAAATGCACGGATAGTTACATCTCGCTTAGAAAATATCTTATCGTTGGCAAAAGTAATCAATGTGTCACTGTTGGTAACTTTTTTTATGAAAGAGTGCGTTAACAGCGTATAAAATCGCTGTTGTTGTGTTTATGGTTGAGAAGATTGTGATTGGTTTTATGGAAGGTGATGATTGTTTGAACTAGTTTGCATGTGCAGTGTTAACGATAGTCCGGAAATATAAGACGGTTTTAAATTAGGTTTACCTTTCCGTGAAGCGGGGGGTAATGTAACGTTGTAAACGTACATGATAATTTGAATCAAGTTTATGAGACCTATTTCTATAAACTAATAATAAAGATAACTTACAATTTTTGATTTTATTGCAACTTCACAATAAAACTTATAATTTTACTAAACACACTTACCTAATCTAACAATATTTACTTGAATTATTAAATAAAACCATAAACTAAAAGCTTATAAGTAACAAAATATTAATAACATGAAATATAAATACTTTAGAAAATCAAAGGAATATTTCATTTTAGCGCTCATTTACTTTGCCGTCGCGTTTGACGTTTCGTCTGTAGAACCGATCACCTGTTCGTTCGCAAGCCATCCATTCATTCATTCGACGGCCGTTCGCTCGTTGCTCACTCACACCGGCCGACTCATTCCCTGACCGGCAACAGTCGTAGCTAGCTGCTCTTTACCTCAAATTGAATTAATGAATAAAGATATAATTATTGGCAGCCTAACCTATTTAAATTAGTTATTAATATTATAATATTTCGTGCCTAGTCGGCCAAATAGTGAAATTGTGTTTGGAAAACCCCAGATTGGGTAAGTGGTACCTACTTGTATTTCTTAACAATTATAGCAGTCAGTATTAGTTTCTTAGAAAAGTGTGATTTGCATTTAGCCACCTTTCTTTATTTTATTTTATCAGTGAATGTTAATTAGGAACCGTTAAATCATTTATATCTATTGCAATAACGTAATTTGCTTAGTCAAATAATTTCCATTTGGATCTACCCACTTTATGTATGAAAAAAAATATTTTACGTTAGTTAATTTAAATTCTTGTTCATCTTATTATTTAATCTCCGTAACCGATTGCGAACACCACGGCACAACAGCTCATTACGGTACTATCCCAGTAGTTGCTGCCGTTGGTGATCGCACATTATTGGATGAGGGAATAACGCCTTTTGATGGCGCGTTCCAGGGTCCGAGGTCACTGCTACCTTTACCTGAAGGTCACCTTGGGCTGCGCTCCTGTTGCGCCCGACACCGTTCCTGTTGCGTTCCTGTTGCGTCCCTGCTGTGCTCCTGTCCCTCACCGAGGCGCTCAACACGGGAAGTACCCGACTAGCAGGAAATCGAGCCAAGTCTACTTTATAAATTCTTTGGGCTTCACCCATGACCGCTCCCTCTCATCGGTATTTTATTTTAATATAAAAACATATCTTAACTCATCATTTGTTCGCGTTTCTTTTCCTATCCTTATCCCGGTAGATTTAGGGTGAAGGAGGTAAGAACGTGACAGCCTCTTAGGGGTGGAATTTCCAAAAATCCTTTCTTACTGGATGCCTACACTGTATAACATATCTATGTGCAAAATTTGAAGTCTCTAGGTTCAGCGGTTTGGGCTGTGCGTTGATATCTCAGTCAGTCAGTCAGGACTTTGAATTTTATATATATAGATATGTACAAAATTGAAGAAACAATGAAATAACAAGTTTATTTAACGAAGTTTAATTGCGCGTGTGACTGTTTACCTGACACCTTTGTCTTAGAGTCTGAGACAGACGTAGATTTTACTTTATGCACTAGAGCATAAAAAGCGATTTAATGCAGCCTTACATAAACACGAACTTTACGAGCATGAGAAGTGAAAATAATATTTTAAACACCGTAGAACTTTGTTACAGTGAAGCGTTCCAAAACAAAACTATCTGTGCCAAAGAAGTCATTCAGTGCCCGTAGTGTAAGTTTTTATGTCAAGCAAACGCAAACTATCGCGAGTACGTATTTATGTCAATTTGTATGAAAACTGCATAAGCGCGCTACTCGCCGCTAGAGGCGCTGATACAGTTTTCATACAAATTGACATAAATACGTACTCGCGATAGTTTGCGTTTGCTTGACATAAAAACTTACACTACGGGCACTGAATGACTTCTTTGGCACAGATAGTTTTGTTTTGGAACGCTTCACTGTAACAAAGTTCTACGGTGTTGTTCGGTGCTACGCAAACGAACAGCTCAGCAAAAACGCATTTTATGCAATTTACATATAATAATTTCATCACTCAATTAACGTCAGTACGTCAACAGCTACCATTCGCGCGTCGCGTGCTCATTATAACCATTTAACCATTTTAAACCATTTTCGTAGGAATAATTAGATTAACCAGTTTTAGTAATAATTAACTTAGCGACTTTTTACCATTTGTTTTTATAGTGTTTTATGCTGACAATAATTATATTAATTTAAAGTGACTCTCGATCTTCTTATTTACTACGATAACAACAAAGGTCGGCTGCAGCTAACCATCGTGCGCAGTCCCAAACCTTTTCATGGTCCTTCGAGAATAAGGGCTTCGGTTCGCGATTTATTAGACAATTATTTATCGTGAAATCAAAGACCTACCAAACCAACCAGTGCCTATTGGTGAACAGTGCTAACCAAAAGGATTGCAGTGACTTGGATTGCTTTTCTTGTAAGCAGAGTAAGGCGAAATTAAGGTCAGATCTTACCATTTTATTTCTCTATTTTCATCGTAACCATAACCAGAACCATGGAGAATTTATTTACCAACCAAACTGAGATCTTTGAATCTCTGAAAAATTATTTTCACTTCTCATGCTCGTAAAGTTCGTGTTTATGTAAGGCTGCATTAAATCGCTTTTTATGCTCTAGTGCATAAAGTAAAATCTACGTCTGTCTCAGACTCTAAGACAAAGGTGTCAGGTAAACAGTCACACGCGCAATTAAACTTCGTTAAATAAACTTGTTATTTCATTGTTTCTTCAATTTTGTACATATCTATATATATAAAATTCAAAGTCCTGACTGACTGACTGAGATATCAACGCACAGCCCAAACCGCTGAACCTAGAGACTTCAAATTTTGCACATAGATATGTTATACAGTGTAGGCATCCAGTAAGAAAGGATTTTTGGAAATTCCACCCCTAAGAGGCTGTCACGTTCTTACCTCCTTCACCCTAAATCTACCGGGATAAGGATAGGAAAAGAAACGCGAACAAATGATGAGTTAAGATATGTTTTTATATTAAAATAAAATACCGATGAGAGGGAGCGGTCATGGGTGAAGCCCAAAGAATTTATAAAGTAGACTTGGCTCGATTTCCTGCTAGTCGGGTACTTCCCGTGTTGAGCGCCTCGGTGAGGGACAGGAGCACAGCAGGGACGCAACAGGAACGCAACAGGAACGGTGTCGGGCGCAACAGGAGCGCAGCCCAAGGTGACCTTCAGGTAAAGGTAGCAGTGACCTCGGACCCTGGAACGCGCCATCAAAAGGCGTTATTCCCTCATCCAATAATGTGCGATCACCAACGGCAGCAACTACTGGGATAGTACCGTAATGAGCTGTTGTGCCGTGGTGTTCGCAATCGGTTACGGAGATTAAATAATAAGATGAACAAGAATTTAAATTAACTAACGTAAAATATTTTTTTTCATACATAAAGTGGGTAGATCCAAATGGAAATTATTTGACTAAGCAAATTACGTTATTGCAATAGATATAAATGATTTAACGGTTCCTAATTAACATTCACTGATAAAATAAAATAAAGAAAGGTGGCTAAATACAAATCACACTTTTCTAAGAAACTAATACTGACTGCTATAATTGTTAAGAAATACAAGTAGGTACCACTTACCCAATCTGGGGTTTTCCAAACACAATTTCACTATTTGGCCGACTAGGCACGAAATATTATAATATTAATAACTAATTTAAATAGGTTAGGCTGCCAATAATTATATCTTTATTCATTAATTCAATTTGAGGTAAAGAGCAGCTAGCTACGACTGTTGCCGGTCAGGGAATGAGTCGGCCGGTGTGAGTGAGCAACGAGCGAACGGCCGTCGAATGAATGAATGGATGGCTTGCGAATGAACAGGTGATCGGTTCTACAGACGAAACGTCAAACGCGACGGCAAAGTAAATGAGCGCTAAAATGAAATATTCCTTTGATTTTCTAAAGTATTTATATTTCATGTTATTAATATTTTGTTACTTATAAGCTTTTAGTTTATGGTTTTATTTAATAATTCAAGTAAATATTGTTAGATTAGGTAAGTGTGTTTAGTAAAATTATAAGTTTTATTGTGAAGTTGCAATAAAATCAAAAATTGTAAGTTATCTTTATTATTAGTTTATAGAAATAGGTCTCATAAACTTGATTCAAATTATCATGTACGTTTACAACGTTACATTACCCCCCGCTTCACGGAAAGGTAAACCTAATTTAAAACCGTCTTATATTTCCGGACTATCGTTAACACTGCACATGCAAACTAGTTCAAACAATCATCACCTTCCATAAAACCAATCACAATCTTCTCAACCATAAACACAACAACAGCGATTTTATACGCTGTTAACGCACTCTTTCATAAAAAAAGTTACCAACAGTGACACATTGATTACTTTTGCCAACGATAAGATATTTTCTAAGCGAGATGTAACTATCCGTGCATTTTAATTTTACCTAATTATTTTTATTACCTACTGTTTTAAAATCTTTAATGTGCCAAGCTCCTATGTTCTTACCAGACAGTACGTCTTCCAGTACATAAACTAGAGGAGAACGTTTTTCAATAATACGGCACTTAATAAACTTTGGCGCTAACTTTTTACTGAAGTATTTATCTTTGTCACTCAAGATAAAAGTACGCTTATAGACCAAGTCACCGACGTTAAATTCCGAGTGTTTCCTACGCAAATTATAATGACTAGTATTTTTAACATGAGCCTGCCATAACGATGTCTGCACTTCATCGAAAACAACCGAAAGGCAACCCAGGTTCTCAGCGTAAATATCGCGCGGAAGGAATAAGACTTCATCGCCCAAATCGATATCTGTATAATGAGATCCACATCGGACCAATTCCCTACCATAGACCAAAAATGAAGGGGTAAAACCAGTAGCTTCATTCACAGAATTATTTATGGCGAACTGCACCTTGGGAATAAAAGTGTCCCAAGAGCGATGGTCTTTTTCGACAAATGTGGCCAAACAAGTAACTATTGTTTTGTTATAGCGCTCCACCGTATTGATTTGAGGCGTATACCTCGGAGTAAAATAGATGTTAGGGATCTTATAGTTCTCAAATAAAGTATTAGTTACAGAACTAATAAATTGAGTACCATTATCCAAGAAAATTGTTTGGGGTACGCCATGAACTAAGAACACCGAGTCTTCCAAAATTTTGACAACAGAATCTGAAGTAGCGCGACGTAACGGAAAAATCATACAATACTTTGAAAAACAGCAAGTGACGACGAGCATATAACTATTTTGTTTCCGGGTAACTGGAAGTGGGCCGACAAAATCAATTGAGATCATTTGGAAAGGTCTTGAGCACTGCTTTGGACGTCCCATATGACCCAATGTAGTGTGATTTTGGGCTTTATATGATAAGCAGGTGGAACAAGATCCCACAGCTTTCACGACATCATGGTACATGCCAGGCCAGTAATAGCTTAAAGATAAGCGCCTGTAAGTTTTAAAAATACCAAGATGTCCTGCTGTTGGTTCCGAATGATTTTCTATTATTACCTTCTCACGGAACTTCTCGGGAACAACTTCTTTCCACGCAAACTCAGAAGTTAATTGACATTTATTTTTAGATAAGCGATACAATGAATTATTTTTAATAATGAAATTAGGAAATTTAGTTGGCGAGTTCAAACAACCATTATAAATCTTTTTATACCATGAGTCCTCAGTGTTGAGTACGGAATTCGAAAGCGATAAGGCAGCAAGAGGTAAGGCACGAGAGAGAGCATCAGGAATGACATTATCTACTCCCTTCCTATGCTTGATTTCGAAATTAAAAGCAGACAATCTTACACCCCAGCGAGCTAATCTACCTGTAGGGTTTTCTAACGACATGAACCACTTCAACGCAGAGTGATCAGTGTAAATGGTGATCGTCTGCCCATTTTCCACATAGCAACGCCAATGTTCGAGTGCAGTCAACACAGCTAGAGCCTCCCTTTCAGTGATACTGTAATTCTGTTCGGGCTTACTAAGAGACCTACTCATATACGCTATGGGATGCTCCTTACCATCTATATTCTGCGTTAGCATCGCACCAATGCCATAATTGCTTGCGTCCGTGTGGACCTCAAACGGTAACGAATAATTCGGACAAGCGAGAACAGGCGCAGACACTAAGCACTCTTTAAGGGCATTGAAAGACATATCAGCTTCAGGCGTCCATTCAAAAGCGGGCGAACGCTTGCCATTAGATGTCAATCTATTAAGTGGTGCTGCCACTGTACTGAAATTGGGAACGAAACGCCTGTACCACGTAGCAGTTCCAAGAAAACGCTTCAACTCTTTTTTATTTGTGGGAGTCGGGAAGTTGAGAATGGCCTCCACCTTTTCAGGGTCCGTACGCAAGCCTCTGGCATCAACCAAATAACCGAGATATTTGAGTTGGCTACGGAAAAAATTACACTTTTCAAAATTTACTGTGAGATTGGCATTCTGCAGCTTATGTAAAACGCGTAATAGAGCTGCAACATGCTCCTGAAAAGAGGAACTAACGATTATAATATCATCGAGGTACGCAAAAGCTTTAGACTCCATGTCAGCAAAGAGAAAATCGACCAATCGCTGTTGTGTAGCCGGAGCATTGGTCAGACCAAAGGCAGTAGTCTTAAAACGGAATGTTCCTCGGCCAGGGACATAAAACGCCGTCTTGTCTCTGTCCTCAGGAGCCAAAGGAATCTGCCAGAACGATTTGGATAAATCAATGCTGGACAAATACTTAGCATCACGAAGATTATCGAGGATTTCTGAAATGTACGGCAAGTTGTAGGCATCCTTCTTCGTAACTGCGTTTAGCTTACGACTGTCCAAACAAAACCTGGGCTGACCATTCTTCTTGTTTACGATAAGCACGGGTGAAGACCAGGCGCTCTCGCACGGCTCTACTACATCCAAAGACAGCATCTCATCTACCTGTTCAATTAAAATTTTCTGTTTTTCGGGAGACATTCTGTAATAACGCTGCCTGATGGGTTGAGCGTTACCGGTGTCAATACGATGTGTTATAAGATGCGTTCTACCCAAGCCCTTAACTTCAGTGGATATAGTTTTAAATTGTGAAATGACATTATCGGCTAATATTTTTTTTGAGTCGGATAAATTATCATAAGAATGAATAAAAGTTTCGCTAGTATTACACTTTACCTCGGCTATCTGGACATCGGATAATGTGATGCTACCTAAATACTTAGGGCATAAATTAAAAATTCGCCAAAAATCTACACCTAATATGATAGAGGTTTCGACCTCGGGCACAACAAAAGCTTTAATTATATGAAACTGGCCTTCAAACGAAATTGGTAAAAACATATAACCAATACTTTGCAAAGACTGGCCACCAGCAGCAATCATATTAGTGTGATTGTCATAGTGCAATAAACAATCATCTTCTAAATTAAGATGGGAGTTATTGCCTAAAATACTAAGCGCAGCGCCAGAATCTAACAAAGCAGTAGCTTCTTTATTATTTATTTTAATATTAACATAAGGCCTGGAATCATTAGCCGGTTTAGAATTCAGAATTGTAGAAACTTTATAAGTTGCAGAAAATTTTCTTAAAAATGCAAGCCAGTCATCCCAATCTTCCTTATCAAAATTACTACAATTCTGCTTAACTAGTTTTTTGAATTTGGTAAATTATTCTTAGAGCACACGGGACAATCAGGCGTTTTCACATCCTTCATACCGCATTTAAAACAAAACACATCACGACTAGCTTGACATTGTCTTATATGATGAGAGTTACTGCGACATCTGGGGCAGTAAGGTTGATATTGGGTAGTATTAATTGAATGTATATAATTTGACGATGATTGTCCGCGATTACGGTATGTACTATAGGTTTGATTTTTGGAATAATTTCCTTTGTAATTGTTATTATTATTATTAGAATAAGTTCTATTTTGATTATGAGGATTGCTATTAGAATTATTCTGAGGAAATGATCTATGTTGATAATTAAAATTACTATTAATATTATAACTACTAGTTCCGCTATTTTGTTTAAATGTATTCCTATTAGTTTCTCTCTTGTATGCGAAATCGGGAGCAAGAGTATCTGAAGTTACTTTAGGCGGTTCCTGAAATTTGGAAAAACGATCCTGTACCACTTCATAATTACGGCATAATAAATGTAGCATTTCTATAGATGTCACCTCACCAGCAGACGCTAAAGTGCTGGCATAACAGGGCCTGACATTGTGAAGCAGTATTTTTAGTTGTTCCTTTTCAGAGAGGGGCTCGTTCAAAGAAGAAAACATTCCGCTCATTATCGAAAGATATATAGTAATGTTCTCACAATCACCTTGAGTGCGAGCACGTATTTCAGGAATAAAATTATAATGAAACTCCCGCGATCCAAACGTTTCCTTTAGCTTTACTACTAGCTCGGGCCAGGAATTAACTTTACTTTTGATTGAGCGATACCAATGCAAGGCATCGTCTTGAAAAATTTCGGAAGCAAAACTTAAAATTTTTGTCAAAGGAATATTTCGAGCCTCAACAAATTCATCTACACGCTGTATAAACGCATTTACGCAAGTCTTTCCATTAAACTTCAATTTGGACAAGTCAGCCGAACTTCGATCGCATGTTACCGAGATCACATTAGACACATCCGTTACAACAGGTCTACTCTCACTGCTAGTGCTAGGGTTTACCGACGAAACAGGTAAAGGCTTGTTAACTGAAAGAGCAGTAAGTTTTTGAAGTAAAAGCTTATGACTTTTAACAACGCTGTCGTATTCTTTTTTAATATCGTCGGTGCAAGTTATTCTCGCTATGCGATTATGTAAATGGTTTAATAAATTTTGCGTTCTCAAAAGTACTGGAATACTAGGATCAGCAATGTCAAGATTTAATTTAATTTTAGACACCACGTCCATACAACCAGTAAGATCCTGTTTTATTTCTAAAGGCGACTCCAAAATGTGCTCTGAAGGGAATGCTGGAGCCAATTTGACGATTTGTTTGCGCAATTCATCAACAGAGGCAGAGGTTGCAGGAGTGACTCCTCTAATGCCCACCTCGTACTCCAGCTCCGACTTTTGCAGAGATAGGTATTTGATTGGCAACATCGTAAAATTTAAAATATAAAAAAAATAGTTAACGCCCGATGGAGTAAGTGGTATTTACCTATATAACAAATTAATCTAAAAATAATTAAAGCACAATCTCCGCACCGTTACAAAATCAATTAAAATACGTTTTTTTTATTAAACACACAATAATCAACAAAAAAATAAAAGCACACAAAAAAAATTTTAATTGCAACTAAAAAACAAAAAGGGCAAAAATCAAAAATTCTCCGTGCTACTGGAATGCACCTTACAAAACGTCCAAAATACTGACAAAAATAATTATAATTTCACAATTTACATATTAAAATAATTCCATAGAAATTAAAGCGCCATATTAGGGCTCCGGTAACAATGTTAATGATACTATATTAGAATGAAAAGACGAAACAAAACTAACAGTTACGAGACAAAAATGTGCGTCGTATAAAGACCGTTACTTATTTTTAAATTTAGTACACTACAGCAGCACGGGAAAAAAACACAAAAAAAACGCTTCACAAAAAAAAACAACCACAAACACAAAACTAGCTACGTTGCGACTAAAAACAGGAAAGAGCCAAGCATAAAAAAATTCAACCACGTTAGGCGCCAATGTCACGTTCTTACCTCCTTCACCCTAAATCTACCGGGATAAGGATAGGAAAAGAAACGCGAACAAATGATGAGTTAAGATATGTTTTTATATTAAAATAAAATACCGATGAGAGGGAGCGGTCATGGGTGAAGCCCAAAGAATTTATAAAGTAGACTTGGCTCGATTTCCTGCTAGTCGGGTACTTCCCGTGTTGAGCGCCTCGGTGAGGGACAGGAGCACAGCAGGGACGCAACAGGAACGCAACAGGAACGGTGTCGGGCGCAACAGGAGCGCAGCCCAAGGTGACCTTCAGGTAAAGGTAGCAGTGACCTCGGACCCTGGAACGCGCCATCAAAAGGCGTTATTCCCTCATCCAATAATGTGCGATCACCAACGGCAGCAACTACTGGGATAGTACCGTAATGAGCTGTTGTGCCGTGGTGTTCGCAATCGGTTGCGGAGATTAAATAATAAGATGAACAAGAATTTAAATTAACTAACGTAAAATATTTTTTTTCATACATAAAGTGGGTAGATCCAAATGGAAATTATTTGACTAAGCAAATTACGTTATTGCAATAGATATAAATGATTTAACGGTTCCTAATTAACATTCACTGATAAAATAAAATAAAGAAAGGTGGCTAAATACAAATCACACTTTTCTAAGAAACTAATACTGACTGCTATAATTGTTAAGAAATACAAGTAGGTACCACTTACCCAATCTGGGGTTTTCCAAACACAATTTCACTATTTGGCCGACTAGGCACGAAATATTATAATATTAATAACTAATTTAAATAGGTTAGGCTGCCAATAATTATATCTTTATTCATTAATTCAATTTGAGGTAAAGAGCAGCTAGCTACGACTGTTGCCGGTCAGGGAATGAGTCGGCCGGTGTGAGTGAGCAACGAGCGAACGGCCGTCGAATGAATGAATGGATGGCTTGCGAACGAACAGGTGATCGGTTCTACAGACGAAACGTCAAACGCGACGGCAAAGTAAATGAGCGCTAAAATGAAATATTCCTTTGATTTTCTAAAGTATTTATATTTCATGTTATTAATATTTTGTTACTTATAAGCTTTTAGTTTATGGTTTTATTTAATAATTCAAGTAAATATTGTTAGATTAGGTAAGTGTGTTTAGTAAAATTATAAGTTTTATTGTGAAGTTGCAATAAAATCAAAAATTGTAAGTTATCTTTATTATTAGTTTATAGAAATAGGTCTCATAAACTTGATTCAAATTATCATGTACGTTTACAACGTTACAACGTGAAATAGGGGATGAATGTTTGTATGAAAGTCCGTCAGTTTTGAAGTTAGGATCTTCAAATTTTGTATTTAGGCTGGCAATTCAAAATTAATATTTACCCGTGTCAGCGTTTTTGACAATTCCACCCCCCAAGGGGTGAAAAGGGGGATGAAATGTTGTATCTGAAAAGTCCATCATTTAATTTATTATTTAGGCTTATTGGTCGCAAAGTAAAACAAATAAGCAAACACAAATTTCGTATTTTTTAGAAAATCAACCCCTTATAGGTTAAATGGGATAAATAAACCTAAAAATCGATATGGATATCGTTATTGAGGTTTTGTGGGATGACGATTGCAAAAATGGCATTTATTTTGATGTTTAACACGCTGAACATGATTCAACCCCTAAAAGGTTGAAATAGGGGTGAAATTTTGATTGAAAAATTACGGGTAAAATAGACATTTCAACTTGAAACGTTGTAGGCTTACTTCTTAAAACAAATAGGCAACCTTATTCATAGTTTTCCGAAAATCAAACCCAGGGGGTAAATAGGGTATAGAAACCTAAATCATCTTAAGTACCCTAAAAGTTCTTGGTACCTAACAGGTTCTTGGTACCTAAGCTACTCCGAACTAACTTTTTGATTGTGAAACAGGCACTTATTATTTACTAGCTTCCGCCCGCGACTTCGTCCGCGTGGACATTCGAGAAAATACTTAGGGGACCAATAACCAGGATAAAAAGTAATCTATGTTTTAATTTCATAAAAATCCGATCAGCCGTTTTTACGTGATTAGGCGGGTCCTCCCTCACCAAGTGAGCAGCCTCGTGCGAGGCCCGCCGCACGTGGCAAACGTTCTGCCTCGCACGAGGCTGCTCGCTTGGTGAGGGAGGACCCACCTAATCACGTAAAAACGGCTGATCGGATTTTTATGAAATTAAAACATAGATATTTTTTTTTATTTATTTATTAAACTTTTGTACAAAATACATAATGTAATATACAAGGCGGACTTATTACTAAAAGTATTCTCTGCCAAGAATACTTTTTATCCTGGTTATTGGTCCCCTAAGTATTTCCACGTCCACGCGGACGAAGTCGCGGGCGGAAGCTAGTAATCCATATTAAATTACTAAATTAATAAAACTAGGCAAAATTAATGAGTTTTCTAAGAAATAAGTATTTCAAGAGCATTATGGACTAAGATCTATGCTAAAGTCACTGTGCTGCCACTGCCACGTATAAAAAAAAGAAAAAGAAAGTCTTCCCGCCAATATGGCGAAGTCTTTAATGTTTCTTTTTTGCAATAAGTATTTTTATTTATTTTCCTCACATTCGAAGTGAAAAGCAGAGTGTATAACTCGTACACAAAACCCATTTTACCCTCGAATTGACTATCCACCCTCGCCTGTCTCGGGTAAAATGGTACGTTTTATGCACTTGTTGTATAATCTACTATATTACTAGTGACTGTATTTTTTTACTCACCTCACTCACTCCTTTTGTCATCCATGAGTTAACAACGACATATTATTTTCATTAACTATTAAAAGCTAGCTTCCTCCCGCGGCTTCGCCCGCGTGGACCAAACGACGTTTTCCGCGGGAATTCATATTTTCCGGGATAAAAGTATCCTATGTTCTTCTCCAGGCTCAAAATATATGTGTCCAAAATTTCAGCCGAATCCGTTTATCCGTTCTGGCGTGATTAAGTAACAAACATTCAAACATCTAAACTTTCACATTTATAATATTATGAAAAACGAAATATATGTAGCTTACTTCCGCAAAAAACACAATATGCAAGATGCACCGCCCGCCCGCCCGCAAAAAATTGCACATGCACACCACGAAAACACCAGTGCATAATACAATAATCTAGCAAGACAGCAATACACCTTGCACCGTCACCGATTAGACTACTCTACACGTGTTTCGCCCCAACCCGGGGCATCCTCAGGAGATAGTTCGTGCTAGTTCGTGGTGATGGTTAGGGACTTCCGCCAAGTGACGCCTGATTCAATAAAATTTTTATAATATTAGTTTTGGATATTAATATCCCGAGCCCGGCCCAGGATTAAGCGGGAACGGCTGTTACAGCTCTAATCCACAGGTGACATAAGTGTCATAATATGTAATTCTGCTGTGTCGGATGTCGGAACCAAATTACTTTTGTACTTATCTATTAAATACTAGCTATCCACCTGCTGCATTGAACATGTTGTGAACAACAGGATATTGTCCCGTAGGAAATGAGATATTTTCCTGGAGTAGTAGTATTAGCCTATATGCTTACACCAGCACAATCCACACAAGAAACACACTTTCACTTTATAAATCTGGACCTGAGAGGCGTTAAGCTGCAAGTGCCAAAACCATAATTTTACAGTAGAGACAATTTTGTGAAAAGTTGCTGTTGTATCGACTTTATCCCTAAGTAACTAAGAAAACAAAGCGTTTTTTATTTGTTTAATAGAATGACTATCATAGATTAAGAAATGCCACAATAAGAGATCACCTTTTTTGTTGAATTTATTAAAATTTGATGAAATTTATAAAAACTCCGTTACATACAGTTTTATGTGTCATGTTTTTATAGGAATCGCGACAGGACAAGGTAGAGGCAGAAATATGTAACTCCGCACGTTAAAAATAAAACCGCCTTCAAAAAAACCACATCAAAAAAGTAAGAAATAATTCCTCATTAAATAAATAACGTAAGTACTTTGAAGTCGGGCGTGAAACATGTACAATTTTCTGTTGTTTTTGTATAAACCCGCCCGACTTTAAAGTACTTACGTTATTTATTTAATAAGGAATTATTTCTTACTTTCTTGATGTGGTTTTTTTGAAGGCGGTTTTATTTTTTTATAAAAATAATTTTAATTTCACTCTTTTTAGTGCATCGTGCAGGCAATTTACGTGTTTTCTGGTAAATAGGTATGTAATCAAACTGAAAACCTCCTTTTTCGAAGTCAGTTAAAATACCTTGAGGTATCCCCTTTTTAACAAAACAAGAATCATCTACATCGGTTTATAAACAAAGGACTTATGCCTAAAGATACGTATTGAATTCACATAAAGTGGTAACGAAAACGACAGTATTTTCAAGATTTCCTGAAAACTACTGAACCGATTTCAAAATTTCAAAAAATGGGACCTACTTGGAAACTAACCTGATGTAATAACGTTTGAACCATTTCAATCGGTTCAGAGGTCTTCGAGTAATCGGTGGACATACACAAAAAAAAAAACATACATACAGACGAATAGAGAACCTCCTCCTTTTTGATTTAGAAGTCGGTCAAAAATGCCAGTTCATAATTCTAGTTACAATATTAGTAACGTACAAAGTATTTTACTGTATTATCACTTGCAACACTATATGCATCAAGGCCATAACGGTCTGTTACGTTGTTATACAGTTTATAAACTCTGGGTTCTGACATCTGACCGAATTTTTGGACATACAGTTTTATCGCTGGAAAGAATACGGGTTTTATAAAGCCAAAAACGCTAAAATGGACTTACAGTGTTATGCTTCTCAGGTTCAGAAATGTGAAAGTGTGTTTTTTTTTGTTTGTCTTTTTGTCCGTCTTTTACGTTAAAGCAGAGGAACGGATCGACTTGATATTTGGTATAGGGAAAGTAACTAGTAATCTATATCTGTGCCAAATTTCATCCGTTTTACCGTGATTGAACAACAAACTTTTTACCACACTTTTATTAGCTTCACTTGTAACTAAGTCACAATGTAAGAAAATCTTGGAAATCAATTTTAACCTACTTCTAATTGTCGTATTGATTTGAAACTTTGCAAGTCTATATGAATCCGATGACAATACAATAATTTGCTACCATCGAGCTGATTTGATGATGGAGTCAAGAGGTGGGCAATAGAACTCTTCAATGGTTGCTAGGAAACCACTCGAGTTTAGGCTCATTTATTTTGTTCTGATGAGACCTATTCGCTACACTTGATGTTGAGGGTCTGATGATGGAGCAGGGAGGAAGCCAGTGACACTTCTTAATGACCACTAGGAAACCCCTCGAGTTTGGCCTCCGTTGTTTCGTTCTGATGAGACTTATGAGTCGCACTTGGTGGTGAGGGTCTGATGATGGAGCAGGGAGGAAGCCAGTGGCACTCCTTAATGACCAATAGGAAACACCTCGAGTTCTGGCTCATTTGTTTCGTTCTTATGAGACCTATTCGCTACACTTGGTGGTGAGGGTCTGATGATGGAGCAGGAAGGAAGCCAGTGACACTCCTTAATGACCAATAGGAAACCCCTCGAGTTTGGGCTCATTTGTTTCGTTCAGACGAGACCTATCTGCTACACTTGGTGGCGAGGGTCTGATGATGTGATGTTGGAGCTGGGAGGAAGCCAGTGGCACTCCTTAATGACCACTACGAAATCTTTTGAGTTTGTACTCATTTGTTTCGTTCTGATGAGACCTATTCGCTACACTTGGTGGCGAGGGTCTGATGATGGAGCAGGGAGAAAGCCAGTGGCACTCCTTAATGGCCAATAGGAAACCCTTCGAGTTCTGGCTCATTTGTTTTGTTCTGATGTGACCTATTCGCTACACTTGGTGGTGAGGGACTGATGATGGAGCAGGGAGGAAGTCATTGCCACTCCTTAATGACCACTAAGAAACCCCTTGAGATGGGCACATTTGTTTCGTTCTGATGAGACCTATTCGCTACACTTGGTGGTGAGAGTCTGATGATGGAGCAGGGAGGAAGTCAGTGGCACTCCTTAATGACCACTAGGAAACCCCTCGAGTTTGGGCTCATTTGATTCGTTCTAATGAGACCTATTCGCTACACTTGGTGGTGAGGGTCTGATGATGGAGTAAGGATGAAGTAAGGGTTCGGCTCGCGCATCTGGTAACTAATAGACTCCACTTGAATTTGTAAAACAAATACTTTCAATCTCGCCTTTGAGTTATAATGTTAACTCAAAGTACGGGGTGGGCAGACACATGAATGGACTGTGAAATCGATTGCCATCCATCCATAGCTTGCCATTTATTAAACTAAAAAGTAAAAAATAAATATTTAGTTTAAAAAACTATAAAAACACACTTTTATAGGAACAGACTAAAAGTACAAAATAACCGACTATTCAGTCACTGAAATTAAAAAGCGTGGTGCGCCCTTTGCAAAGCATGCATTCAAGTACTTAATATCGCGCACCACGCTTTTTAATTTCAGTTACTGAATAGTCGGTTATTTTGTACTTTTAGTCTGTTCCTATAAAAGTGTGTTTTTATAGTTTTTTAAACTAAATATTTTTTAAGATAACAAACCTTCACCATGACTTCGTTCCAGACGTGATTTTTAGGGTTCCGTAGCCAAAAGGCAAAAAACAGAACCCTTATAAATTCTTCATGTCTGTCTGTCCGTCCGTCCGTATGTCACAGCCACTTTATTCTAAAACTACTAAGACTACAGTGTTGAAACTTAATAGGTATTCTATGAACCGCTTTAATATTTATTACAAAAATAAAAAAAATTAAAGAAACTAAGAAGGGCTCTTGAAGTATGATTGCAACATATTACACAAACAAGATGTTTGCATTATCGCGCATTTACAGAAAATTGGAACACACGCGTAGCATTCTCAGCAATCTAGAATAAGATCGCTTACTAAGATAATGTATCTTTAATTGTACTCAATATTATTATCTCAATATACATCTTGACACCGAACAAGTCACATCTCTTTTATTACCTTAGCCTCGGTAAAGCGTCATACCTCTTCATGGCGACCCTTTGCCAACCGAACTTATAAATTTTTGCGGGAAAATCATTACTACATGGAGCAGCAAAGCAAAATTTTCAACACCATACTAGCAGCAGTCTTCGTTGCGGTGCTATTTGGCTCTACACTTCTGTTCATCGCATTACTTGGGAAGACAAAACAATAATATGGGAGCACCACAAAGTAAAGAAGAAGTTATCATCGCACAAACCGCCAGCGGCGACGCCCAAGCAACGCAGAAAACTTCAAGCCAGCTCACTACAACAGAAATTTTACTATCCGTCATACTGCTTCTCATCGTTATACTCATCATTTACGCCTGCATCCGGAAAATTTGGGACCGAATTGTCAACCGACTCCGTAGAGAATTCAACAGCGCAGTTCTAAGAAACACAATATCTTCCGTGGAACTGGCAACGACGTCGACTCAACCATCAACGTAGACCAGGAGGTGTCCAGGGTAGAAACCCGGCCCATTGTACGAGGGGCAAGGGAAATCCCAGCCCGATCTTCAGTTAGCTGTTTCAAGCGGTCCAGGAACCCATCTTAGAAGTCTGAAGATCCTACACACTCAAGGAGCATGAGAAAACCCCCAGCCCGCAGCCCCAGCCCCCACACGCCACGCCGGTCACCACATACCTACTCATCGTGCAGAGACGTAATTATTTTATTCGCGCGCTATAATGCCACCGTAAGTCGTAAGTTATTTTATACCTAAACGTTTTAAATAATATGTAGGATTACATTTTTTTCTTATTAGATAATGTCATTTATTATTTCCGATTTAAATGAATTGCATAAGAAACTATTGTATATTAAAGATAATTTAGTAAAACTAGGACCAGATAGACGTCAAAAAGAGTTAGGTTTTACGAAATTTAATGAAGCGAAACTTGAATACGCGAAATTAGAGTATATTTTAGCTCAAGTACATAATTTAGTTGAAAAATCGGAGGTATCAACTAAAGATATAACTTTAATTAATAAAATAGCAAATGACATTCAGATCATTTATGACAAAATTATTTCTTTAGAGACTTTAAGTGTTAGTAGTATTTCAAAAATGGCAGAAAAAGATAAATTTGACTTGAAGACAGCCATTGCACTTTTACCAACGATGACAGGTCAAGAACACGTCACTAAATCTCTAATTGATGGTATACAATTATATAGTTCAATGATCAGCGATGCTACTCATGGGTTACTTATTGATTTTGTGATTAAAACTAGGCTCTCTCCTAGCGCAAAATTACGTTTAAAAAGTAGTTATCCAACTATTAAAGATTTAATTAGAGATATGAATACGCATTTGATTCAGAAAAAATCTGCTGTTGCTATCCAACACAAATTACAAAACTGTCGTCAAGGTCATAGGTCGATCGAGTCATTCGGCTCGGAACTAGAACAACTTTTTGTGAATTTAACCATAGCACAAGCGGATGACGACGCTACTAAGTTTGAAGTATTGCGTCCCATTAATGAAAAGGTTGCAATCAAGCGCTTTTCAGATGGATTAGTGAATCAAAAGCTTAGTACTATCATAGCATCACGTCACTTTGATTCTTTACCAGAGGCTATAAGAACTGCCCTAGACGAGCAGTCAATGTCTACCAGACACGAGGAAGTTATGAACATTAAAAAGTTTCATACTCGTAATTTCTCACGCACACCTACTAATTATCCGCGTCAGCCAAGTAATTATTCTAATAAATATAGTTACTATAATAGATTTAGCGCAAACAATAGGTACGCTGCCGGAAACACGAGACCACAACAAGGTAAGTACATGTCGCGAGACTCCCGCGCCGCGCAAGGAACACAATCACGTTCACGTGACCGCGGTCGGCCGAGCCCGCGCCCGCCGCGCTCAGCTGTGCCTTTTCAACGTGTGCAGTACGCTAGCCACGAGCAATCGACCAATAGTGAGTCACAAGCGCGTTCTGAGCCCCAGAACGATAATAATTTAGATTTTTTTCGTTCCTACTGAAAATTATGTTTTAAACTACAATAATAGTAGTACCGTAACTTTTAACGTAAGTAATAGCAATATCGATCTTTTAGTCGATAGCGGAGCAAGCCTTTGTGTTTTAAAATACGAATGGTTATGCGATTATCCGAAGTTATTGAATTTAATTACATTTGAGAAGTTAGTTATAAAAGGTGTTAGCGGTAAACTAGTATCTGAAGGATATATTTACTTAGATTTGTCTTATAATGGGTTAGTTTTTAGAGAAAAAATGTATGTGTTTAAAAATATGTCTTGTTCTGCAAATGGTATTTTAGGTGATAATTTTTTGAAACGCTATCAAGCTATAATTAACTATAAAGAAAATACTTTGCTTTTAACTAAAGATAGTAATTATGTGTCTATACCTATATTGAGTCACTATAGACATTTGATACCGCCACGATGTGAGGTAATAAAATATATACCTACATCGTTAGGCGACGATTGTGTTTGTTTATCTAAAGAGATACAGAAAGGAGTTTTTATAGGAAGTATAATAGCGAAACCTTGTAATGGTCGCATGCCAGTAAGGATATTAAACACCACTGAGAAAGAAGTTGATCTAGATCTTACCGATTTAGAGACTTTTTCATTGAATGATTTTGAAGTCTGTAATTTTGAAAAAGAGGAGGTTTCTGTCGATCGTGTAAAAACATTATTAGGATTATTAAATTTACCTGAACTGAATTTAGAAGAAAAACGAAGTATTGAGAGTATTTGCGCTAAGTACGCAGATGTTTTTCATCTGCCAGGCGACAAACTCTCTTGTACAAACCTAATGACCCATAATATAACTTTAAAACCTAATGTCTCGCCAGTTTATGTCAAGCCACATAGATTACCGTTCGCACTAAGGAAGGAAGTTCAGAAACAGATAGATATTATGCTCGAAAATGATATTATAGAAGAGGCTACGTCAGAGTGGTCTAGTCCCGTCTTGCTTGTACCGAAAAAAACAGATAGGTCAAACGAGAAACAATGGCGATTAGTTATAGATTACAGGCAGTTAAATAATCGTATTGAGGACGACAAATTCCCTTTGCCTAATATAACTGATATCTTAGATTCGCTTGCAAATAACATTTATTTTTCAAAATTAGACCTTTCGCAAAGCTATTATCAGTTATCTTTAAGCGAAGATTCACGAAAGTACACAGCTTTCACTGCTGGTGATAAAATTTTTCAGATGAAACGCTGTCCCATGGGTCTCCGGACATCTGCGAGTGTATTTTCACGTCTTATGACTATTGCAATGTCAGGCTTAAATTATAAAAAGGCTTTTATTTATTTAGATGATTGCGTAATTTTCGGGAAATCTATAGAAAACCACAATAAAAACTTAATTAGTATACTAGAGAGATTTAGAAAAGTTAACTTAAAATTAAATCCTATGAAGTGTGAATTTTTGCGAAACGAAATAATATATCTAGGACACAAAATAACTTCTGATGGAATTTTACCAGATGAAAGTAAAATTGCAACCATGCAAAACTATCCAGTGCCGATGAACTGCGACGATGTCAATCGTTTTGTCGCGTTTGCAAATTACTACAGACGATTCATACCGAACTTTGCAAACATTGTTTATCCTTTAAATCAATTAAGAAAAAAGAATGTACAGTTTCTATGGTCATCAGAGTGTCAAACGGCATTTGAAAAATTAAAATCAGCATTAATTCAACCCCCTATTTTATCTTATCCAGATTTTTCAGAAAGTAACATCTTTCGGCTACAAACAGATGCTTGTAAGACAGGTTTAGGATCTGTTTTATCTAACATGAACGGTCAAGTAGTCGCGTATGCGAGTAGAAACCTGAAACCCGCCGAGACGAGATATCCCATCATAGAATTAGAACTTTTAGCAATTGTTTGGTCTGTGAGACATTTTCGCCCTTATTTATATGGACGTAAATTTAAAATTATAACAGACCACAAACCGTTAATTTATTTATTTAACTTGAAAGACCCAACAAGCAGACTTACTAAATTCCGATTATTCCTAGAGGAGTATGATTTTGAAATAGAGTATGTTCCAGGACGAAACAATGCAGCTGCAGACGCATTGAGTCGCATACCTATTACATCTTCTACTTTAAAATCATTACATCAAAACACAGTATCAGTTTTAACTAGAGCACAAAGTAAAAAATTAAAAACCCCCACTGATTCTTCTTCAGAGAGCTCCACCAGCACTAGGCCTGATCAACCTATTGCGGTAGAACTTCTCAAGAAACCCGATGACGTAACTGAATTAAGTTTTAATCAATTAAAGTTTGACAATTATTCAAAGTCTAAAGATAGCATTATTTCTAATGCAAGTTGTTACGTTTACGTACCTTCGCAATCAGCGATATATCTGAGTACCCGATCGTCATCTACCCCAGAGGTGTTAGCGAGGGACTTAGAGTCATTATGTCAAAAAATAGGCATACATGAGGTACTTATTATTAAAGAAAAATGTAACGAGAGTAAAATCAAAAGTCTTGTACAAGCAACAAAAAGAATTAACTCTGTTACCCCGCGCTTTCTCATAACAAAAAATATATTAAGAATATATGATAGTGAACAAAAAAGAGTAATACTAAATGATTTCCATCTATTACCTACCAGCGGACACGCAGGAGTTAATAGAATGATGAACAACATTAAGCAATATTATTTTTGGCCAGGTTTGAGTAATGATGTAAAACTTTTTGTTAAAAATTGCCATCAATGTCAATATCATAAGCATAGTAATAAACATATTAAGCAGCCCTTAACCATAACATCAACAGCCCACTCATCATTCGAAAGAATTAGTTTGGATATAATGGGTCCACTCGATGTTGATGACTATAATAATAAATATGTATTGACATTACAATGCGATTTAACCAAATTCGTTGAAGCGTATCCATTACCTAGTAAAGACTCGGTCACAGTTGCTCAATCTTTCACCAATAATTTCATTTTACGTTATGGTATTCCTAGAGAAATATTGACTGACCAGGGAACCGAATTCATGTCATCAGTGATGTCCGAAACATGTTCTCTATTACATATTAAAAAATTAAATTCTACGGCGTACCATCACGAAACTGTAGGCGCTTTAGAAAATACTCATAAAACCCTAGGAGCTTTTCTGAGAATCCAGTGTAATAATTATAAACATAACTGGAGCACCTGGATTCCATATTGGTGTTTTTCTTTTAATACCACAGTGCATAGTGAAACTAAATATACGCCTTTCGAATTAGTTTTTGGAAAAATTTGTAACCTTCCAAATAATTTACAATCAGAAATCGACCCCTTATATAACTATGACAGTTATCCCCGAGAACTTAAGTATCGTTTACAACAAGCGCAATCCGACGCACGACGTAACTTGATACAATCTAAAGAGAAAAGAAAATTATTGTATGATAAAACTAGCAATAATGTTACCTATCAGTTAGGCGATTTGTTATTATTAAAGAACCAAGTAGGAAATAAATTAGATAGTATTTACAATGGCCCTTATAAAGTTTTAAGAGATATGACGTCTAATGTAGAAATTTTAAAAGAAAATAAAGCTATAATTGTGCATAAGAATAATACCAAACCATTCAATAAATAACTATTTTATTTGATACGTAATTATAAGTATAGGTACTTAATTACATACCATGTTACTTAACACTTTGTTATTGTTATGATTAAGTGTAAAATGTGAAGCTTCCGTTTTAATTCAATACCATTTCAATTCGATACCATTTTAATTAGATACAATTTTAATTAGGTATATTGTTTATATTGTAAAACGTTTTTGTATTAGTACGATTTAATAAATGAAATAGTTTTAACTTTGCTATGTTGATAATGTTTAAATTTTGTTTACTTATTTTACTTAAGTAATTAAATTTTGGTTAAGCTCGTTAAAGTCAATGTTACGAGTCTGTTCCTTTTTGCAGGGAGGGGATGATCCTTCCACTTTTTCAGGGGAGATGAAGTATGATTGCAACATATTACACAAACAAGATGTTTGCATTATCGCGCATTTACAGAAAATTGGAACACACGCGTAGCATTCTCAGCAATCTAGAATAAGATCGCTTACTAAGATAATGTATCTTTAATTGTACTCAATATTATTATCTCAATATACATCTTGACACCGAACAAGTCACATCTCTTTTATTACCTTAGCCTCGGTAAAGCGTCATACCTCTTCACTCTCCATACATAGAACTGAAACTTACCCGTGTGGGGTGTATATAGATAGGTCATTAAAAATGAAATAGGGGTTTCTCAAACCATTTTTTCTGAAAGTCAATATGTTGAAAAATAGAGCCTTTCGAAGTAGTAAAATGTGTATCCCCCCCCTCTAACTTTTGAAATAAAAGAGTAAAAAAATTTAGAAAAAATATATGCTGTAGACCTTAATAAAAACTTTCAACGAAAATTGGTTTGAACGAAATATTGTTTTGAGATATAACCCCTTTTTTAAAAACCGCAAATGTAACTTTGCCATTCATACAAATTCTATGAAAAACAAAGTTATATTTTGCTGACAAAAAATTATATTGGAATTTTGGCTAGGTTTAAGCACGTAAGGTACGTTAAGTGGGTACGGAATCCTTCATGGGCGAGTCCAACTCGCACTTGGCCGATTTTTTTACTGTTTGCTAGTTTTTGCGCTTCACATGAAAGTTTAGTAAACTTACCTACTTTTTGACTCGGATTTTTATTTTTTAATCATTTATTTTAATTCGATCCGTAGTTTTTGTGAATATGGACGATATACAAACATTGTAATTTTAACTGTATCTATATCCTCTACAATTAATACTTTACGGACGAACCAAGACTTTGTTACATTCGCAAGAGAAGTGCCGCATTATTATCGCGACTTACACTCTTGCTATTGTCGTCGTATACATTATTATGTAACCCTCAAAGTCCCAACTCGCATCCCTAAATCGGATTCACTTTCACTGAAATTAAATGAGAGCTTAAGCGTAGTAAATTGGAAACTATAGAGGTTTTGAGCGCCCGCGCCCCGCGGCGTCGCCGTCGCTCGCTGGCGACGAAGGTCGGTATAAAGGTCATAGCCCATTTAGACCGCACCGCTCCCACCCAACCAAAGTATGAACAGCCAAATATGGACTTAATGTCGTTCACTGTAGATGCATTTTACAGTAACAATATAAAACAGCGGACAGCGCGCGGTCCGCGAGCTTACCGCCGTCAGATTGCTCGGTAGTTGACGCGCGCGGTCCGCGCGCTGACTGCTAGCGGTCGCCGCGCCGTCGCCGCCACGCACCTATTATATAGAGGGAATAGCAGTCGACGCGTGGACAGCTGGGAGTCTGCTAGCTGTCGCCGCGTGGACTCCTGGGTGCCTGCTAGCTGTCGCCTTCGTTTAGGGCGGTGTTGGAGCGGTGCGGTATAAGTGGGCTATGACCTTAAGTCTTACATCTTAATGGCATACAATATCTTATAAAGGCGTGTAAGTTAATGAAAATTGCAAGTAAGCACATATATGGAAAAGGTTTAAAGTATTTCTTTATCTACACTCGATTCGAATTATGAACTCATGCCTGGGGACCGATTCTCACGCAATCGAGAAAAGTTCACATTTTTCAAATTCAAATATAACACAGTTTGTGTATTGTCAGAATTTCACAATCGAAAACCAGTCGAACGCTACGAGTGGTACGGACCAATCGATGTTCGTATACGAACTTAGCTGACAAAATGAATTTGTTGATATGTGGGACAGTTTAGTTTGTTTGAAATTTCGAGCAACGCGGGTCTTCCGGAGACGGATGACCCGCGTTGCTCGAAGGTTTGAAAAGTTCTAACTTTTCAATAGAAACCACAAACAAAATGTTCGTATACGAATTACAACACTGAAAAAAATCGAATGCGTGAGAATCGGGCCCCTGAAGCCATAGTCAACTTTAAAAAGAAAACTGCATCATAATGGTCATTAACTTACTTCCTCGTCGCAACAGAAGTGGAGCTACGTGGAGCTGTTTTTTTTATCCACAACGTGTTCACACTTAACCTTCATCACACCTGATGTTAAGTGGTGATAAGGCTGAAGCTGGAAGCGCACTACTCCCGGAATCTTCAATGACCCAGGAACTGGCTATCGTATCTCTAACTGCCGGAACACAATAATGCTGAAAACATCATTGTTATGGCGTCAGACTTAGATAAGGTGGTGGTAGCAAGCCAGGCGGTCCGCCCTATACAAATATATACAACAAGCCCTACCTACCACCAACCAAGATTTCCATTCAAACAATCGTGTCAATGAAAAAAAAACAGCTTTGATTGTACCCTGATAACTTTAAATGTAATAAAAATCATCTTCGCATCGCTCTTCTACGCTTCGGTGGTGCGCAAAGTATATATGTCGCAGGGATTTTGTCAAAGTCGTGATATTATAATTCCACTAGTGAAATTATAATTTCTCGTTAATATGAATAGACAGTACGAGACAGTATGCAAACGGCTGCGAGCTCACGAATTTGCCTCGTAAAAGTCCTGTACTCCTCGGAAGTCCTGTGTAACACGTGATAGGTTAGAAATTTAAGGCGATCGCGAAGCGCAGCGAAGCGCAGATTACGTGTTCTATATGACTTCTGAGGCTCGCAGCCGTGTGCATACTGTCTCATACTGTCTATTCATAATTTAACGAGAAATTATAATTTCACTAGTGGAATTATAATATCACCGCTTTGATTAAATCCCTGCGACATATACATATTTCTTTATTGGAATAGCTATAAAATGGAATGGAATACCACAAAGCTTTAAAAAGACGATACTTATTTAAAAAAGCTATCGATAGATTGTAATTGTTTTTTTTTTAATTTATGACATAGTTTTGAGTCTAAAACCTTGAAGGTAAATTATTTAAAATTAAACACTTTCACGGATTTTTTCACACAATTTATTTAACAACTTGGTTAAATTTTAGTTGTTTTTTGAGATTTTTTGGTTTATCCGACGTTTCGGCACCTTTCCAGAGGCCGTGGTCACGGAAAACTACCCACTATTTTTTGATTTTAATAATAGAATATACCCACTTTAACTTTGTTTTTCGTTCGGAAACAGGATACGGTTAGGTATTGAATATTTTAACTTTATATTTAATTATAACAAAAATGATTTATTAATTAAATATTTTGGTTTGTTTAAGTAATTTGGATAATAATTATTTATAGCAAAGCAAAAAGTTACTGACTCGACCACCAGTTCACAAAAGTTGGAGCCCTTCGGAGAAAGAACTGGCAAGAAAACTACACGAAGGGGGACGATCTCCGTTTATTAAAATTATTTGCAAAAAGGACTAACCGTATCTTTAGTTCTTGCAGTGTGTTTTTTGGGTTGAGACTTTACTTGATGGATTATAGGGTCCCAAGCTGGTGGTATCTTCCAACCATCTTCTCTATTGAAATTTGGGTATTTGCTAATTTGAACACACACACAATTTGAACTTTGACTACACGAAGGGGGACCCTTTCGTGTAGTTTTCTTGCCAGTTCTTTCTCCGAAGGGCTCCAACTTTTGTGAACTGGTGGTCGAGTCAGTATCTTTTTGCTTTGCTATAAATAATTATTATCCAAATTACTTAAACAAATCAAAATATTAAATTAATAAATCATTTTTGTTATAATTAAATATAAAGTTAAAATAATCAATACCTAACCGTATCCTGTTTCCGAACGAAAAACAAAGACAATTAAAGTGGGTATATTCTTTTATTAAAATCAAAAAATAGTGGGTAATTTTCCGTGACCATAGATAAGACACTATATAATATGTCCGTGACCACGGCCCCTGGAAAGGTGCCGAAACGTCGGATAAACCAAAAAATCTCAAAAAACAACTAAAATTTAACCAAGTTGTTAAATAAATTGCGTGAAAAAATCCGTGGAAGTGTTTTATTTATATGGACAGTTCGCGCAGAAATCTAAGATGTGTTTAATTAAACAAATGTTTAGCTAGAAAATAGAAACTATGTACGCGTGCGTGGGTGCTTACTATCACGGTGTTTAATCTTAATAGGGTCTTTAAACCCTCTTTTGCTATTCCAAAGGGGTCTTTAAACATTCCGGGAGCAAGTGCCAATGATGCTCTTTTAATTACTATTATGATCATGAGGTGCTTTCAAGTACGAGTTTATCTACAACGACATGACTTGAATATGAAAATACCTCTTGTGACATGCCAAACTATAAACATATTATAGTATGTTCGTTCATAGCATGTTTACAATACATCTGATGATCTGAAAGGATATTTCTTACGGAAATACTTTTTCCGTATCAACAGCCATTTTAGTTTCTCATCAGCCCCAGCACTGGCCTGGGCACAGGTCTTCCCTTAAAGATTGCTAAAGAGATTGTTGGTAACTTAAATCACGACAGTCCAATGCGTGTGAGAGCTGCAAATGCAGCCAGGAGCTTAATGTGTATAGCGACGATCTATTCCTTTCTAATAACAAAACCTAATACAAATTATTTTGTAAAACTAATTACGTTAGTAAACAAATACTTGGTATTAGTTTATGGTATTGGAAAGGAATAGATCAACTGGCTCGACCGGTAAGACCCGGCAAAGTTGCCCGGGTGGACCCGGTAAAGTTGCCCGGGTAATCTGGCCCGACCTCAGTGGATTTACGCAGCCGTGTAGATTGTACCGGGTCGAGACGGACATGGGTTATTTAGGTTGTAGATAAGTACTTTTGTAGCTAAATTGTTAGAACTAGGTATTATCGGAACGTTGGATATGCTCTGAGATCTCTCACAAGAATTGGGATTTCATACTTGTTAATAATGTAATCAAATAGGCTAGCATTGTGCAATTACTCTTTTCGGACACTTCTAAGTGCACTTAATAATATTATGCGTCGCTTGGCTTATTTTACTTCATGGAACCTCAACAAGATGATTTTGAAATCATTGGTACTTAACCTTTTAAAACAAGAACCTTTTGTTGGTGGTAGGACTTGTTCTTAGTCCGCCTGGCTAGCTACCACCATCTTATCTAAATCTGACGCCATAACAATGATGTTTTCAGCATTATTGTGTTCCGGCAGTTAGAGATAAGATAGCCAGTTCCTGAGTGATTGAGGATTCCGGAAGTAGTGTACTTCCACCTTCAGCCTTATCACCATTCAACTTCAGGTCTGATCAAGGCTAAGTGCTACACCGTTGTGGAAAAAAAACCTACTTATGAATATAGTAATTTCTCCAGCCGGCCTAGCATGAGCGGCTTATATCGCGCGATATGATATGGTACGGCAAGTTGTCTTGCTTACTCCACTAAGGTGTAGGCAAGACGGCATGCCGTACCATATCATATCGCGCGTTATAAGCCGCTCATGCTAGGCCGGCAGATGTGAACCAAATCCATAGACTTATAATTAACTAGCGGCCGCCCGCGGTTTCACCAGCGTGATTCCCGTTCCCGTGGGAATATCGGGATAAAAAGTACATATAAACCTTCCTCTTGAATCACTCTATATATTAAAAAAAAACGCATCAAAATCCGTTGCGTAGTTTCAAAGATTTAAGCATACAAAGGGACATAGGGACAGAGAAAGCGACTTTGTTTTATACTATGTAGTGAATATTTTTAAACCCTGAGAAGTTATGTTTTTAATATGAATCCGTACATTAATAGGTCGATATTTTACTCGACAACATTAAAAAAAATCGTTCGTCAGCAAAATATAACTTTGTTTTTCATAGTGTTTGTATGAATGACAAAGTTACATTTGCGGGTTTTGAAAATGTGTTATATCTCAAAAAGTACTTTCTATATATCGTTCAAACCAATTTTCATTGAAAGTTTTTATTAGAATCTATAGCATATATTTTTTCTAGATTTTTCACTCTTTTATTCCAGAAGTAAGAGGGGTGGGGGGGGGGGGCGGACGCACATTTTGCCACTTTGGAAGGCTCTATCTTTCAAAATATTGAGTTTGAGAAAAAATGATTTGAGAAACCTCGTTATTTTCAAAGACCTATCTATAGATACCCCACACGAATATGTTTGATTAAAAAAAATAGTTAGTTAAAAATAATATATTATAGTTTTGGAATAAAGTGGCTGTGACATACGGACAGACGGACGGACGGACGTACGGACGGACGGACAGGCAGACAGGCAGACAGGCAGACAGACAGACAGACAGACAGACATGACCAATCTATAAGGGTTCCGTTTTTTTGCCATTCGGCTACGGAACCCTAAAAATGGCCTATACCATTAGTAATCCCTTTTACCAACCTGGGAACACCCATACAAGACGGGTTCCCTATTTGAGTGCGAAAGTTGGTAGTGCGATTTTCAGTATATCGAACACGGTGTGTCGAAAACTCCGTAGTGCTATGTTTTATTATATCGATGCTTTACAAGTGCGATGTAACGTTTGTGCGAAAAACGTTAGGTCGACAAACCTTACAGCGATGATTCATTAGTTCGTTGATTTGTTTGTTCTATGACGTGTTATTTCGAAATGTCTGTTATAATGTAGCTTTTTCAGATGTAATGAAATTAAATAAAACTCCTCCTTTTTAACCAACTTCAAAAAAGAAGGAGTTTATTAGTTTGACCTGTATGTAAGTATGTGATATTACATGAATTATATAATATTTGAGTGTAGCGTTACACTTAGGCTTCCAAGCACGAGTGATAAATTTCGTAAGTGTATATGATGTTTATAGTCCACGAATATCTCAAAAACTAAAAGTCATATCGAGATGATTCTTTTGATTTTAACAGGTGTATTTCATTTGAGGGAACAGCTAAGGAATTGCGTAAAGTCAATCATACGATTGACTTTACGCAATTCCTTAGCTGTTCCCACACCCACTTAGCTGTTCCCACACCCACTTAGCTGTTCCCATCCCACAATATGAACTGTCAAATGAATACTCATTTGACAGTTCATATTGTGTCATAATAAATGTCATTCCATACAAATTGCAGCCGATTGAATACAATATGAACTGTCAAACTAATACGATTACCTTACGCAATTGCCCCCCAGTACAAGTTTCATCAAAATCGGTTCTGTAGTTTTTGATTATTTTTTTAATGGATTCCTGGGGGCGCGGGTTCAAATCCCGCCTGAAAGCTACTTGCAAGGCTTGTGGTGTTTTACCATAAGAAAAATAGATCTCAAAAAATACAGAACTTGTTTTGATGAAACGCATGCTGTTCTCTAAAATGGAATACACCTGATAAAAATCAAAAGAATCATCTCGATATGACTTTTAGTTTTTGAGATATACGTGGACAAACATTATAAACATACATACATACACCGTGCTTGGAAGCCTAAATGTAACGCTATACTCAGATATTATCAAATTTAAATAAATAAATAAATAAATAAATAAATAAATAAATTCCAACAATATCACATAGATACAGGTCAAACTGATAAACTCCTTCTTTTTTAAAGTCGGTTAAAAAGGAGGAGTTTTATTTAATTTAATTACATCTGAAAAAGCTACATAATAACAAAAATTTTGAAATAACATGTCATAGAACAAACAAATCAACGAACTAATGAATCATCGCTATAAGGTTTGTCGACCCAACGTTTTTCGCACAAACGTTACATCGCACTTGTAAAGCATCGATATAATAAAACATAGCACTACGGAGTTTTCGACACACCGTGTTCGATGTACTGAAAATCGTACTACCAACTTTCGCACTCAAATAGGGAACACATTCGATTACGTATAAATCCCTGAATGTCGGTATGTCACCGCCGATTCACCGGTACGTGCACAAATAGCTCTGGCATTCAAACAATCGCGATTCAGCATTGAGCGAAACACGGAGTAAATGTCGTCCCGATTACCCCACATTGCGATACGGGAATGCGACGCCAGACACGGGACAGTATCACAGAATATATATTAGTACCTTACGGTAAAGAAATTTCACTCCCGATCCCGAGTTTAGGTATGATAAACGCAAGCGTCCGGTCACCGGACTAGTCTCAATAGGCTGGCACTCGCTCGACTTGTCGCACACGCAGCGCACGCATCCGCGTGTGTCGCCATCTGTCTCGCTTCGCGTGTATTACTTTCACAGATAAAGTAGTACCACTGACAGCTCTAGCAGATTGAAGCGAGACGGCAGACAGTTATAGTACTATGAACGCTATACGCAATGCAAAAGGTTGAAATTAGGTTGTTTTCCAGAATAATAGGTAAATATCTCGGGGATTTTGCGCCGCTTGTATGGAAGTGAGACTGGCCTGACAATATGGACAAAGAAAATGGACAAAGGTTGGAGCTAGAAAAAAAAACCGTTTTCTGTGGTTGGAGCACAGAGTTGTGTCTACTACAATAACCGCCTCTGTGGTCTAGTGGTTCACACCACCGATTTTAGAACCAAGAGGTACCGGGTTCGATTCCCAGTGGGGGAATACAATATTGTATTCGGTTTGGTTGGTGGTAGGACTTGTTCTTAGTCCTCCTGGCTAGATACCACCATCTTATCTAAGTCTGATGCTATAATAATGATGTTTTCAGCATTTATTGTGTTCCGGCAGTTAGAGATAAGATAGCCAGTTCCTCAGTGATTGAGGATTCCGGGAGCAGTGCGCTTCTATCTTCAGCCTCATCACCACTTAACATCAGGTGTGATGAAGGCTAAGTGCTACCCCGTTGAGGATAAAAAAACAACAGGTTGGACTCCAGGAGTGCCAGCAGAAGTGAACAGGGCTCCCTAGACTTTTCCACAAAAAAAGGAATTTGACAAAAAAAAAGAAAAAATACGGATTGGATTTGGACCGAGGTCTTCTGGCTTCAATGCCGCTCGTTCTCTAACCTGAGCTATTACATCTTTGGAAACGGTGGCGAGCCTTCGTATTCTGATGACATTGTAACAGTCTTTTGATCGTGTCAATTTTCGATCTGACGGTCACGTGTCCTGACGCGAGTTTAACATTTTTTACCATCACAAAAAGTGCACAACGCCCATGACTTTTACTTTACTTTTACTAAACAAATACGTCTGTAACATTTGAGTTTATAAAGGTCACAGCACATACATCAACTCGTAAAGGGATCGTAAACGTATGAACTCGATCGGTTCAGTATTCTTTGTATGAAACCACCTACTGCAAAGCACACTAATCGGAATTGTAACGTAATCGCCTCGCCTCGGGACCAGCTCACGGACCGCTTTGGGGTCGCTCAACTTGCTATCCCCGCGCTTATCGCTAGTCGTCCACGCGCTTACGTCTCTCCGTACCCGTGCTTACGGCTCTACGCACAGTGGTCTGAAAATGAAAATGAACATCAATTTTTTTTTTTTTTTTTTTTTTTCATTTTTTGTCATTTACTTTTATTTATTTTTTTAATTTTTATTTTTTATTTTTTATCATTTTTTTCTCTCATTCTTTTTTTTATTTTATTTTTATTTGGTACCACTGTGCGGCGAGCCGTAAGCGCGGCGTCGCCTAGCCTTAAGCGCGGCGTCGCCTAGCCGTAAGCGCGGCGTCGCCTTGCCGTAGCCGAGCCGACGTACCGACGCTGATCCGGTTTGGTTACGTGCTTGCGTTAGGTTGACGCCTGGTTGACGGCGAGGCGAAAGGCGATACGGTGTCGATCCCTTTCCGAGTTGATGTAATGTGCTGTGTCCTCAAGTATGATTTTGTTATTTTGTCAAGTATCCTTTATACACGTGTCTTATGATACTTCCCTTGGGCTAGATTGTGAAAAAAAAACAATATTATTATTTAACGTAGACTTTTTAACTCTAACATACACTTTACGTACATCGTTTACAAAATATAGATGAGTGTTCCGTTCCCCAACACGAAAAATGAAACCCTTTTAAAACCCTATAACATGTAAAAACGTCTGTCTCTCCGGCTGACAATCTGTCCATCACACACAACACCCTTTCTTCAGAACGCGTACGGTCCCCCAAAAGCAATAAAAATATTGCGCTTCCGAGTCAATCAAAAGATCCGACTATTTATATTGCATATTTGAACTCTGACTGTAGCAAAATGTAAAAGGGTCTTGCAAACCTCAAAAGGCCAAAGCTCGTGGCGTTATAATATTTACTGGAATCCTATAATAATATTTGTTAAGAACCTTATACGCGGGTCGTCAACATGCTTTTACTTGCGTAAATTGTAATTGAAATATTAATAACAGCTTAAATTCCCTCGTTACTGTCGAATCTTTACTTTAAAGGTACTTCAGTACGAAGTAAGTCAATTTCATTGAAATTAATTGATTTGTGATTTAAAATAATTGTTCCTCGGTTGATAACCTCCCAGCTTAATTGATGTCCTAGTTGAGTCGCTTTGATCTCGTCTCTGTTGGGTTGAAGGCTTTGTTTATTTAGTTCAATCAACTTAAAGCCAATTATATTTTAAGTATCATGTTTATTTGAATAAATATTTTTGAAGTGGAAACTTCTTAAGCGGCGTTGTGCACTTTTTGTGATGGGTAAAAAATAATTAAACTCTCGTCAGGATCACGTGACCGTCAGATCGAAAATTCGTAAGACGGACACGTGACGATCAAAAAACTGTTACAATGTCATAAGAAAACAAAGGCAAATTTCGCCACCGTTTCCAAAGCTGTGATAGCTCAGGTTAGAAAACAAGCGGCATTGAAGCCAGAAGACCTCGGTTCAAATCCAGTCCGTAGTTTTTCCTTTTTTTGTCAAATTTCTTTTTTTTTGTGGAAAAGTCTAGTTGTTGTTGTTGTTTTTTTTATCTTTTATCTTTTCTTCAATGTAGCATGTGTCCAATGACAGCTTATTTTCATGCAAAGCAAAATTATTTGTTTCTTAACAAGGAGTAGAGTCTAGGAATGTACAATGCTGAGTTTTATTTCAATAATAACAAGAACTTTTTGCTATGCACGAATGAGCTGTCATAGGACCTATGCACAGACAACCATGGTGATTTGACTATTGGAATTTAGCTGCTTTTATATGTAAATAAGCTGTTGTTTTGTGTAACGTTAATCATTTATTTACTTATGTAAAAGAGTATTGGATGAGAAAACGACATTTCCAAAAAGAAGCTTTTTGTATTTTCAAACTTATTTCTAAGTAACGCAGCCTTCCCTTGAGGCTTTGGCTTGAGGCTTTCTACCAGCGCGCTTTCCGCCGCGTTTGCGGAGACAGCTCTCGCGTCGTCGCGTCCTCCTTTCGCATGCTTTTTTCTGTGTTAGTGTAGGTAAACTACTAGCTTGTGTGCGTGCGTTTCGGACCTCTTCTATGGAGCTGCCGCACTCTCGTTCACTCTGTCTTGACTTGAGTCACTGCGCTACGCTTTCAATTGTGTCTTAAATAATTTTGTTATTGTGGTTTTTCTGTATTTTATTGTAGTTTCTCAACAACCTCTAGAATTCCCTTTAAATATTATAATTTTTAAAAGAATATCCATGTTTGGATATTTTTACTGAACATTTTTCTGTGGTAGGTAAATAACATAACTTTATAATAATAATATTTATGAGGTGTCCAAATTGTGCCGATCCAAAGAGAGCGTGAAATGATTCAATCGGAAAGTTTTGACGCGAGACGAGACGAGACAAGGCGAGGCGAGGCAGATAATCGGGAAGGCGTGGATTATTTAGATTTATTCAACACGAGGACGCCTGTTTCGTCTCTCCCCACAAGAGTCGCAGGAACAAAGGACAATCTTATTATAAACTTTGACCTGTGATCGTCACGTGCTTTTGGTACCTATTAAATACCAAATCTTAAATTTTAAGAGTTGGGTATAAATAAGTACAATAGAAGGAATAGAGCGTATTGTTATACGTTTAAAAAGCTTGTGAAAGAAGTATTTATAATTATTCTGAGTCTGAGTCTGATTGAACCTGTCAATTATGTAGAAAATTATTTGGTTCTGACTGTAACTAAGATTAAATAATGATGTTTGAGCTTAGTCTTAAAATTACGTAACATACGGTATATAAGTTTTCAGCATGATATCGAAGGATATACTTACCTAGTACACTAAACTAATTTAAACAGTTATTCAAGGACAGCTGAGAGAACATTATAAATTTTACTCAATCCTTGAAAACACGTTACCATCTTCATTTTAATTTCCGCGAGAAATTGGACCACTACTTGCGCAAGCCCTATTTTTTTTTTATAGTGAGGGCAAATACTGTCTTTACGTATACCACACGCCATGTTGGACTCGGTCAGACACAGGGCCTGTCCCTCGCCGCGCCCAGCCCTCCCACCAAGTACTTGCGCAAGCCCTACGCTCGGCAACTAATGCTGCGATAATTTAGCCACGACTGGCGGCCCGCGATTCCGCTTCTGCGCTTCTGTGCGGTTGCAAAAAGACTGAAGTGCTTTGATTGAAAAAACTTTTCCGCTGGCTTATATGGAACGTTTTCTGTTCTGCAGTAGGTCTAGCACAACTTAGCGAGACTCTTTGTCGCGCTCCTTTCAACCAATCAGCACGTCCGCCTTAAGTCACGCCCGCTATCTACGAGCGATCTGATTGGTTGAAAGTGCCCGCGACTCTTTCTCACTTGAGTCGCGCTTAAGTTGTGCTAGCCCTACAGTTCTGGTTCTTGCCGAGCGATAGAGAGATAAGTTCACAAGATTTATGCCAGCTGCCGTTTGTTCGAGTCTTTAAATATTTGCATAAAAGTATACATTGTGACATCGAAGACGTGATCAGAAATCACTTTTCTGTCTCAGTAATTGATGTCCATCTCCAAGCAATATTGGTTACAAGAGTTTTTTTTCTGTCAGACTTTCATTTGGCCCAAAGGAAGTTTAAATAAAAAATACAATAAAAATAAATTTAAATATGAGGTTTAAGATGCAGCGAAATCACCCAGAAGAACCCTATTCACTTGGACCTTGAGGAGGTTTGGGTCTTTGTAACTCGGGAAAACAGACGCCGGCAGAGCATTCCATTCCTTGGCTCTGTGCGTAAGTTTGAAATGGCAACCAAACATAGATTGATTGGTAAACTGCAGTACGTCTGGTAACCAGGTGAAACAAAGAAGAATGAGGTTATGGAACTCAGATGTACAGTACACTGGCCAAGTATAGTCTATAGAAAACCGACAGACAAGGACGACCGACAGAAAGGACATGACTTACGACGATGCCTTAAGCTATGCAGGTTTATTTGACCAGCTGGCGGTCACCAATAAGACAAGTCGAGAGCAGCGAGCTGGTATTTGGCTGAGCCATCTCACACACAATACTCCATGCACGATTGGACTTGAGCTTTGTAGAGTGTAAGAAGCTGTCCAGGCGTGAAGTATTGTTTATCCTTGTTCAGGAGAGTCAGCTTTTTCGTCACAATAATTTGTGTTCAATGATAGCGCAGTTTTTTTGTATCGAACCATAACTTACTGAATCGGTGATATAACAATATTTTTTTTTGTTTCTTATACGAAATAGTTACTAATTAGGATACTAACGCATAAACGTATTTCTGTTCTGCTCCACTTTATCGCGACTGTAAGCCAATTAAGGGCACTCCAGAGCTCACTTAGACTCGTATACAGTAGAGCGTGCACTTTTCATTACAGAGAGGACTACTTGTTGGGTTTTATAAGTAGGTGTGGATGTACTTAGGTTTATTACTGGAGTTAATTCTGCTGTTACGAGAAAATCTTATATTTATCAATGAAAACATTTTAAAGTCTTAGGATTATACGCATACATTTTAAAAAAATATGACTAAGTAAGTACTCTAAACACGTAAACGGCAATCAAGTGCAAAGACTTTTCAATGTTGAATAGAATTAGATTCAATACTAACATCATACCTTTAATACCTTAATCTATCAATTATGTGATTTCAAAACAAATGTTTATTTGTTTCATAGATTTATAATAAGGCTGCGCTTTCGATAGCGAAAGCGACGACTAGACTGCGTGTCAGATAACTCTGCACTCAACTAGGGCGTTTTGGCGCTAGTTACAGTACATTTTTTGTTCTAAGCTTATGGAAAAGATTAGTATTCGATTTTGACGGCGTGCAGACTTATCTGGCGCGCACATCAAAAATCTATGGTTTGTTTCTTTCTCTGTCTCTCATTAAAATTATCAAGGTTTTAAGTCGATTCTCAAATATACGTTTATTGAGCATGCGATTTGATTTATTATTATTGTCGTTTTCATTAGGGATATTGATTTGAGTCCCAGCAACGAAAGGCTTTTATGGAATTAAGGCCAGCCCGGCGGCTTAAGCCGGCTAGATGCCGACACAATACACAAAGGACACGTCTGCGTTTGTTTCTAAAATAACATTTATCTTTTGTGTAAAACGAAATATCTCCGACCCGAACCTCGAACCCGGGTTGGGGCGAAACACGTGTAGCGTTGTGAAGGTGCAATGTGTATTGCTGTCTTGCTAAATGCAGGTATCGTGCACTGGCGTTTTCGTGATGTCCCTCGATCCACTTAAATCTATTGCAAAGATCCATTAATGGATCTTTTGGCACTCTTATGTCCACTTTAATCCATGATTCAGAATTTTTTGCAAAGTGGATTTCTTAGCACTAACATTTGTTCATTGCAAAGATCCATTGATGGATCTTTTCGCACTCTTTTTTCCACTTTAATCCTTGATCCAGGATTTTTTGCAAAGCGTATTTTTTTGCACTAACATTATGTCTAAAAAATCCATGTCTGACTCATGCAATCTTCTTGTATCAAGCACAACTTCCCTGGCTGAACCATAAACCATAACTACGTAATGTCAATTTGTCTGTCACGCTATTTATTTGATATGCGTCATATTCATATATTGTAATCCATACTAATATTATAAATGTGAAAGTGTGTTTGTTTGTTTGTTTGTTTGTCCGTCTTTCACGTCAAAACGGAGCCACGGATCGACTCGATTTTTGGTATGGGGATAGTTTGGGAGCTAGAGATAAACATAGGCTACTTTTTATTCCGGAAAATTATAAAATAAAAATGATTATTTTGTATAGAAAATCGATAAACTGTCGTACTATACAAAACTGTCATTTCTACCATAGCCGCTTCCAAAGAGGTTCAAAGAGTATTGTAGTCACTGACGTTTTAGCCGCTTTGGATTACCTACTTTTTAATAAGTTAATATGGCAAAATAATGTTTGCCGGGTCAGCTAGTAATTAATAAATTTATTATACGGTATATTGTTCCAGGCGGATGGTTGAATTCGCCGGATGGTTGACACTATGGTACACTAAATGAAGTCTAGAACAATATTAAAACAATATTATTAAAAGTAACTGTGTTTATGTGTTATCATTTAAATGCTACTGATTTATCGTATTATGTTTTGTAAAGATTAATCTATACATCTATACATCTATACAAATAAATAAAATTGGAGTGTCTGTTTGTTATATTGAAATAACCGCTTTTTGCTACATGCATGTGATTATATATACGGTACATATACCAAAATAACATTTTTTACAATTTTTGTCTGTCTGTCTGTCTATCTGTCTGTCTGTTTGTTCCGGCTAATCTCTGAAACGGCTGGACCGATTTTGACGGGACTTTCACTGGCAGGTAGCTGATGTAATAAGAAGTAACTTAGGCTACTTTTTATTCCGATATTCCCAAGGGAACGAGAACCACGCGGGTGAAACCGCGGGCGGCCGCTAGTATTAATATAAACGACGCCTGATTCAAACAAAAACATAATATCTCTTATGGGATATCTTTCAGCCAGCGGCAGCGATCGGAAAATTGATATCACTTTGTGTGTTATCCCGATGTTTTTGCCCGGCTTTTCTGGGTCTATCGCGCTTTGATATGGCATGACCATCTCCTCTCGTACTGTGGGTTCCATTGTCGTAGTCTGGGTCTAACTTCGATCATATAAACCCTAGATACAGCGTAAAGGCACAGAAAGTGAAGCCGCCAACGAATGCTCCATTCGAAACGGAGCATTAGATCGCTCTCAGTAGTCATTTGACCGCCCGGCGAAACGACGCCTAAATGTGCTGAGAATATGCGCAATAACAATTCGAAAAAAAGAAAAAAAGAGATGTAATATCATATTTTCAGTCAGTATTGAACGTAAGTATAATTGCACAATTAATTTAAAGTCAAACATGTACTGAAACTATCATAACTTAATTATTTATACTAAAATATTGCAATATTCCTTGCCGCGCAACCGTTTCGTCTATTTGCGTTAGTAAGACAGAGATGCAGACATGACGAAATACGATTCGCTGTTCTAGCGTCGGCCGACCATCTGAGCTTTCCATGTACCTAATAAGATCATAAGTACTACCATGCCGACCGAATTTAAATCCAATTAATGTTGCTTAGGGTCGAATATCAAATGTGGTGACGGCAGTATTCGAAATTTAAATATCTATAAGTATAACTACTAATGACAGCGGTGTTGGGATCACTTTTTCAAGCGCAGTTAGTATGGAATTCTGTATCTAGGGTTTATATGCTCGAAGGGGTCTAATGATAACATTAGAACAGATATTCCGTGAACCTGCTCGTACGTACATTACAGTTGATCTACAATTTTGGTAAGGCACAGCCTCTTAATTTTTGGAACCTTAGCAGTTTTTGTCCATCCGCTTACCAAACGTGTCGGTAAAGGCTGAATAATCGAATTCGGAATGACTTTACTTTCGGTGAATGTCTGCTGAACATGATGTACTGAAGATTGAGTTCTGGAGTTAACAGAACAGAAGAACACTTATCTGTGCCAGGCATCAATTTAAAACATTAAGTTTAAAATTGAAAATTTATTTTAAATTGTTAAAGAATCATTCCGATAATGCATCTTTCTGTTGCAATGCGTTTTCTTGAAGCTCGGAACACAACGTCACATCACTATAATATTCCGCACTAAACATGCATACAATATCAACATAACTAATTATCAAAATATTTTTTTATACTGTTTTATAGAAAATCCTGAACATTTTTCATCTGCTCTGTTTGTTTTCAGGCTTCGTATCGTTGTCAGCGACAGGCGCGGCGGCGACAGTATATTGTGTTTGGTGATTTCGGCGGCGCTTCGCAAATAAATTATTTAGCCAAATGGAACTGCTATATTTTGTAATTTATTAATACGGTGCCAGCTTTCCTAATCCAAGTCATATATTCTGTCCCGAATTATATTTGCAAAATAATGGTATGGCTTCTTGTTGTTATTAGGTGCTTGTTATACGCTAAGATTGGGGAAATTCCTTAGCTTTGTTTATTGCTTTCCTTTGTTATGAAAACAATAGTATTGTAATTTTTTTGTGTACATAAGTGCAATTAAATTTACCACTTTAAGACAAGCAGATAATAGCAGACCCCATTCCCACTAGCAGCACCTGTTCAAGAGCATGACACATGAACCAGCCATCGCTTCGCTCAACTATATTTTAGGGAACGTAACCCGCCTCACACGATACCCCGCAGAAATTAAATTTTTAGATTTGAGTTTGTAAAGTGATTTAAAAAAATCAATATCCATATTATATTGTTTTTTTTTAATCACTTTACAAACTACATCTTTTATTTCACTCTTCTAGATATCAACTTTCACGACAAAATATCGGACCATCCGCTTCTCGTCTGCACGGCGTCGGGCTGCCGCCATGTCTGCTGAGGCCAGGCGGTCCCCACTCGACAATGTCGCTGCCCTTTGCTGATTCCCTTCCACCATCACCTGGGCATCTATCTCCCAGAAAGGTGAACCTGCCAGCGCACACGCTGCGTTGAAGGACATGGTCCTGTATCCCCTTACGATTGTTATAACGATCGCTCTCTGAGGCCGACGTAAGCACTCCGATTCTCAAATGATTGTTGAGAGCGATTGCACAGAGCGGGGTAACACTTAGCCAATCACACCTGGTGATAACTGATGATAATGCTGAAGTTGGAAGCGCACTACTAGCTATCTTGTCTCTATTTACCAGAAAACAATAATTTTGATATAAGCCCGTGTATTTTAACACAATGTGAATTGTTATGAATAAGTTAATCAATTTCCATTACCTACGAATAAGAGTCGAAATAGACATATTACATAACAATGAAATATGAAAATAACATAAATAAACTACCTAGCCTTGCCGTTTCAAAATCATTCAAAACAGTCTTATCTTTTTAACCGCAAAAGCCCCAGAACTAAGTCTGATTGACAAAGCTTCAATAAGTGGTAAAATCTCAGTGTAGTCTTGAATCTAATATATCTAAGAAATTATGTACTTCAAGCTTTTTCGAGTACCTACATCCTCCAGTAGTGACTAATTTAAAGTCAAAATACAAACTTAGTTTCGTACTTCATAATTATTGACGTAATTTATTATTAAAGAAGTTATAATGATAAACGTTAACTCCTTAAAGCGCCACTTAAGCGCGTGTGGTAGGTACTATATACCACCATCAAACCACTAAAATTTATGTGTAACCTCATTATTAATCTAAATCTTTGTACAGCCGCGGAATTTGTATATTGAATACGTTGAGACGGCAATGAAAGAATGCTTAAATAAAGAATTAAGCTTGTCGGCCTAAATTTACTATCATCTGAATAGTATGGGGAAAAGGTCCAACAGGAAAACTCAAGAGTTATGGTGAAATTTTTGATTTGTTACGAATTTCACAAGGAGCTTCATCAATGGCAAAAATGGAGAGAGCGTGTCGGTAGTGCAGTTCAAGACAGTAATGTGGCAGCACAGTAGCGCCATCTAGTTAACATGTTACAATGTCGATAAAACAGTTTTAATTAAACAATACTTATTTCCATATTAACCATCATCTAAATTAAGCACATTGATTCTCACAAATTAAACTCTCCTAAGCAAGGTAACTAAGCCTCATGTATAACAAATCAACCCAGTAAGGCATCCCGCCCTTGACCTTGAACTTGCCCAGTTCCCGCGGGACCCATAAATCCCGTGGGCCGCAATGAGCGTTGGCCGCGTCAGGACCAATATCCATTACAGCCGCAAATCTCGCGGTTTATTGCCTCGTACGCTTGTGCTGCTCGGCGATTACAGAAGACTAAGGAGGTGAAACAGGGAGTTTGGCAAGTGATCAAAAGAGTGAGACAAAAAAAATATATATTATATCAACTAAGAACATGTTACAATGTGAGAGCTTAAAAATATTACAGGTTAACTAAGCTCAGTATTGGGTGCCCTTGACTCTGAACCTGCACATGCACAAGTCTGCCTTCGAACCTGCCTTAGAGACTCATAACAAGTATAATAAATTATGTGCAGTAAAAAAATAAAAAAATACTTTTGTCTTTTCAAGCAATTTTATAAACTTCCCTTAATAGCTCTATGGAATAATAATACCTATATTTTTTACAGAGTATGAATGAGTCCATCTTTACAAACGACTTTTTCAACATTTCTTCACAATGTATATAAGTGGGTATTATAATTTTCTATGGGCTAGCTCATTTTTTTTAAGTTTCGTGGCTGGCCGCATAATAAAAGCCGTTCTTTTAGATGAACACTTTAAGCCTCTGAAATATTTGTACTTATTAAGCAATAGTCGTATTTATTCACCATTCAGTCGATGTATAACTGTTAAATGATACAACACAACAACATTCTTGGGTTTGGCATCAACTAAAACGACTGTATTAAGGCATAAACGAAAATTCTATTAACAATTTAAAAAGACATGACTCTGCTAATCTGAGATGATCGCTACATATCACTCCTTTATTTCAGTTGCATTCCCAACCCTATTTATTGACTCAGCACGCACTGATTGTACCGGGCATACAACTATTACCTAGGTACTGTTACTGAGATACATAGGCCCGAGTCTAGATTGAACAATAATTCTCTTGAAAAATGGAAAATGAAGTATTTAGAAAAAATCGACCCGTCTCACAACTAGCTCCGATGGGACACGAACCCACGACCTTTCGCTTTCCGGGCGACTGCTCTAACCACTGAGCTACGGAGTCGTTACGAGAAGCGTCGAATTTATCCAATACTTCTTACTGCGCTGTATAGTCAGCGTTAATTTCATCAATGTGGAGATATTACTACCCTCACACGCGAAAGAAATACCTTTCCAGGTATTTGGCAATCACTAAATATGAAATTACTATTGCAACTACAGTTGTGAGACGGGTCGATTTTTTCTAAATACTTCATTTTCCATTTTTCAGTAATAAAAATTGCATTGTGAATGCAAAAAACTAAAAATTAAAATAAGTAATAATTCTCTTATTTTTGTTGTGGATAAAATTCATCATCATCATCATCATCAACCATTTAATGTCCCCACTGCTGGGGCACTGGCCTTCTTTATGGATGAATAAGGAGAATGAGCCATGACCCACCACGCGGGCTCAGTGCGGATTGGTGGGTTTTAACGACTGCAAGTGCAGCCGGGACCAACGGCTTAACGTGCCTTCCGAAGCACGGAGGAGCTCGAGATGAAAAGTTTTTGGTCACCCATCCCGTGACCGACCATTGCGATCGTTGCTTAACCTCAACGATCGCAGGCCAAGCGCGCTATCCACTGCGCCACGGGCTCCTCCTCCTTGTTGTCCTTGTTGTTGTCCTTGTCCTCGTGGACAAAATTACCTATCAATTATTAAAAGATCGAAGAGATTGTTAGCTTTTGCGATTGTGTGTTGTCGTCTGATTTATAAAACGACGCTGTCTTGTATCACTGCTAGTGCTAAAATCCGTCAAGGCATTTTAACTATAATACTAATTTAGAAAAAGGAAATAATAATAGATTTTTTTGTTTGTTTGTTTGCATGTTTGTAATGGATAGACTCAAAAACTAATGAATAAATAAATAAATAAATAACTTCTTACATTCACACCAATTATCTAAGCCCATTTTAATTTCATTAAGAAACTGTATCATGGAAAACTTGATAACGGATAAATATATACTTAAATACTTTTTGTTTGTAAATACATACTTAATATACATAGTAAACACCCAGACCAAGACAAATAGACATGTTCATGCACACAAATATTTGTCTTCTTCGGGAATCGAACCCGAGACCACTGGCGCAGAAGGTGGGTAGCCTTCCCCTGCGCCAAATCGGTCGTCAAATTGCATTAATTCTAGAAACTCTTAAACCATTAGAAAGCTATTTTATACCTCAATGATATATATTTACTATATTTTACTATATTTTATTTTATCCTGATGTTACCAAGGGAACGGGTACTTCGCTGGTAAAACCGAAGGGAGCCATTAGTAGTAGAATAAACTCGCGTACATACATACGTATGTTTCGGTCAGGTCATTGAATTAATCATTTCATAAAATGGTTAGTAATTTCATGAAACGGTCGTATTTCATCAAATTATCTAAATCCGCTAGTCATATCATTGAACAATCTGAGTTTAATGATATGAACAGCTAAACTCATGGTCATTTTATAAAATGGGTAATCATAACGTAAAATAATTACATTGTGCCCCACTAGAGGCGCTGATGTCGTTTTGTTATTTGTTTGTTCTTTCATTGCGGACATTATTATTTGTAACAAAAGTTACAAATAATAATGCTCTAATTGGAGATACAATTGCAGTCAACTGCGCGTTTAAAGTGGTAGCAAGGGAGTGCAATACCTACTTAGAAAACTCAAAACTTAAGAGCATAGGCTGCGCAGCTAACGGAGATTTATTAGTGTTATGCCAAAGTGGTCTTTATCTGCTCCAACGAAGGTTGAGTTTCCGAATCTACTGCGTACTGATGCAGTGTATTCGGAAATTCAGCCGTCCGGCCGCGCATCTATGGACCAATTTGGCACTAATAAACTCACTAATAAACTAATAAATTCAGCCGTCCGGCCGCGCATCTATGGACCAATTTGGCACTAATAAACTCACTAATAAACTAATAAATTCAGCCGTCCGGCCGCGCATCTATGGACCAATTTGGCACTAATAAACTCACTAATAAACTAATAAATTCAGCCGTCCGGCCGCGCATCTATGGACCAATTTGGCACTAATAAACTCACTAATAAACTAATAAATTCAGCCGTCCGGCCGCGCATCTATGGACCAATTTGGCACTAATAAACTCACTAATAAACTAATAAATTCAGCCGTCCGGCTGCGCATCTATGGACCAATTTGGCACTAATAAACCACGCTAAGAGCTCTCGCTAGTCGCCACTAAGTTTATTATTAAAAAAAAGTAAACATGTTAGCAAAAATCTATTTCATTCAGACTTTAATAAAGTTCATGCTGATTTTAATTCATAAATATTATGCATGGGTTTTTGCACAAATAATCTTAAAACTAATCATGAAAACCCTTTTCAGACATATTCGGCTTATTTTTATCTCAATTTTGGAATGACTTGTGATGATTATGTTACGATAGAACTGAGCATTATATTCTTGGCAGAAGAACTTATTTTTCTTAAACATGTGGTATTGCTATACGTTCTTCTAACCAGTAAAAATAAATTAGGTATTATCCTCTTAATAAAGTGAAGAGGTTATGTTAGGTTAGGTTAGAATTATGACGAAGCGAAGCGAGCGTGCCGCGGTTGCCGCCAGCAAAGCGCCAGAATACAAATCTAATAAAAAGAAAAACTTTGATGTCGTGGAAACCTTACCTCCTTAAATTAAATTGATAATGATATAGTTGGTATTTTTATGAAATAGTGGTAAGCACAATACACTCCTTTCTTGGGCAGTCGCTTTAATAAGTCACTATTTTGACGCGGGCAGTAGACTACAACCACAATTAAAGAAATTACTCTTTTGTCTTCCAATTTCAATAAATAACTCAAGATCTAATGTTGTTGCACATGCACTATATATCTTTATCTTTTTGTTCTATGACAATTCCAGTAGGACTGTATAGAACTGCTAAATATATAAACATATATATTATATTTTGTAACAAATATCGGCTTTAAAAGTCCAAAAAATCCCATTAAAGGCACGCTCCCCAATCAGCCACATAATTTCACGATTGACGTCAGGTCAGTCGTGAAATTCAGTCATCAGCCTTGCAGCTGGTCGCCGCTCGAGTGCGCTTGTCAAGAAATAATCTATCTATTATGAAATGTATTGTGTGTCGTTGTATTACGGTCTATTTTCGTAAAAAAAATATATATTTACCACCTAACTAAAGTAGCTTATTTCGTTATTTTGCAATCAAGAAACTAAAAAACTCGTGTTTGTTTGTCAAAACACTATACAAACCTTTTTTACCCCGAGTGCAACAATACATTCACTCTACCTCTAACATTCCATTGTGACTATTGAAAATAAAGTGCATACTCGTAGCGAGAAACGTGCAGTATTTACCACAGAGTTACGAACGTTTCCTTAGCTACGGCGATGCAACGGGACATACTTGTGCTACGGTATTGTCACATTGTTGATAGTTGCGATTGAAACTCGTAGTAGTTGTAGCATAACATCATCATCATCATCATCATGTCAGCGGAACGACGCCCACTGCTGGGCATAGGCCTACCCCAAGGATCTCCACATCGGTCCTGCGCTGCCCGCATCCAGCGGCGCACCGCGACCTTGACCAGATCGTCGGTCCACCTTGTAGGGGGTCTGCCCATGGAACGTCGTCGTCCGGTACGCGGTCGCCATTCGAGAACCTTTCCGCCCCAACGGCCATCGCTTCTCCGCGCTATTGTCCCACCCACTGCCACTTCAATGATGTAATCCTTCGAGCGATGTCGGTTGTTTTAGTTCTCCTAGCATAACACAACAATAAAAATGCACGAAAAAAAAAGAAAACAAAAAGCTACACAACATGTTGTAAAATAAAGCGGATTTAAAGTTTTTGCTGGAAAAGTCAATGTCTGTTTACTTTTCAAGCAAAAACTACAGACCATCTGGAATAATTTGTTTTCGTTAACAAAGTGAAATTGTTTAAAAAGCTTTTGGCAATTCTACTTGTTATTTTATGCCTATAAGAACTAAAAACCTATCAAGCGTTTGAACATCTTAATACCCCAGTTTCTAGTTGATCTATGGATTTTTAGGGTACCTTCAAATATTCAATGTATGTACGTATGTTGACATTTATATTAAGAGTTGGTTCCAGTTCCATAAATCTTCTAGACCATCTTATTATAATACATTTCTCATAAATATTAAACCTAGACTACCTACGACAAGGACACAACGTGCTTACGCAGAAAATATGTTTGCCATTTAATATCTTCGTTTCGAACAAAAATGTTTTCCCTGTTTTCTTTGAGATGAAACAGGGACTTATTAAAACACCTTCGGACTTTTTTTATATTAAAAAAGGAAAATACACAAAACATCGTTGATTCTCAAAACGTAATATATTGGTAAAGTTCGCGGTCGGTAAAGAGTGGTGCCTTTGAAGAAGTGAAAAGTTTATCCAAAGCCTCTTTGTTGCGTTCGGGCGCCGTTTGAAGAAGTTGGACTCTTTCAATTTGTTCCCCAACTTGTGATCCGGTGCGCCGGCAAATAACACGCTCGGGTTCTAAGGAAAGACGTGTTTGTTAACGCGTGAGTACACTTGACAGGAAGAGTGGCGTTAACACTCCTTTAAAGATGGGTAAAAACGTTGTGGGTGGAAGTTATGGGTGTCCTTTAAAGGTCAGGGGGGTGCCTACCATCAACTCTTATTGCGGATTTGTTTAGGACCTAAACTGATCTTCTTCGCTTATTTGTACCACAACAGCTCAATTGCGATCGAGATTATATTGCGTTATAACAAGCGATTCAGCGACATTTCACAGCCGCTTAGCTGTCATAAACTCTTATTTGACTTATAACTCGGTCGAGCCAATATTATAGTATTCTTTGGTCGAGCTAACAGTCATGACACCTCCAGGCTATACCCGTCCCTCTCACTCTCCAGGCATGACAGAATCAAGTGAAAGAGACGGTCAGGAGAAATAAGGAAACAAATTATTCGTTCATTCACATTCAGCAATTCATTTGCGATTCAGTTTTTAGAAGATCATGGTATGAAATAAAGCAAGTCATTTTAGGAACCTATTCTGGAACGCACCAGTTTTGAATCGTTTTCTTATAGTTGATGGTAGGCACCAAAGAGCTCGTGGCGCAGCGGTTAGCACACTCAGCCTGCGATCGTTTAGGTTAAGCAACTTTCGCAATGTTTGGTCTTAAGATGGGTGACCAAAAATTGATTATCTGAAGCTTCTTCGTGCTACGGAAGGCACGTTTAGTCGTTTGACCTATTTGATGAAAAGTTGTTGATACAACCCAGTGAAATATTATTATTTTGCTTTTTGCTATTATTGCTATGCGTTTTCGGCTGACAGAAGACCGCGTAAAGAAGGTAACATGCAGAAAGAGAATGAGAAGCTGATGAAATTAAAAGCATTATAGTGGAGCACGCACGGGTACATACTGCGGTAACCAAATAATTAAGCATATCATTTGAAAGATGATGACTGCAAATTATAAAAGTTTAAAATAAAACTTTTTTTTCATTTCCGACAAAAAATTCTTGCTTTGCGTTGTTCAGCATGATGGCCTGAAGCCATGGTTAAAGTTTTTGCAACGGTGCCCCTAGCACCCTGTATGTAATTTTTTTATTTCGCAAGAATCAGATAATGTGATTTTTTTTACACACAGCGGTGTAGCACTTAAAGATGTCAGTTGTGATGTCATACCTATTAAGTAAGGCTGAAGGTGGAAGCGCAGTACTCTCGGAATCCTCAATCACTGAGGAACTGGCAATCTTATCTGTAACTGCCGGAAAAAAAATGCTGAAAATAATATATCATTGTTATGGCGCCAGACTTAGATAAGATGGTTGTAGCTAGCCAGGCAGACTTTGAATAAGCCCTACCACCGACCAAACCGAATACAATATGTAACCCCACTGGGAATCGAACCCGGGATTTTTGGGTCTGATACCGGTGCTGTGTAGGTACTACTAGACCACACAGGCGGATAAAATATAGCGATATTAACTTTATACATAGGTACAGATTAAGTAATTTGAATTCCTTGTTTTGATGGTTTTTGATGCTTTGGTCCACATAACACAGAAAGCTAGCTTGTTATTGTTATACCTGACGTCACCTGACATCTATGTTTAGTATAGAACTGAAAACAAATAAGGCAAATATTACGCATAAAATTTACTTTAAAATAATTACCATAACGAATTACTGTAAAAAAATCATTTATTTACATTATTGTTTCGATTCTGGCTCTTCGTAATTTTTTCAGTTCCAAAATACCGGTTCGTTTAAGTTCTGGTACACTTTTATCAATAGGTAATAAGTACTAACAGACTGTTTACATAACAAATAGCGGTCAACCTCAATTTGTTCCGTGTGATAAATAATTAACGCGGTCACCACCTTACTTATGTGTCTCACGGTAAAGGGGTTCCAAAAGTTTCACGGCATCAACTAGATGGTACCGGTATCGTCCGGGCCGGATAATCCGGCCATCCGGGCGCCCGGTCAGGTGGCCGCCCGTCGTCCGGTATGCAGCCCGCGAACGGTATTTTACGAGGCACCTTTTGAGACTATTTGCAAAAGAACTTGGCTCTTAAATAAACATTGACGTTTAAGATCTTCGTATTGTGCTACTACAGTACTAGTTTTCGCTGTGACTCCGGCAGTTTACATTTACGTTCTAAGGTAAATAATCTCAGGGATTTTAATATAAAATGAATAAGTATAATATAAAAAATAAAAAAAGTAAAAAATAAATTGCTCTTGACGAGTTTCTTGATGGTTCTTCTCGTTATATGGTGTTCCGCCGTAGGTTTCGCGAGCCGATGATGTAGCTTTTGCTTTATCATCAGATTCATTGAAATAAATGAGTATGATAATAGGAAATACATTATTATGTCGTTCAAATTATAAAACTTGTTTGTAAGTCTTTACTAAATCACCTGTTTCATCCCCTAATTTTTCTATCAGCAAGACACAGACTTCGTCCATACCAAAAAGCAGCATAAGTATACCTATTTTAAATCCTAAATAAAGTTTAAATTATTTATATGTAGCACATCTTAATGAACTGTTCATTGATATAAAACCACCACAACCGGAACCTTTCCAGGGGCCAAAACGTAAAAAAATTAAAAACAACAAAAATTTATCAATTATGTGAGTTTAATTTATAACCTAAGTAATTGTTAATTAAAAACATTAACCCATTCAATGACATATTTCATAATATTCCGTATACGGTGTGACAGTCAACATAAACTTTACGGAGTTCTCATTATTACTTGCGCAAGTGAAAACAAACGAAATTGAGCGCAGACGCCGCGAATCCGTCATTGTGAACATCTCACTAATTAGATAACTATTGGGGGCACACACTGTATATACCTACTCGCAAATGTAATCCAACTTGTCTTTAACAAGCTCTGGTAACAAAGGAAGTTGTACGTATGGACATAATAAGGACAGTATCATGTTTCAGCTATACTAAATGTTACCAATGGATTTATACGCGTGAAATCAAATTTCATAAAAAATACTACAGTCGTAAATTAGTCAATTTTTTATTTTTTATTTTATTTCATCAGGGACAAAAAACAGTCATACAATAAGAAATTACTTAAAATTACACTTAACAGTTTTGACTAATTGTAGGACCAGCATCAATGTCCACATGTTACTTGATACAGCAAACGTTTTGACATGCAGTATACTTAACAAATACATTTAAGTTTAAGTTAGAGACAAAAATAAATTGAAACATCAGCTACCATTACTCAAAACATTACAAGTACTTGGTTAAAAGAAAAAAAGTAATCATAATATATTCATAAATAGGATCACAACAAAATTAAATAAAAAAAAAACAAATTTAAAACAAATTTTGGCTCACTTGGATTGTAATTGTGGTTGTGCTTGCGACAGTGTACTGAGGATTGCACTCTTGAAAGAGGGCAATGAAATTAAAAAGATATCGACTTCAGATTCTTTAAGTCGTTCATTGAATGTACGCATGATTCGTTGCAGGGGTGCGCGTAAACCAGCATTAGTGTTATTATTATCTAGTTGAAAAAGCGAATGCGGATAGTTGCTACGAATGCGATGAGAGCGGCTTGGAATCTTGTACGTAATGCAGTCAGTTAACTCAATACAATCAAAGTTGTTGTGTATGATATTATACAAGCAGACCAAATCAAATAGTTCTCTACGCGTTTCAAGTTTAGGCATTGAGAATTTTTCAAGTAAGTGTTTATATGAAAGCTTAGAATGCCAACATTTATAATTGATACGTCTGAGGAATTTTCTTTGTACATATTCCAAGCCGCTCCTATACTTATCATAGTGAGGGTTCCATATAACTGTCGCACACTCGAGCTGCGATCTTACTAAGGTTTTAAAGAGGTATAAGTAGGTACTCGGTAGCTTAAACTGCCCACAACTGCGCATAATAAACCCATACATTTGGAATGCTTTGTTAATAATGTGATTTATGTGGTCTTCTAGATGCAACTCGGAATCCAACAAAACACCCAGGTCTCTAATTACATAAACCTTATCAAGATAAGTACCGTTAAGAGAGTAATTAAAATCAATTTTGTTTTTCTTTTTGGTGGTAGTTATAAATTTACATTTTGGAACGCTCAAGTGTAGTTTGTTTTTCATGCAGTAGTCACTCAGGCGATCAAGATCCTGTTGTAGTTGCATACAGTCGTGAATATCTTCGATTTGTTTAAAAATCTTTAAATCGTCTGCATATAGCAAGAAATTACTATGCGTAAAACAGGTATTGATATCATTTAAAAAGATAACAAAGAGCAGAGGCCCAAGAATTGAACCCTGCGGGACGCCCGAGGTTGCCACTATGATATCCGACGCATACCCATTAATTACTACCCTTTGACTTCTATTTACTACGTAGGAATGAAACCATCTTAAAAGGTTTCCTCGTATTCCATTAAAAGCAATCTTCCTGAGAAGAAGTTCGTGGTCCACCTTGTCGAAGGCTTTGCAGAAGTCCGTGTACACTGTGTCAACCTGAATGCGTTGATCCATGCTTTTGAATAAAAAGTTAGTGTAAACAAGCAGGTTTGTTACTGTTGAACGCTTTTTCACAAACCCGTGTTGTTGTGGAAGAATGATGTTGTGCAAATCAGTATAAATTGCTTCATGGACTAGCCTCTCCAAAACCTTCGGCATGATGGATAACAATGATATTGGACGATAATTGGTTACATCAGCCTTGGAGCCTGCTTTGTATACTGGTGTTATATTAGCAGTTTTCCAGACATCAGGCATAACTCCCTCTGACAAACATTTGTTGTATAGTATCACAAGAGGGGTACTAATATTGTCGGCAGTAAACTTAAGAAAAATAGGGGGTATACCATCAGGGCCTGGATCCTTAGTGATATCCAAAGATTTAAGCTGTTTAAGTACGTCATCTCGAGTAAAAGTTACATTTGTTATATTGCATTTAGAATTACTTTCTGAATGATGCACGTTTATATCAAAATTATCTACGGAGCTAGTCTCATATACGGATCCAAAATAATTACTAAAAAGATTGCATATCGTTTTCGGGTCATCAGACTCACAGTCTAGTGTCCAATTGTGAAACTATTAAATCAATACTCTCGAGAAACTTGACGAAAACAAATCGAATTACACAAATGTTAAATTTACAACATAACATTGTATGAAGCATAAAAGTTGGGTTGTTTTTAATTTTATAAAGTGTTTTTGCCTTCGTCTTATTGGAGAAATGAAAATTTATATTGAAATAACATGGCGACACGTCTTTGTGTATTTAGCTCATATATACTCGTAGATTTACAAGATCACGTAGGTAAAGTTTATCACTTTAGTTACCTAGTTCACTAACTATTACAGTTCAGTATTTGACAATCGATAAAGATGAATTAATTGTTAATAATTCGAGTGTTGAAGGTAGTAATATCTTCACATTGATGAAATAAAACGCTGGCTCACAGCGCGTAAGAAGTATTGGAAAAATTCGACGCTTCCTCTAACGACTCCGTAGCTCAGCGGTCAGAGCAGTCGCCCGGACAGTGAAAGGTCCCGGGTTCGATTCCCGGCGGAGCTACTTGGAGGATGGGTCGTTTTTTCTAATATTGCATTTTCAATAATAAAAATTGCATTGTGAATGCAAAAAAGTTAATATAATTTGAAGTATTGCTCGATCTATTTAAATCAAACCTCCATTTTCGTATCCAATATTGTCTGACATATAGAATTAGAAACCCAATCAGATGAAAAACACACAAAACTAAATTTATTTATCAAAACAAACAATTCGTATTTTAATAACACATTCTAATATCTAACAAGACAAACATTCCACAAATATATTCGTAATAAAAGTCTGGGAATAATCCATTCCGTGGAGTGATATGTTTCGGTGGTGACATTCAATATGGAGTAATTCTATAAATATTTCATAGGCGTAATCCGGCGTCGTTCAGATTGCGTTTCAGAGATATTTGCAATAAAACTTGTAGCCTGTAATAAAATGGCTGACAGAACACGGGGCGGCTCGAACGCCGCGGGCCCACGATTATTGGTACATTAGCGGCCGCCCGCGGTTTCACCCGTGTGGTTTCCGTCCCCGTGGAAATATCGGGATGAAAAGTATTCTACGTGTTAATACAGCCCTTAATCAATATCTGTTGCAAATTTCATCCAGATCCGTTCAGTAGTTTTTGTGTGAAAGAGTAACAGACATCAATACATACATACTCATTTTCCATAGAAACCATCCATACAAACTTTCGCATTTATAATTTTAGTATTATCCAGTTCTTGTGGTTATCAGCCCCTCTAGACAAGTGGCTTTCTACTAACGAATTCGCCAGTCGAATAGAAAGAAAAGGAATGGGATTGACATTAGCGGTCACGTGACATTTCGATCGCTTATGTCAATCCTATACATTTTCTTTCTATTCGACTGGCGAATTCGACAATAGAAAGCCACTTGTCTAGGGGGGCTGGTCGTGTCGTCATGTGATACCTACATCAATACAACTACCAACATACAGCAAGAAAAATAAATGCCAAATAAAGGACACAGAAAGGGATCGACACCGTATCGCCTTTCGCCTCGCCGTCAACCAGGCGTCAACCTAACGCAAGCACGTAACCAAACCGGATCAGAGTCGGTACGTCGGCTCGGCTACGGCTAGGCGACGCACTTAATTTTTTTATTGTTAGTTTGGATGCAAAGGCTCATTTACGGATGAAGCACACATTTTTAGATTCGGACAGCCATTTCGAGTCACCCCTGCCCTGCGCCCGAGGGCGAGGGATGCGTCCTCAGAGCATATAATACTGAGGATGCGTCAGTGCATTTCTTCCAGTACAAAAACACAAGTGATTAAAAAAACAGCAAGGAAAACAAAACGGTGCAATATCATATATTTTTTTAATTACAGTGGCCACAGACATGACAAGAAGGATTTTCTGTCTAAAAACCTTCAGCTTTTCTTTTGAAGTAACAGTCCAACAGTCGAACTACCTTCGTTATGTTTATCCGATTCGATGCGTATGTGGTTGTAATTTAAGGCAGACACCTCTATCAACACATTGCCCTGCCGGAATGAAATAAAAAGGATTAAACCTCTTCCATGACATGTAGAGAGCGAAATAAAGGCGTTATTTAAAAGCACATTATCTAGCGAGCCAGTGAGCCGTGAACCGAACGCGGATTTATGGCGGCGGTGGACGGCGGAGGTTGTGGTTCGGCCGATTCAATCACGCGGGATCGACACTCGCCCGGTGATGTATGGCGTAAACACTAGTCACCGCGCTGGTTTAAGGTGGGAACACAATGTTTGAGAGCGTTTACAGTGTCACACCAAAATGGCGACTTCGATCTCACCGGTTCCGTGTTTTTCACAACCATTTTAATAAAACCTAGCTCAATAATTACGTTATTTCCTACTTACGTACTTTGTGCAAACTACTTTGCTCTGCCTTGACACATGATTTTTCAAACAAACTTATCATGTACCTACCTATTGTCACAAAGTAATGTACGCGGGCGGTCGCCATTGTGCATTCGAATATGATTGACAGATCAAAGTCACTGTTTATGTCAATATGGCTTTCCAAAACATGGTTTCAGGTCAATGAAAATAATATTATAAAAGAAAATCACATACATACATTATAACCCTAAACACATTATACCTACTTCTGTTTTTGGGCAGTCGTGTAAAAATATACACACTAACAATGTACGTAATCGACGACCGATTTCGCGCAGGGGTAGGACACCTGCCTTCTGCGCCAGAGGTATTGGGTTCGATCCCCGAACAAAAAATTTTTTGTGTGCATGAACATGTTTATTTGTCTTGGTCTGGGTGTTTTCTATGTATAATAAGTATTTAATTACAAAAGAAAACAAGTATATAAGTATTATTTATCCGTAATCTAGTTTCCATTACACCGTTTCGTAATGATAACTACTTATGAGCTAGATAGGTAATGGGTGTGGTTGTGAAAAGTTATGTATGTATTTATTTCATGTGTCCTCTGGCTAACCCTTGTTGCTCGTCTGACACCGTTACCCACCGCGGGGATGAGTTATCGAGACCAGTGACAACCATTTTTAGCTCTTTAGATCTAGCGCCAAAAGAAGATTGAACGGTCGGCATACAGACGCTTCATGAAAAAATAGACCTGAAAATTTCAGGTCCCAAGTATAAGCCTATTACGTGAAAGTGTTTTCATCAATATTTTTCTTTCCATTACTTAGTTCAATATTTCGTTTCAAATATTAGGCGAACATAACCTTGTCTAGAACCTTTTCTTGACTTATGAATCTGAAACTATTTTGATTTTTGTAGGCGTTGGACCTTGGAAACCATTATAAGCGGAGACTAAAAGTTCATACAAAAAGAGGAGTACTCTAAGGTCCGGTTGCTCGAAGCTAGGTTACGTTAACTTTAGGGTTAAATTATGGTTAAAGTAAAATTAACCGGCGGTCAAATTTAAAATGCGTTGTTGAAGCAGCGGTTACTTTAACGAGCAGTCAAATTACACAATTAACGGCGGTCAAAATAACCTACAGGGTGGGGGTGCTTTATATTTTGGCATTAGTAATTAAGGGAAGGTTAATGAAATAGTATAGACAACACTTTTAACCCAACGTATTTTTCTTTGACCGAAGTCAAAATTGACAACAGTTAAATTTTAACTTTAACTTTACTGTAATGTACGAGCAATCGGACCTAAAACGTTTTTAAACTTTTGTTAGGTACTAAACTAACAAGCGAATCAGTGGGTAACTTTAGTTTAAATAGGTACGGTTAAGGAAGCTTGACTTGATGGCTGGTGGCTAATTGGTAGCCTCTGGCTGTTCCACCTCTTTGAAAGCTTGCTTTTGTCCACACACATACACACAAACACTGATTTCCAGGTTTATTTTACAGTAATAGTTTTGTTTACCTGCGTCTCAAGGGTGATTGCTGTGAAAATCAGTGATTTTGCCTCCGGGCAAAAAAACTACACTGAGTGACCAATTTGCTGCTGCAAATACGTACAATTCTTTAGTTTCGTATGATATATGTAGTACCCCCTTCTATTTATTATTAAGTTTTCTGTGTCTCCCTTGCCTTGCCTTTTTTTTTGTTGTTATGTTTACCTATTATATCATGTTTGAAATTGTATGCGTGTGATGTAGCAAATAAACGATCTATCTATCTATCTTTTAAAAGCACACTCAGCCGTTCGGTATGGATTTGCAGTAGTCTCTACACCGATTAATCTCAATAATAAAATTGTCATCCTGTGACTGCGCTTTTGAGCTCAACTCTCACTCTGCAATCAGCAATCCCCAAAATTGATGCCAAATATAATCGTCAGTGATTAAGGAATCCGGTAATAGTGCGCTTCCACTTTCAGCCTTACCAATTTAGTAATCTGTGCCACCACTTAACATCGGGCTTCGATTCTGCTTGTCTCGATCGTGTTTCAATCGTAATTCAATTGTAGTGCTCTTGTACACACTAGTTACAAGAAATGTGTACTTTTTCGCAATACTACTGATGGTCACACCACACACTACATTCACATCATACTGTCATACTTCTTGTAACTAGTGTGTAAAAAGCACTACAATTGAAACACGATTATGACTTAAGGCGCCGATTTCCCAAAAAAGGGTATTTTAAATTATAGATAACTCGCAAATCACAAGTACTTACTTAAAATTTGGAAAAAATATATGTTATTTTACAGTTGTTCATCTAAAATCCCAAACATCCGTCTAATAATAATTCAAATATCATATTACTTGCAGTATAAGTACTTGGTTTTAGTTAATGAAAAACATATGAAAATAATTGACTTTGAATAGCCGAGGGATTCCGGCCGTATTTCATCGTCCATTCAGGCCCCCGTGGTGGAAAGGCGCGCCAGGTGCCCCCGGCGCGCCACACCGGAGTAAGGCGTGGACAGAGCGTCGAAGGGACGCAGGCACAGGGCGGAGTCACGCTGACTACCACACATGCCGCGTAATCTCCGCCCAACCAAGTGCAGAGGGAGCACCCTGGGGGTTTTAGTGGGTTCAAGCCCCACATAACCCACTCGTCTCCCCGGGCGGGGGGGTACGCGAAGGCGTTTCCCCCAGGAAAAAAAAAAAGAGTTCCGGCCGTCATAAATTTAATTTTTAATTGAATTTGAAATTTTCGATTCGCGGGGCGCTCGCGAGTTCACAGTTCACTGCCGGCTGCCGCTGGGTCCGCGCGAAGTGTATAGAGCGCGGCCGAGCAAGCGTTAGCGTGCCTATTTCGGTCGGGATGGTGATGAAGGATAAGTGCCTTAGCGATAAGGCCGTATTGGAAAAAAATGCATAAAAAAAAGAGTTGTCAATGAGTTTATTTTGAATGTTATTCCTCAAATATTACAGTGGGTCCCGCTGCCGTTTTCCTGTAGAACCAAACCCCTACATCGTGTTTTCCTCTATACTTAACTCACGTCCGAATCCGAATGCGAGTAATTTGTGCTCAGACTGCGTGTAATGAGATATGAACGATTTATTACTTGCATTAGCTCGGGAATTTCTTTAGTCTTTGGACCCCATAATAATGTTTCCTTACTATTCATATACATTATTTTAATTACTAGCGGCCGCCCACGGTTCCGCCCGCAATGACTACACGACACGACAGGTATCCGTATCTCTGCGCCAAATCGGTAGTCAAAGAGGTAAAAGGAGCAAGCCACGTATGTTGTACATACTGAATGAAGCGACGAATCGAGAACAAGCTAGTTGTCCTAACAACGAAAACAAATCTAGATTGCACAAAAAAGGTAAAATTAATAGAGGGTCTGCTGTTTTGAAATAAGTTTTTAGTAAAAATTTCATTTTTAAGACAAGCTTTTTTGCTTACTGTATTCCACGGTTTTCACGTAAATTATCAGAGAATTACTCAAAACAACGATCAGCCATTTGCAATTTTAGTACCCGAGACGCTCGAGAGGGGCGCTTTGAATCGGCACAAAAAACAACCGTCATTTCGTATACAATATTTAGTCCAGCGTACTTGTATTATAGAGGTCAGTGTTTTTACACACTAGTTACAAGAAGTAATGTAGTTTAATATTGTATTGTCATCTAAACCAAACCTGTCTACAAAATTTCAGCTCGATCGGACACTGGGAAGTGGGTCAAATTAAGCTTGCAAGATTTGTCCCCCAATAAAGCTAACTAACTAACATGGTAAGTTAATAAAAAGCTTGCAATTAATAAAAAGCTTGTAAAAAAGGTTCTCCACGTACGTCCTGTCCACTTCTATCTTCTAATGCCTTTTTATGTTTAATGGTTTTCAAGTTTTTTTATACCATCTACATATCTAATATATATAAAAATGAATCCCTATTTCCCTTGGTCACGACATCACGCGTGAACGGCTGGACCGATTTGGCTAATTTTGGTCTTGAAATGTTCGTGGAAGTCCAAGGAAGGATATAGGGGTAGGGTAGGGGTAGGGTAGGGGTAGGGTAGGGGTAGGGTAGGGGTAGGGTAGGGGTAGGGTAGGGGTAGGGTAGGGGTAGGGTAGGGGTAGGGTAGGGGTAGGGTAGGGGTAGGGTAGGGGTAGGGTAGGGGTAGGGTAGGGGTAGGGTAGGGGTAGGGTAGGGGTAGGGTAGGGGTAGGGGTAGGGTAGGGGTAGGGTAGGGGTAGGGTAGAGGTAGGGTAGGGGTAGGGTAGGGGTAGGGTAGGGTAGGGGTAGGGTAGGGGTAGGGTAGGGGTAGGGTAGGGGTAGGGTAGGGGTAGGGTAGGGGTAGGGTAGGGGTAGGGTAGGGGTAGGGTAGGGGTAGGGTAGGGGTAGGGTAGGGGTAGGGTAGGGGTAGGGTAGGGGTAGGGTAGGGGTAGGGTAGGGGTAGGGTAGGGGTAGGGTAGGGGTAGGGTAGGGGTAGGGTAGGGGTAGGGTAGGGGTAGGGTAGGGGTAGGGTAGGGGTAGGGTAGGGGTAGGGTAGGGGTAGGGTAGGGGTAGGGTAGGGGTAGGGTAGGGGTAGGGTAAGGGTAGGGTAGGGGTGGGGTAGGGTAGGGTAGGGGTGGGGTAGGGTAGGGGTAGGGTAGGGTTGGGGAGGGGTAGAGTAGGGGTAGGGTAGGGTTGGGTAGGGGTAGAGTAGGGGTAGGGTAGGGGTAGGGTAGGGTAGCGGTAGGGTAGGGTAGGGGTAGAGTACGGGTAGGGTAGGGTGGAGTAGGGGGTAGGGCCACGGGAACGAAGTCGCGCTGGGTCAGCTAGTATTTAAATAAACATGTGATCAACATCTTTTTAGTTACTAGCTTACGTAAACAACTTTCGTTAAGAAAGTTGCTACTTATTTTTAACAAGTGCTTCTTTCGTTGTTATTAAGAATTTACGAGTAAAATTTTTTGTCAATCTTTATTCTCAACTTTGGCAATGTTATTTACAAACTTTTCCTGAAATCTGTTTTTGATTATCCTCTTTGGAAAGTTCTTCAGTTTTTGTGAGGACTTTGGAATTGGCAAGTTCCAATTAACATAACAATTTGTCTAATTGCAAACCAAGTTGTACGAGTACTAGGGGAGTGATTAATGTATGTCTAACTTTTATATTCTGAGTATTTTGATCGTCCAAAACTAACTTTAGCAGCTTATTTGACAGTTGGAGAAATGAAACAACTTTCAAACATCCGCTTATCTTATGAAACGATGACGAACGTGATATTATTATTTTATTCTGTGAATGCATAGCGTAATAATATCACCGTACGTATCTCTACGCTCCTCAAGGCTGATCTGCCCACGGTCAAACTGTGAAATAGTGGCTGAAGTGTGTGCAGGAATAAAGAGGACGATGGAGAGACAATGGCGGATTTTCAGTGATCTTTTGTACCACATTTTACATTTAAAGGTTTTGTAACATGCTCTACCGTTTATTAAGCGTTTGTGAAACATAAAACAGTGTGTTTTACAATTGTATGTCTAAGAGAAGAAATATTTATTTGTTTTATTTTTTTATTCTAAATTGGCTGTTAGGCCAAGGACGGCTATCCTTAAAAAAACACGAAACTTAATAGAGAAGTAAAGAAAGATAAGAACAATAACTAATCTGTTGCTAATCTAATCCGTGAAACAAACAAGAATCCAGTGACTTTAAGGCGATACTCGGAAAAATTATGCTAAAGCAAGATAGCAATGAGAAAACGACGCGCGCGTGAGCGAGACCGATTTTGCCGATTACCCATAAAAAACACAAAATCACTTCGTATTAAAAAACTATAGCGATTTTAAAAAAATGCTTCTATACGATCCTTAATATTATTAGTGTCCACTAATTAATCCAATTTTTAATAGTATATGTATCCCCATTTAAGAATAATTTTGATATTTCGTATTTTTAGAGGTATTTTCGAAAATAAAAAGTGTCGAGCCAAAATCATAAAATCGTGTTTCTGAAACTATACGATTCTAGATAAAGGTATGAAGAAATATATATCTTATAACCAGATTTATAACAACTCTAACCGTCCTATAGTTTTATATCAAAAAGTCCATACTTTTTCCGAGTAGCGCCTCAAACAACGTCATTATTATCACGAAATAAAGAACAGAGTAAATAAAAACAAACAAAAACAAAGCGTAATTATAATAAGCAATAATAAGTTTACTACGCCTCCTTAGTTTTCGTGAACGCTGATTTCTCTATTGTTTTGGGATTACTGTGATGTAGAAATTAAAGTGGTCCACATCTTCACCACACCACAAAATAAAGAGTTTACAGAAGGACCGCTCCCACCATTTTTGAAAATCTATACCTATCCTTGTCTGACTCACTAGGGTTGCTTCTGTATTTATTCTGAATCTAAAAAGGAGTAAGTAGTAAAAGTTAACAATCATACATAAATAAATTCGTTTAAACATACATCGTAACAAGTTTACATGCCTTAGATGCTGCTTAGATGGTAAACAGAGCATCTAATATCCATTTAAAGTCCCGACGCCACACATGACGAAGACAAGATCCTATTGTACCTATACCGTACCTATTATGTTGTAATGTATTCCATTCCTATATGTTATAATGTACTCTATGAACAAGATATAAATATGGTGTGATAGTTATCCCACTAAAAACATAAACGTGAAAAAGGCACTAAGTAATTTCGACGAAAACATAAAGGTAAAAAAGGTGCAAAGTTCAGCGAAAAATAGTTGAAATCTAAATGGGTTACAAGTTCCATAAATTTTTTCGTTCAAGAACTTCAAATAATTAATATTTTCTTAAATGTTGAATTTATAACTTGTCATCTTCAAAAATTGAAAACCTTTATAACGCAAGAACTGTATCAAGCAATAGTGGTAACTATTTTGAAAACAAGAAAATGTATTTAAATACCTATGTTGTGTTTTTATCGTATATAGGTAAATAAAAAAATATAAGTAGTTTAATAGTCAAAGTCAAATTTGTTTATTCAATTTAGATTGGTTTTTACAATACTTGTGAACGTCATAGAAGCTACGCTATCGAGATGTAAACAGGTTCATATTTGTTTCTGGCGCAGCTGTTCTTCATAGTCTTTTCTTGCACTCAAGAATATCGCTTTTCAGCTTTCTTTTTCTGGGAGAATTTGCAGAAACGTGAGTTGCTATTTGTGAATTTGAGTCACATTTAACTTTTTCATATTGTGTACAAGATTCATTAGTCTCCACAGTTGCTTGCGATTCTTCATTTAATTTTTTTTTGACAGGTAGCAAAAGTTTGGGAACTGAACTGGACAGTTCGGTTCGATGTCTTGATTATAGAATTGGTTTCGAAATGGGCCTCACAAACTCGAAGATATGTAGACCATTTGTTGCGTACATCTTCTCGATCAATTAAACTTATCCATAAGGTTCGTCTGAAAAAAAAATCATTTGATTTTTAAAATGAACTAGTTAGTTTTGCAACGAAAATAGCCTATGGCACTCCTACGATTAAGACGTTAAAATAAATAGGTATACGCATAATCGTGCGTGGTTCGTTTTCTCCTGAACTTGGCTGGCACACTGCCGTGCGTCAATAAAAACTTTACTGCAAGTAAAATGTTATTTGGGGTAAGTATAATGACTGGCGTTCTTCAAACTTGGCAGGCACACTGCCGTGCGCCTAGATAAAGAAAACTTTACTGCAAGTGAAATGTTATTTGGGATTTATTGATTGGCGTCCTTTCCTGAATTTGGCTGGCACACTGCCGTGCGCTTAGATGAAAAAAAATACTGCAAGTAAAATGTTATTTGGGATTTAATGACTGAAGTCTCTAAAATGTAAGTAGGATTTCATAACACTGCTAAAATAAAAGAAAATGCAACGACAACTTTTACTTGAAAATTCGTCAACATGTATTGTGGCTGTGTTCGCTGAACCGCCAAGAAGTTTTGAGAATACTATAACATCTAAATAAGGACCATAGAACCCAATTACTGGCGTTTTACCACAACCAGCTAACTATAAGATGAATGTGTATGGTTCATCGTCGTTATCAAAGCGGCTAGTCCCAAAAGTACCTAGGTATACTCACCTACCAACAAGAGAAAACAGTGTGACATAACTTACCTTTCAATATCGTTTGGAAATTTAAAGAACGTGTATGCACAGTTTTTAGTCGTATTTAGACAACCAAATACACTGCAACTGTAATAATATTGGTTATTAATTTTTGTTAATTAATGGTAAAATAGGTAGGTATATAAGTGTCACAGTGACACGAAGCGGCGCGGACGTGAAGTGATCAATTAAATGCTCTTTGGAACTTGCGATCACTGACCTCTTTGCGATACTCGCGACTGAGTACTGTCCCAAACTGTCCCATTTTGCCTGTATATGTGACGTCTATGTGTGCGTGACGAAAATGGCACTTTGTTCTAAGCGGACTCTCTGCTAGGGCGACCGCCCGCCCGCGTAGTTACTTTGTGACCACACTAAGCATAATTAAATCGGCCTTATATAGAGATCGCTCTTCTTAGTCATGACATGTATTGAACCGTCTACAAATATTCCTAATTACTTAAGCACTTACTAAATAGTATTTTTATGTTTTATACGTTTATTGTAACTTACTGCTTCTGATTTGTATCGCATCTTCGTTACTTATCTACTCCCAGATACATTTACTTAGGCGTATTTATTCAGGCTAACTTATTAGCGGCCTATCCAAGTAATAACATTGTTTGAGCAATTATCTTCGCTAAGTGTCTCGCTGCGACAGGTACTGATACACTTAACCAATTCCCCAAAATAGGGTATTTTAAATTCATCATCATCATCATCATCATCATTTTATTGCACTCCATAAGTATACAAAAGGTCTTAAAGTTAGGCACATAGAGCATTATGGGTCCGGATTGGACATGACAATATAGTTATAAGTACAGGGCATTTCATTATGAACAATATTATATTATAATATATATTACATAATTATATTAAAAATTAAATTATTTATTACTAATAGATTCCCGCGGTTTTAAACTATATAGGTAAGTACGATTAACGTGAGATGCGGATTTATTTCTCGGTCATGAATTCATCTATTGTATAGTAAGCTTTTTGGATGAGATGTTGCTTTAATTTACTCTTAAATGAATAATAATAATAATAATTAAAATTGGGATTTTATTATAAATAAATATAGATCGATACAATGGGCTGTTTCTGAACATTTCTAATTTAGGTGGAGGGAGGATCAAATCGTATTTGTGTCGAGGATTTTTTTTAAATTCAAAATATGTCGGGTGTTTACGTACAAACAAACCTATCTCCAATATGTACATTGATGGTAGCGTAAGCACGTTCTCTTTAATAAAATGTGGCTTACAACTTCCCCGTTGACGAATGTTGTAAATTATACGGAGACATTTCTTCTGTAAGATAAACAGATCAACTGCATCAGTGCTTTGACCCCAAAGAATAATTCCATAGCGTAACCATCCGTACGCGTACGCGTAATATGCCGATAGGGCACATTTTGCGTGTGTATATTATGGATTACTCGCAAATCACAAGTACTTAAAATTTGGAAAAAATATATGTTCTTTTACGATTAATAATATTTTACTGTATCAAATAAAATTCCAAACATCCGTCTAATAATAATTCAAATGTCATATTACTTGCAGTATACTTGGTTTTAGTTAATGAAAAACATATGAAAATAATTGTCTTTGAATAGCCGAGGGATTCTGGTCGTCATAAATTTTTTTTTATTTAATTTTTAATTGAATTTTAAGTGATTGTCGATTCGCGGGGCGCTCGCGAGTTCACAGTTCACTGCCGGCTGCCGCTGGGTCCGCGCGAAGTGTATCGATCGCGACCGAGCAAGCGTTAGCGTGCCTATTTCGGTCGGGAATCCTCGTCTTAAGTGATCCAATAAATGCGAAGAGCGAGACTTGCTTGAACGTGTCTCGAGAGCGACGGGCTCTTGACTTTCAGCTTGAGTATGTAAAAGAAAAGGATTTTTACAAGCAACTTACTTAAATCTGAGATGTATTGGAGTTGAGATAAATTGAACGGTAAATCTAATAAAATATCTAAATTGAATTTATTTGTTCAGTCTAGAATGTCACAAACACATTGTAATGTCAAATAAACTACTACGTTGGGCCGGGAAGCCCTATTTCTAAAGACGTTTTTTTACGAAAAAGTCCGACACCAAACTCGTGAAGGGTTTTTTCTCCACGTTAAATAGGTATAAACATATTTTTTTCTCGTTTCCATCGTTGAAATGGCTAAGATCAATAGAAGTCACTTATGTTTGAATGATAGTAGGTACTAAAAGTAATATTATTGAATAATTTAGTTAAAAAAGGAAAGGTACTATTTTGGAAAAATCAACCCGTCTCACAACTAGCTCCGATGGGACTCGAACCCACGACCTTTTACTCTCGCGAATGGACGTTTAGCTAATATTTCATTTTCAATCAAATGAATTGCAATGAATGCAAAAAAGTAAAAGTAAGTGAGTAACGCCCGAATTCTCGAACGCAAACCATCTTTGGGAACTCTCAAACATCATGGCATCTCTTTCATACGTTTGACATTTAAAGTGACAGGGCGACGTTTGAGACGCTCCCAAAGATAAGTAGCGTACGAGTATTTGGGCATAAGTATTTGAAATAATTTAGTTTAAAATAGTTATGTGTTCCTGAAATGAAGCCTTCATGTTTAAAAGTCGTTATATCAAGTTACTCTTTTAACGACAAAGTACACAACTTCATCCCATAAAGCTAAGAAATTAAACATTCTAAGTGTCGCGTCACCCATTAAACATTTTAGCAACACCTCATCACTAAAACCACTTTCAGGCGAAGTGTTTTTGAAACAAAAGCTTTTAAAAGCGCTTTAAAATGGCTTATGGAAATTTAATCTCACTTTATTGCCAGTCTAATGAAGTTTAGGGGTATGGAGAGTTTTACATTACGTTTTTTTTCAGCTTTTCATAACTTTGACTTGTCGTTATTTTTTGCAAAGGCAATTTCAATGCCTCTAGTGGGCTTATCAAGATTCCTAAATTTTGCTTTTATTTGCACCTATTTGAATACGCTGAAACTAGCTACACTTTTCAAAAATAGTTTTAGTTGTTTGCATCTATTGTAGAATGATGTTACAGGATGCTATTGACTTCAACATATAAATGCGAAGTACATTGTCGCTTTTGTCAGAACCTCTTTGACACATTTGTTACAATATCTGTTTGAGTGCAAGCCCTCCCGTCGACATAGGTGAGCGACGACGTGACGCGATGCGATCAATAGATGCGCAGAGACCGAACCGGAACCACACCAAACAATCCATCTTGGATCGGCGATAGGATAGTGGATCATAGTTCGTGCATCAAATTTGTTCACATCAACAAGAATTTGATATTTTTGCGTCGCGTCGCATCGCATCTCATCGCGTTGCGTTACCACGTTTCTTGTTCACCTAAGACAATGGGTAAAAGTTATTAGTCTGTTTGATATAACAAACGAAATCTCACAGACATCTAACACAATAACGACGTGTCGTGCAAACTGTCAGGGCTGCTACCCGGTTGAATTTTTTCATATAATTTATGTCAAAAATACGTAAAATTAATTAGCACTGTTCAGCGCCTGCTAACATACGCATTTCTAGTACGTACTAGATCGACTGAAGAAGAACTCTTTAAAAGATAAGCCTGCTTTTTCTTTTAAGTATAAAGTTTATTTGCAATAATTAGCTGTCTGATAAATATAAGACTTATCTCACCGAAAAGTCTAGAGTTCATAAAGTTTAAAGTCTTTAAGATAGATACTTAAATATTTTGTTTCAAGGGCGTTATACACGTTGAAAACTGTACACAGGCACCGATCTGCCAGTGCTTATTAGAACCGGTCTGAGCAGGTAGTCGGCGCAGGCAGTCTCTATACTTTGTGTCGAACCAGCACCAATAAGCAGGTCGGAACTTGTCGATGACGTTCGGCGCCCCGGATGCCAGTGAATTTCTACGTGAATACGCCCTTATATAATTAATAAATAATAATCTTAATAACCGGAACTACACCAAATAATCCACGTTGGATCAGCGATATGCGATCCAGCATAGTGAATCATGGATCGTGCATCAAATTTGTTCAAGTCAACAAGGAACTTGATATTTTTGCGTCGCGTCGCATCGCATCGCATCGCGTTGCGTTACTTGCGTTGTCTCTATACCCCTAAGCTTCATTAGACTGGCAATAAAGTGATATTAAATTTCCATAAGCCATTTTAAAACGCTTGTACAAGCTTTTGTTTCCAAAACACTTCGCCTGAAAGTGGTTTTTAGTGATGAGGTGTTGCTTAAATGTTTAAGGCGCTACTCGGAAAAAGTATGGACTCTTTGATGTAAAACTATAGGACGGTTAGAGTTGTTATAAATCTGGTAATAAGATATGTATTTCTTCATACCTTTATCTAGAATCGTATAGTTTCAGAAACACGATTTTATGATTTTGGCTCGACACTTTTTATTTTCGAAAATACCTCTAAAAAATAAGAAATATCAAGATTATTCTGAAATTGGGATACATATAATATTGAAAATTGTTTTAATTAGTGGACACCAATAATATTTAGGATCGTATAGAAGCATTTTTTTAAAATCGCTATAGTTTTTGAATACGAAGTGATTTTGTGTTTTTTTTGCGTAATCGGCAAAATCGGTCTCGCTCCCGCGCGCGTCGTTTTCTCATTGCTATCTCGCTTTAGCATAATTGTTCCGAGTATCGCCTTAATGGGTCATAAAGATAACTTAGGAGCTGGCAGCCCTTACGCGTCGCGACGAATTCGCGTCAATCGCGACATTACCTTCATCGCGCGTCGGTTATTGCGACCGCCCGACGGATCACACATGTTTCGTGATTCGCGATCGTCACTTGGATTGTTATCATCTTTTTTTGTCAAACCATGTGTTCGGTCGATAGGCGTTGTCACGTTTTTGATTACGCTTTATCGTGATTGGAAATATCCTTTATAGCTTTTCTCTTTTGGTGACCAAAATACCTACCTAACTTTTTTTTTATCCACAATAGGGTAGCACTTAGCCTTCATCACGCCTGGCCTGATGTTAAGTCGTGATAAGGCTAAAGGTGGAAGCGCACTACTCCCGGAATCCTCAATCACTGAGGAACTGGCTATCTTATCTCTAACTGCCGGAACACAATAATACTGGAAACATCATTGTTATGGCGTCAGACTTAGATAAGATGGTAGTAGCTAGCCAGGCGGACTAAGAACAAGTCCTACCACCAACCAAACCGAATACAATATGTACCCCCACTGGGAATCGAACCCGGGACCTCTTGGCCTGAAATCGGTGGTGCATGTGAACCAACAAGACCGGAAAGGCGGTTACTTACTTACTTACTAATGGTTTCCGTTTCTGATGTTTTAACAGTGATATTATCATCATTATAAGACATTTGATATCTGAAAATATTAGAAACGTTATTATCGCTAAACATTATCAAAACCATTTTTCATTATAAGTAAATAAAACTAGACATTGCTATAGACATTCATTTTCTGCTAGTCTGCTTTGAAAATTGATTAAATAGACGTGCGAGAAAATAAACTTCAATAAAATTGTGTAAGTAGAAAAATATCGTAAATAAATTTGATTGGTGTCGACCGCAGCGTACGATTCCTTTGTCGATCACAAACTCAATATAAAAATCTATTAATTGTACAAATTCGAATGTATTAACTTGAAATAGGTACTGTGATGTGATTTACAACTTTTACATTTGCAACTTTTCAATTCGTTTTGTGGAAAATAATACCTAAGTAATTAGGGCAGCCGCACATGGACTACTCGCTTCTTTAAAAACTAGTTAGTCTTATTAATGAGAAAAAACAAGAAGGCTGTATTCATTAACTTCTAAAAAGAAAGTTTTCTATTTAACATTAAAAGCCAAGCATTTATCATTAAGTTTTTTTACATTCGTACGGGAGTACTTCGATTCATATCAAAAATATATTCAAATCTCAATTACCAACTTCTCGGCCAGTCGTTTAAGTGTTTTCTAAACATTTTACTTCAAAGACTGTCCCATTAACATTAATTACAATATTTAAAGCTAAATAAAAAGTTTCTTAGATTGACGCAAATTCTATACAGTTACGTGTTTCGTATACGTACATACCTAGTGTATTTATTTTGTACACGGGTTGTAAAAGAAAAAAATATTAACAGAAGAATAAAATTGGGTATTTGACTGAATTTTTTTTATTGACTCAAAATGTTAATTTAATTAGTAGCAACACAACATAGGTATTTATTTTCAAATATCTTGCATATTTTCAGTGATATAGGTCTATCAAACTTTCTAATTAGACAAGGAGAACGCTATAGAAACGTGACGTCACATTTCTATAGCGCCATACTGTCGCCGTAGAAAATTTCGTTTTAGAAAGAGATAGCTAAGGTCACAATTAAGTAGCTCATAATTCGCTTGTTATAATACAGATTGAGTTTCTTTTTTCACATTTGTTATTCAATAATGTTATATTTCTGAATGTCATAATTAAATATCTACATTTCAACAACAGTCAAATACCCAATTGTACAAAGGCACCGCTTATTCCACATTGGAATTTCAATTGTTGTTGGTTGTTCTTGGATTCTATTCAGAAAATCTTTGTTATTTAATTGATTTTCTGTTTCTGAGTTACGACATCTTCTTCAGGGTATTTCCGCCCATCGTTAAGCACACGCCTTTTCAATTTTACTCCAAACCGCCCTGTTCCCTGTTTGTCTAGGCCAGAGTAGTCCTGCAACTGTTGAGATATCCTCAGACCTTCTGGCAGGTGTTCTGCCTACGTTTCATTAAGGTGTGAGGTGTCCAGACGAAGTCGCACTTGCTTTACCTGTCATCGCTTCGGTGTTATACAATGTCCAGCCCAAGCCCATTTTAGCTTTGCGACGCGGTACCCAATGTCTACCACTTTGGTCCGTTTCCATATCTGAATCACTTCGTTTCGGACCCTGTCTCGAAGCGATACGATCTCGATGTTGAGATTAACTAAGAAATAATAAAAAAAATAACGGGTTGTTCTCTGGGAGTGCCGGCAGAGGTGAAAAGACTTTTTAACCCTAGACACCTAACGTTCGAACATACCCCTTTATACCTAACCATTCATCGAATCGACGACTAATTTGGTGGTTCAAAATTATATATATATATATATACATTATTCTGTTACGTTTAATACATACATAGTTTAATAAGGTATTATTTTAGTAAATAAAACAATAAGTAGTGTTTCAGATCAATATATTTATTTAAGGACAATTTTTGGTAAGGCACTTATGAAACTAGGTCACATGAGATCACTTACTTAAAAAAAATAATTAAAAATAAATCAACAAAAATAGCCTATTCTTCTTTGGCGAAACATAATTATAATAGTCTTCTTATTTTTAAGAAAAAATAAAAACTAATTTTTGGAAGCACATACTATAATTTATGCAATGAGCACATACTTTAATTTATGAGTATTTAAGCAATTATTCGAAAAACAACGCACTTACCTGGGTGACACGGCCTCCTCCGGAAAGAGCTCGGCGAGCACTGATTTAAATAGCGACGGCACGACGATCGGCGCTCTCGATAAAAAGATATAGCTATATTTCCGACGGGTATTCGTCGATTCGACGAAGGTTAGGTGTCTAGGGTAAAAAAAAAAGAATTTGATAAAAAAAATGCGTACTGGATTTAAACCGAGGTCTTCTGGCTTCAATGCCGCTTATTTGTAACCAGGGTGCCTACCATCAACTTTTATTGCGATTTTGTTGAGGACCTAAACTGATCTGCCTCGCTTATTCGTACCACGACAGCTTAATATCAATGACAGCGATTCAGTCATCATTCAATGAAATTTCACAGCCGCTAAGCTGTTTAGAACTTTTATTTGACTTATAACTCGGCCAAGCTAGCATGACACCTGCAGGTTATACCCGTCCCTCTCACTCTCCGGGCATGACAGAATCGAGTGAAAGAGACGGTAGAAGAAATAAGGACACAAATCGTTCGGTCATTCACATTTAGCAATTCATTTGCGATCCAGTTTTTAGAAGGTCATAATACGAAAGAAAGCAATTCATTTAAGGAACCTATTCTGCATCGCGCTATTTTTGAATCGCTGTCTCAAAGTTGATGGTAGGCACCCAAAGCTATTACAACTTTGGAATGGCAAAATTTGCCTTCTCATTCTTATCATATTAAAACAGTTTTTCGATCTTCACGTGTCCGTCTTACGATCTGACGGTCACGTGATCCTGGACGCGAGTTTAACATTTTTTACTCATCACAAAAAGTGCACAACGCCGCTATAAGAAGTTTTCACTTCAAAAATGCAATACTTTTCCGCTCATGTACTACCAGCCTACTCCTAGGAGCGATATCGCACCTAATGCCAGGTCGAAAGTAATTCAGCAGCTCCCGGATTCAGGGATCCTCGATGAAATATGAGCTCATTTGTTACCGGGCCCAATAACTCGGGGTTATTTGCTTACACGAGCCAACATTAGGCCAAAAGACTGGAAATTGGGTAAAGAAAAATTGTTACTCTTAGTATACTTTCTGACAAAGAAACGTAAAATAAGTTTGTGAATAAAAAGTTATTCGTTTTTTTTTACTTTTTGTTAAATACTGGGTAAGCATCTGACCGCCATCTTGTTTTGCAGACAGGATGCATTCTAGCGTGTTGCATGCTTAGGTACCTAGAAGGTGCCCATTCACTCTTTCGAAGAGTTGTAATTATCAGGGAACACATGCGCATACAACGCATTCTAATCTTTAGCAGCTCGCATTAGCAATGAACAAGAGAAAGAAATAGACGCACCTACCTATCTATAACTACGAATACTTAAACTCATTTTGGAACATCTTTAACCGTTAGAAACATTAAAAATATTTTGAATAGATGGGGCGAAAGAATTTATAGTTCCGAAGAAGAAAAATCTGGTGTAATAATCCTACTAATATTATAAATGTGAAAGTTTAGATGTTTGGATGTTTGGATGTTTGTTACTCAATCACGCCAAAACGGCTGAACGGATTTGGCTGAAATTTGGGACACTGATACTTTGTAGCCTGGACAGGAACATAGGCTATTTTTATCCCGGAAAAATGTCACATTCCCGCGGGATTACTTCGTGTAGTCCACGCGGGCGAAGCCGCGGGCGGAAAGCTAGTTTGTTATATACCCTCTAGTTTTAAACACAAAATAAAATTTGCGAGGAAACGAATTTTAATTGTTTGACCCTTTGGGTAATAAAAAATAATTTTAAGCAACAGTTTTGATAAATCGCAATTTGTATTATAATTCAAACTCTTTAGCCTCTTTTCAAGGGACCTATAAATCCGTCTCATAAATTAGGTTTTGAGAAGGAAGTTTAATCCCAAGTCGTAAATAAGAGTGGCCATGCAGGAGCAGCCGGGATTAACGTCTCGTCTTTAGTAGCCATAAAACCGGCCGGATCCCACAACACTGATTGATTTATTCAAGAATAAATAGATTACCTTATCTATTTATAATGTAAAATAACATGATCGGTGTGTAAAAAGTATAAGGCATACCCCGCAGAACGATTTTATTGTCACTATTTTGTAACACATTGAATTAAGTATATTATAATGGACTAGCTGTTGCCCGCGACTTCGTACGCGCGGTGTAGTGACTTTTGTGTTAGTTTAGTTTATGTGTGTTTGTTGCCCAGATTTCATAACGCTCTTCTTGAAATCCTATTCTCTACTAAAAGGGTCTAAAGAATATTGAATATGCAATCTAGGGTATGAACATGGTATGTTGTTATCAAATGCTGCATGAACATAGTTGAGCCCTCATTCATAGATCTGTCCGTCTACCTATCAAGAAACTTTTTCTCAAGTATGCGTATATGGTATCAAGCTAAAAATTATGTTCTTACTTAGTAATGCATAATATCAGGCCAATCATATTTTTACTATAAAATGAAAAAGTGATTGTGTGTATCCATACTAATATTATAAATGTGAAAGAGGGTTTGTTTGTTTATCCGTCTTTCACGTCAAAATTGATGCAACGGATCGACGTGACTTTTGGAATGGGAATAGTTTGGCAGCTGAAAAGTGTGACAGAGTGACATACTTAGGCAGCCATTAGACAGTCAATCTGGATCGCGATCCGCGATCAAAATCAATGATCGCGATCCAGATTGACTGTGTACGAAGGTGATTGACGGCTCGCGATCTTGATCGCAAAATATCTACATAGTAAATCTCGATCGCGATCAAGATCACGATCAGTGATCGCGATCTGGATCGACTGTGTACCTAATGGCTGCCTTAGACTACTTTTTATCCCTGAAAAATATCACATTCCCGCGGGATAACGTCGTCGTTTAGTCCGAGCTTGCGGAGTCGCGGGCGGAAGGCTAGTATTTTGATATGTAGACATTTCCTATTTGTGAGAGCTTGTAATTAACTTTCTTTAAGTAACAGGTATAAAATGTAATGATATACCATTTAATTATTACATTTAACATCATTTATGTAAGCTTTCCTAGTAAATAAATGAATAAATAAGTTAGATAGAAAACTATTTTTAACTAGCGGCCGCCCGCGGTTTCACCCGCGTGGTTCCCGTTCCCGTGGGAATATCGTTATAAAAAGTACATATAAACCTTCCTCTTGAATCACTCTATCTATTAAAAAAAAACGCATCAAAATCCGTTGCGTAGTTTCAAAGATTTAAGCATACAAAGGGACATAGGGACAGAGAAAGCGACTTTGTTTTATACTATGTAGTGATGTTACGAACAGTGCCCGTAGTGTAAGTTTTTATGTCAAAAAACGCAAACTATTTCGAATGCGTATTAATGTCAATTTGTATGAAAACTGTATTAGCGCCTCTAGCGGCGAGTAGCGCGCTTATATAGTTTTCATACAAATTGACATTAATACGCATTCGAAATAGTTTGCGTTTGCTTGACATAAAAACTTACACTCGGGGTACTGACCATCGGGCCGGTGCCTTTGTCTTGCCTTTTATCACAGCCTTCTCTATTGTCTTTTATTTTTTTATTTTTTTTATCCACGACGGTGTAGCACTTAGCCTTCATCACACCTGATGATAAGTGGTGATAAGGCTGAAGGTGGAAATGCACTACTCCCGGAATCCTCAATCACTGAGGAACTGGCTATCTTATCTCTAACTGCCGGAACACAATAATGCTGAAAACACCATTGTTATGGCGTCAGACTTAGATAAGATGGTGGTAGCTAGCCAGGCGGACTAAGAACAAGTCCTACCACCAACCAAACCGAATACAATATGTACCCCCACTGGGAATCGAACCCGGGACATCTGGGTCTGAAATCGGTGGTATGAACCACTAGACCACAGAGGCGGTTAAAATAATAACTTTACTTTTTTTTATATTTGTCTTGTTCTGTCGCCCCCTTCTGTTGCTGTCTTTCTATCTGTTTGGTTTGTATTACTCTATTTTATTATATAATTCTTGTTTCCTTTCGCTGAGCCCTATTTATTTTCTCCCCTCCTCAACAACACAATTCATTGTATTCATCGTGAATGCACAGCCAAGGAATAAAATGCCCTGCCGGCGCGGCGTCTGTTTTCCCGAGTATCTACAATACAACCCAAACCTCTTCAAGGCGCAAATAGGCTTCTTCTGGTTGAACTCGCTCATGGCCCGCTATTATTTTTCGGCTGCTTGCCGTGAAACGAGCGAGATAGAAGATGGCTTTGACTCGCTCCATCTTACACCTCATCCTTGCCTTTGGGCCAGATTGAGGTCAAGAGTAAGCTCATTTGATGTTTAAAAAACCGGTCATGAGCGAGACGGACTCGCGCACCGAGGGTTTCGTACAATCATAAATATAACGTTTTATTTATATAAATTTAGACGACTTCTGCAATAGGTTACTACTTACAGACATCGTTTTATTTTCCCTGTAATCCTTACATAAACTTCTATCACATAAAATAATTTTATATTTTTCGCTATGCAAACTTGGATATTTTTTTTACATTTTCATCAAAAGTCAAAAACTATGCGGCCTAAGAAAATGAAAAGACGCTTGAGAATGTGCAAGCAGCGCTTTTTCATATGGTACCCATATGCTTTGAATGTTTTGAGACACTCTTTCGGTCCCTGTTGCAAAAATTATATAAATATTTATTTCTCTCTTATTTGCAAAACAGTTGAGCAAACATCATCTAAAACTATTTCAAATTTCAAGTTGATAGCATTAGTAGTTCTCGAGATATCCAGCTGTGACAGACATACTGAGTCTCACCATATGGGTTTCTTTATACCATTTTGGTTCGGAACCCTAAAAATATACCATGTGTTTCGAAACCGCAGATTAAAAATCAATGTGCGGGGCATGTGTTGAATTAAATCTTTTATGTTATTAAGGCGCCGATTCCCCAAAATAGGGTATTTTAAATTATGTATTACTCGCAAATCACAAGTACTTAAAGTTTGGAAAAAATATATGTTATTTTACAGTTATTTATCTAGTGCTTCCGGCCGTTTTTTTCAATTGGTGATATTTTACTGTGTCAAATAAAATCTCAAACATCCGTCTTAAAATAATTCAAATATCATATTACTTGCAGTATACTTAGTTTTAGTTAATAAAAAACATATCATCCCGCGGTGTGAACACTCCATGCCCGAGATCCGCTTCACACAAAATGCGGTGCGGCGTGCCCTATCCTCCCTCGACGTCAAGAAGTCCAGTGGTCCAGACGGTATCCCCGCTATTGTGCTTAAGACTTGCGCTCCTGAGTTGACTTCGGTTCTCACGCACTTATTTGCACTCTCCTATAGCTCAGGCAAAGTCCCGTCTTCGTGGAAGGTCGCCTTTGTTCACCCAGTCCCCAAAAAGGGTGACCGCACAGACCCGTCAAACTATCGGCCAATTGCAATAACCTCCTTGCTCTCCAAGTTGATGGAGCGAGTAGTAAACACCCAGCTCCTTAATTACCTTGAGGATAACCAGCTCATTAGTGACCGCCAGTATGGTTTTCGCCGTGCCCGCGATGCTGGTGATCTTCTTGTGTATCTCACACACCAATGGGCAGCCGCCATCGAGAGTAAGGGTGAAGCACTTGCCGTGAGCCTAGACATCACAAAGACCTTTGATCGGGTCTGGCATAAGGCACTTTTGGCGAAGTTACCAACATACGGGCTTCCGGAAGGGTTATGCACGTGGGTCGCCAACTTTCTGACTGGGCGGAGCATAAAAGTCGTTGTGGATGGAAAATGCTCAGACACCATGCCCATCAATGCTGGCGTCCCTCAAGGGTCCGTGTTATCGCCTACCCTGTTCATTCTGCATATCAATGATATGTTACTTACTAGTAACATGCATTGTTATGCAGATGACAGCACATGTGATGCACGTTACTCAGGTCGCGCAAATATACCTTCCGAACAGGTTAAACTGTGCAGGGAACAATTAGTGTCGGAAATAGAGGCTTCCTTGGAGCGAGTCTCGGAGTGGGGTAGACAAAATCTTGTCCACTTCAACCCCACAAAGACGCAAGTATGCGCTTTCTCCGCAAAGAAAACTCCATTCGTCTTAGCGCCTACATTCCAGGACATTCCCCTTACCACCTCTAAAAGTATCGGAATACTTGGCGTTGACATCACGAACGAAGTCCAATTTCGGGGTCATTTGGAAAACAAAGCAATGTTGGCTTCGAAAAAGCTAGGAGTGCTCAATAGGGCGAAGAAATTCTTTACTCCACGTCACCTGCTTTTATTATATAGAGCTCAGGTTCGACCCCACCTTGAGTACTGCTCGCACTTATGGGCGGGAGCTCCTGAATACCAGCTCCTTCCACTTGACTCCATTCAGCGCCGTGCGGTTCGTATTGTCGACGATCCGAGACTGACGGACGGTTTAGAACCACTAAGTCACCGCAGAGATATAAGCTCTCTGTGTGTGTTCTACCGTCTATACAATGGGGAATGTTCTGAGGAGCTTTTTGAACTGGTGCTACCGTCACACTTCCGCCACCGCACCGCACGCCAAGTGAGTAGAACTCATCCTAAACACCCCCACATTCTTGACACCTGGAAATCAACAACTGTTCGGGCATCACGTTCGTTCCTACCTCGAACTTGTAAGATGTGGAATGAGCTTCCTCCAGAGGTGTTCCCTTTGTGCTATGACATGGAGTTCTTCAAAAAGCGTGTAAATAGGACCCTTAAACACAAAGGCTGGCAACGCATATACAACCCTTCTGGTGTTGTAGATGTCCATGGGCGACGATGACTACTTCCCATGACGTGGCTCGTCTGCTCGTTTGCCCCTTTTTAATATTAAAAAAAAAACGAAAAAAAAATTGAAAATAATTGTCTTTGAATAGCCGAGGGATTCCGGCCGTCATAAATTTTTTTTTTTTAATTTAATTTTTAATTGAATTTTAAGTGATTTTCTATTCGCGGGGCGCACGCGAGTTCACAGTTCACTGCCGGCTGCCGCTGGGTCCGCGCGAAGTGTATCGAGCGCGGCCGAGCAAGCGTTAGCGTGCCTATTTCGGTCGGGAATCTTCGCCTTAAATAAAAGCCTTTTACGGATTGCACCGTATGCTTGGAGAGGCCTATGTCCAGCAGTGGACGTTAATATGCCGATGATGTGATACGTTATCTTGATAGCTTTTGTCACTTTTACGATAGTTCTATAATTGACTACACTTTATTGCGCTGAACAAAAGCATTACATTCTTTATAAATTACAAAATAATTTTGTTCCTATTGTATTCGACAAATATTTTTATCTCTTTATTTTGTTACGAATAAAAGATAAGTGATACATTTGATTGGTCGCGTCCCAGCCACAATGCCTGCTCCTACCGCCATCCATCACAGCTCGCCGCATGAATAAATGTATCGTAATTATTAATATCGGGGCCATCCATCAGGACTTGCTAATGCTCATCCATTTCTCTTAATGAGTTTTATCTCGAATAACGGTAGAAAGAATCAAAAGCAACTAAACCAAGGAAATATTATCACATAAACAAACCAGCGGGCAGCGCAGGACCGATCGTTGTGGAGATCCTTGGGGGAGGCCTATGCCCAGCAGTGGGCGTCGTACGGCTGAAATGATGAAACAAACCAAGTAGGGCAGAGGTACTCTTTGTGGCCACTTTAAGGATTTTTTGATTTTTAAGCACTAAGTACTAAATGGTCTTAGGTATTTAAGAGACAAATTAGATCTTAAATTATAGATAATTTATCAACCTTTCAAAGTACTTACATTTTTTCAAATTTAAAAAAGTAAAATAGTTTTTTGTATATAATACAAAATGTGTGAGAGTTGCCAAATGTACCGGTTTTGGCCACTTATTGATAGTTAAACTTTTGTAAGTATAGCGAAAAATCAAAACCTAACCAAGGTTAAATCAATATATTCTTATGCGCTAGAAACCAATAAATTGCAAAACAACAATTTAATTGTAAAAAACAAAGCAAATTTCTTAATATTTTCATACAAAACATTTTTTAAAACAGAAAATGGGATTTATTGAAAATAAATCGCATGACTTATGGAATTCTAATGGTTGTTATTATTACCTTAAAATACCTTATTTTAATTGCCTTTAGCAAAAATGGCGAAAAGTTGTTTAGAAAACTTTTAGAGCAAAAAGTGGCCAAAACCGGGGCTTCTGCCCTATATAAGATGGTTTGAAACGAATTGCAAAGCGAGCAGGGGGTGGTCAGGTTAAGTGTTTAGAACGTAAATAAAATAGAAAAAAAACCCAATTTTTTTTTTATTTAATTTTACAAAAAATTCTAATATTATTTAAGGATATCAATTCAATATTTAACACAATACCAAACGTAAAAACAAAATTACTTATTTAATCACGAGACAGGTAAACGATAATCCGAAAGCTATCGGGCGCATACAATAGCGCGGTAGGAGTATCGCTATAGCGGCTGGCCGATCAGCTGTTGGACCGCCGGGGTTGATGACCGCGGCGCACGGTGGATCCTGAACTAAGGACAGCTTGGCCAAAAAGACTTTTTATGAAAATGTAGGTAGTTGATTGTTTTATTTCGATTTGATAACTTGAAGATATATTACATTAGTTTATGGTGAACTTAATAGAATCAGTCGTCTAGTATTATTTATATGACACGTCAAACGTTACCTATTTTCTATTTTCTTTGTTGTTCATTTTAAATAGCAAACTTTAGTTCAGACTTTACACAAATATTTCTGTAAAAGTAAGAACGCATATTTTATAAAAAAAATCATGAGTGGTAAGGAAGGTATGTAGTATTTAAAACAAGTAAAATAATCCCGTTTTGATAATTAGTTATTAAGTAAAAAAATAAATATAAATATCACTTTGTTTCGAAAATGCAATTTCGCTTTTATTTTATTTTTTGCAATTGGGGGATTTTGCCCTAACAATAATTGGTTTCTGGTGACTCATGTAGTAATGTAGTATACAAATATGACTTGAATAGTTCGGGCAAAATCCCCTTTTGTAAATGGCAGGGTTTAGAAGTAAGGGGGTAGGGATTTCACAATTTAAACTGTTCGTATTTAGGACAATTTTATTCGGATATTATGATGAATGTTATCGTATTAAACTTTAATTGTAGACGTTTGACTCAACTGCAGGTAGCTGATTTTATTGTTTATTATCCTTAGGAGTAACAGACTACCGAATAAAAAGGAGAGAAATGTGTGAAAGATTGTTTTCAGTAAAGTACAAGAAATTAGATAGCAAGATTTTAAAATTGGAGGAGATGAGATATGAAGAATATTGCTGAAACCAACTGCCCTGCTTCAGATCAACCTCTACTTAAAAACCTTACATAATTTTATTAAACATTTGTAGCTACGTGGTCTTCATCGAATGTGACAGAATAAAATTCTTTTCAACATAATTTGTCTTGGTTAGATGGATTTGGCATTTTCAAATTTTCAAAAAATATGTTAATAATGAAAAACTTTGCTGACATAATGCTTCAGCTGGCTTCAGCTGATGAACTGCTTTTTGCTGGTGAAATGAAACTTTGAAGTTAAAGTCAACTTGACAAGAAAAAAAGATTTTAAAATAATTTGAGAATTTAACGCACGCAAAACTTCGATGAAAGACACTCTCACCGATATTTTTAATTAATTTTTTACATCTTCAGATTATATGCTCAAGGGTTTTAAGAAAATATAATACAGCTCTTCCTAGTGAGGTTTTAAACATGATTTTACCAGAGTAAACAATCCGTAGACTCGTATTTATTATATAAATAAAGTAAAAAATCTTATGTTATTTGTGGGAAACATTTTTAATTTCCTATAAAATCAACAGCTTTTGAGGAATTGCAGTTATTTTGCCATAACAAACGTCTACAAATTAGTTTTAGTCAAAAACATTCTTTAAATAATTTTGGCCAAGTTGTTCCTAGTACTGGTTCCACCGTGCGGCGCCCAGCCCGAGTCCGCTTTGAAATTACTTGTTTTCATCGTAAAATCAAATAATTTAATAATTTAATTAAAACGTTTGGTATTGTACATATTGAATTGATATCAAAATATAATAATACAATTTTTTGTAAAATTAAATAATATAAAAAAATTGGGATATTTTTTATATTTTTTTTATGTTCTATTTACTTGACCTGAACACCTCCTGCTCTATTTGCAGTTTGTTTTACACCATCTTATATATTAAGGATGATATTATGTCTTTCTTTAAATCGATTCTGGGTTAATAGCTGACGCAAATATATTTGATTTGGCAAAAATACATGAACACTTAAATTGTCACTTGTGATACTGAAGTCGCTTGGGTGTGTTTCAATATCGTATCAAGTTTGTCATCAAATCGATTCAATTTTCAAGACGAATTTCTGATGTTGCTAACTTGTTCTGATTTGATGTAACGTGACACCCATCAGTCACGATCTTGTAATGGCGGCAATCGAAATTCAAACCACTCGTAACAGCATTTTTCGAGTGGTTGGCTGAGGGCTGAGACACACATGTGTGCCTAATTAGAGTTTCGGTGATAAAATGTTTAGGACGTATGTGTGCCTTATCCGAGGTAGCAATACAGTTTTGAAAAGGAATAGTGTAAGTGTGAAACATCGGTGGGTAAGCGCGCAAGATTGTGCCTCGCTCGCTTCTTATAATGGTCTGGGTTTCTACCATCAACTCCTATTGCGGATTTGTTAAGAACCTAAACTGATCTGCCTCGCTTATTCGTACCACGACACTCTATTGCGTCAATGACAAGCGTTTCAGCGACATGTCACAGCCGCTTACCTGTCATGAACTCCTGATTGAACTCGGTATAGCACAGCCTTCTCTATCGTCGTAGCAGACGAGATAGAGTTGGCTGTGGGTATAGCTAACATGACACCTGCAGGCTATACCCGTCCCTCCCACTCTCCGGATAGAAGAAATAAAGACACAAATCTTTCATTCATTCACATTCAGCAATTCATTTGCGATTCAGTATTTAGAAGGTTATGATACGAAATAAAGCAATTCATTAGGAACCTATTCTGGAACGCATCAGTTTTGAATCGCTTTCTTATAGTTGATGGTAGGCACCCTGAGTTTCTACCAGTCACCCGCAACCCGCGAAGTGAACAACGTTCCTATCAAGCTTAAAAATTACGAAGCTTCTAGAACAGCCTAGTGACAACAGAGAACGTGCATTATTGTGTTGTCATAGAGTTATCTAAACCTGTGTCTTTGAATATCTTACTTAGTGAACTGCGGGCCAATCGCCGTAATTCTATTCTGCAGCGCGTCTTCATCGCGTTTGGGTCTTGACATAACGACGCACACGTCACGCAAACCTATAGTCCTACAGTCCTGTCTAATCCGGTGACATCCTTGACAGAGAAACCACTTGCAATACGAAATTAGCTGTCAAAATAGACTGTCGTATGAAAACTGTTTTAGTTCCAAAGATTATCACCGGAGCAGAAAACGTTGTCGCACTGTCAAAGCCGCGCGTTATCAAAAACGGTTTTGCACGTCAACTGCACTTCAACTGCACGTAACTTGACTAATGCGTCATAGAATTACCGCGATCGGGGCCCTGGGTGCCTACCATCAACTTTAAGACAGCGATTCAAAAATAGCGCGATGCAGAATAGGTTCCTAAAATGAATTGCTTTCTTTCGTACTCTGACCTTCTAAAAACTGGATCGCAAATGAATTGCTAAATGTGAATGAGCGAACGATTTGTGTCCTTATTTCTTCTACCCGTCTCTTTCACTCGATTCTGTCATGCCCGGAGAGTGAAAGGGACGGGTATAACCTGCAGGTGTCATGTTAACTTGGCCGAGTTATAAGTCAAATAAGAGTTGATGACAGCTCAGCGGCTGTGAAATGTCATTGAATGATCACTGAATCGCTGTCATTGATATTAAGCTGTCGTGGTACGAATAAGCGAAGCAGATCAGTTTAGGTTCCCAAACAAAACCGCAATAAGAGTTGATGGTAGGTACCCTGGTGATCTTCAGCGAGACGGCGAAAAACATCAAATCTAGCAGCAGTTGTACGTGCATACATAGTAGAGATATTACAACCAGTAAATCTTCAGACTTTACCGGAGGCTTACCCTCTGATTCACATCCGTTTGACAACGGAATTGGTTTCGAACTTTGTGCGTAGACAAAGAAAGTGATTGACAGTAAAAATGCAAACATTCCACTCTCGGAAACGTTTCCGAATGTTTATGAAGGAGGCTGTTTCACGTCTAGCCAGGGTAGAAGTTTACTTCCCATTCTATAATGTATGCAATGAATACTACAGCCGCAAAGATATGCAACATTTTAATTTAAAAAAAAGACATAAAAAACGTCATGATAAGTTACTGGAGCCAATTCTGTTACACATAAAAGCTTTTCAAAATCCTTATAAACTCGAACTCTCCCGAATACCTTATTTCCCGTTTCCAGTTGCTTCCTCCTCCTCCTCGCTCTAGGCGGCCATGTGTCACTAAGATGCTTGAGCTGCCTAAAAGCAACACCTACTTCCTTCTAAATTCTTTCACTGTTAGAGCTGGGGGCCGATTCTCAGGCAATCGAGAAAAGTTCACATTTATAGCTCGAAATTCAAATATAACACAGTTTTTGTATTGTCAGAATTTCACAATCGAAAAAGTTCGATCGAAAACCAGTCGAACGCTACGAGTGGTAAAAACCAATAGATGTTCGTATACGAACTTAGCTGTCAAAATGAATTTGTTGACATGTGAGACAGCTTAGTTTTTTTGAAACGTTCTAACTTTTCAATGGAAACCACAAACAAAATGTTCGACATACGAATTACCACACTGAAAAAGTTCGAATGCCTGAGAATCGGGCCCCTGATCAGCGCTGCTCAGCGCTGGAACAGACTTCCGCTGGACATCCAGGATAGTTAAAATGTCCAGTCTTTTAAAAAAAATACTCAAAGCGCACTTTATTGCACAATTGTCCCATTGAATCATTTTAAATTGTAATTACGCACCCCTCATGTTATTTAATATATTATAATTTATGTATAGTATGTATTTAAATATGTATTTATTTAATATTTATTTCAAAAGTATATATGTATAATATTACAAACCGCTAAACCTAGAGACTTCAAATTTTGCACATAGATACGTTATACAGTGTAGACATCCACTAAGAAAGGATTTTTGGAAATTCCACCCCTAAGGGGGTGAAATAGGGGATAAATGTTTGTATAAAAGTCCGTCAGTTTTGAAGCTAGGATCTTCAAATTTTGTATTTAGGCTGACAATTGAATATAAATATTTTCCTGTATCAGCGTTTTTAACAATTCCACCCCTGAAGGGGTGAAAAGGGGAATAAAATGTTGTATCTGGAAAGACCATTATTTAATTTATTATTTAGGTTTATGGTCGTAAAGTAAAACAAATAAGCAAACACATATTTCGTATTTTTTTGAAAATCAACCCCTTAGAGGTTAAATGGGATAAATAAACCTAAAAATCGATATGGATGTCGTTATTGAAGTTTTATGGGATGACGATTGCAAAAATGGCATTTATTTTGATGTTTAACACGCTGAACATGATTCAACCCCTAAAGGGTTGAAATAGGGGTAAAATTTTGAATGAAAAATCAGGGGTAACATAGACATTTCAACTTGAAACTTTGTAGGCTTACTTCTTAAAACAAATAGACAACCCATTTCGTAGTTTTCCGAAAATCAAACCTAGGGGGTAAATGGGGGATGAATATGTCTATGAAAGCCCGTCAGTTTTGTAGTTAGGATCTTCAAATTTTTTATTTAGGCTGGCAATTGAAAATTAATATTTTCCTGTGTCAGCGTTTTTGACAATTCCACCCCCGAAGGGGTGAAAAGGGGGATGAAATGTTGTATCTGGAAAGTCCTTCATTAAATTTATTATTTAGGCTTATGATCGGAAAGTAAAACAAATAAGCAAACACATATTTCGTATTTTTTCGAAAATCAACCCCTTAAAGGTTAAATGGGATAAATAAACCTAAAAATCGAAATGGATGTCGTTATTGAGGTTATAAGGGATGACGATCGCAAAAATGGCATTTATTTTGATGTTTAACACCCTGAACATGATTCAACCCCTAAAAGGTTGAAATAGGGGTGAAATTTTGAATGAAAAATCAGGGGGCAAAAAAGACATTTCAACTTGAAACTTTGTAGGCTTACTTCTTAAAACAAATAGGCAACCCATTTCGTAGTTTTCCGAAAATCAAACCCAGGGGGTAAATAGGGTATAGAAACCTAAATCATCTTAATGTACCCTAAACGTTCTTGGTACCTAACAAGTTCTTGGTACCTAAGCTACTCAGAACTAACTTTTTGATTGTGAAACAGACACTTACTATTTACTAGCTTCCGCCCGCGACTTCGTCCGCGTGGACATTCGAGAAAATACTTAGTGGACCAATATAACCAGGATAAAAAGTATTCTGTTTTAATTTCATAAAAATCCGATCAGCCGTTTTTACGTGATTATGCGGGTCCTCCCTCACCAAGCGAGCAGCCTCGTGCGAGGCCCGCCGCACGTATTGGATAGTAGAGAAAAACTACCAGGAGTACAGAACCTATAAGAAGATAATTTTTAATTAAATTTTTATAAATTGTCAAGATGATTTAATTAAAGGGCTTTAGATTAACTTTCAAATTAGCTTCTGTAGTCTATGTTGTCAAAGTGGGTGCGCTTCGAGGTATAAAATTTCAATATTTTTAATTGTGAAGCGCTTCTTTTATTAGCAGTTATTAAAAGGAGCGCTTCGAGGAATACCTCCCGCCGGCCGGTTTGTAGTTGTAGTGCGGCGCGGCGCGGCGCAAAGCAGTCTATTCATAGAATTCCTTGTATCAACTTGCGCGGGGCCGCTTCTGACTCGCGTTTGGTGTGCTCAAGCCTTAAAAACACACACGGTATTTATTTCGCCATCGCGGATAAATAAATAAAGAATGGTATTTTGTTTTACACAGGGGGCCGATTCTCAGGCAATCGAAAAAAGTTCACTTTTATAGCTCGAAATTAAAATATGTTACGAAGATAACACATTTTGTGTATTGACAGAATTTCACAATCAAAAAAGTTCGATCGAAAACCAGTCGAACGCTACGAGTGCTACAGACCAATCTATGTTCGTATATACGAACTTAGCTGTCAAAATAAATTTGTTGACATGTGGGACAGCTTAGTTTGTTTGAAACATTCTAACTTTTCAATAGAAACCACAAACAAAATGTTCGACATACGAATTACCACACTGAAAACGTTCGAATGCCTGAGAATCGGGCCCCAGGACTGTAGATATCTGTGATTTTGATTAGAAATAAACCCAATAATTTGTGTTTGACAATCCTAAAAGCTGTTGTCAAAGGACGTCAATCTCTTTCAATTAGCAGACAAAGAAAACACGTGAAAGATTTCAGACGTATAAATAAAAAAGAAACAATTTTATGTAAATAAATCTGTTTCTTATTTCAAGCAGGTATTGTTGCCCTAAGTGAATTTGCTTTATTTACTGTATAGAACACATCTAAGATACATTGGAACAGAGTGGTGCTGTCAGCGAACATCAGCGGATATTCGAAAATAAATGAGTTTGCCTTTTATCACGATCGAGATCCACCGCAATGAACGTGTCGTACAAACATATTGAAAAGAATACAGGAGGTATTGATATTCAGGGCGCTATTGTCGCGCTTGCGAAAATAATTCGATGTCACGTGGGAACACGTATTGTCTACGAAAATCTATTTGTAACTTAATTAAGGGGATACTCGGAAAAATTATGCTGAAGTGAGATAGCAATGAGAAAATGACGCGCGCGGGAGCGAGACCGATTTTGCACATTAGGCAAAAAAAACACAAAATCACTTGGTATTAAAAAACTACTATTTAACTACGATTTTAAAAAAATGCTTCTATATGATCCTAAATATTATTGGTGTCCACTAATTAAACCAATTTCAAATAGTGTAAGTAACCCCATTTAAAAATAATCTTGAATTTTCGAAAAGAAAAAGTGTCGACGCAAAATCATAAAATCGTGTTTTTTAAACTATACGATTCTAGATAAAGGTATGAAGAAATATATATCTTATTACAAGATTTGTAACAACTGTAACGGTCCTATAGTTTTAAATCAAATAGTCCATATTTTTTCCGAGTAGCGCCTTAAGCTGAAAAGTAATTTTCCCCAATCTTTAGAATTAAAATTGAAATTTCAATGAGTTTTGATGTAAAAAAAATTGGGTTATGGGGAAGAGTTATAGGTTTAAAAATTTAAAAAATGTCTACAAAAATAGCATGGCCTTAAGTGTGTATTGGGGATCCTAGCCGTAACTACAAACTATTATTTCAATATGTACCGAAGTTGTATTGGGTTATTTTACTGAATTTTATTAATGCATGCAATGTATAAATCCGAATCTTTATTACCATTACTTTGAAATCACGTTGCATGGTGAGATAGTAGAGCATTCTTAAAAATACACGCTAGCATCTTAGAAAAAAAAATCAATATCCCAACAAACTTTTAAGATAAAAAAAACAGATTTAAGTAATCTCTTTTCATTAAAACATTATTGTTATCTTATACCTATCTATTTTCTTTTATGAAATAAGTTTTAGTAAAAATTTAATTTTCATGACAAGCTTTTGTGCTAAATTTTGTATTGTCATCTAAACCAAACCTGTATACAGAATTTCGGCTCCATCGGACACTGGGAAGTGGGTTAAAATAAGCTTGCAAGATTTGTCCCCCACTAACTAACAAACTAACCAACTAACTAACATGGCAAGTTAATAAAAAGCTTGTAAAAAGATTAAGCTTTTGTCTTCTAAAGGCATTACAATATTCTAGCGTTAGTAATTTATTGCTACATTAATAAATACGCTAGGACTTATAATTTATTATTTCTATAACTATTATGAAAGACGGAATTTTTACCATGTTTATTTCGTTTTTCGAGTTCCCGATATTTCGGGGCAGTTGCACACGCCATGATCACGGAGTAACAATCCCGCCCGCACATGGTAAAAATCCCGTCTTTCATAGATAGATAGATAGATAGATAAGATCATTTATTTGCATCACAAATATAACATGCACATAAACAAAAGAAAAGGAAGGAGCAGCAAACCAACTACTTACTGACTAACAAAGCAGGTATATAATTAAGCAGGTATATGTGGGAGAATGCACATTTATAATTTGATTAATTAATTAAAACATCACAATTAATTGATTATTTGATTTATTTGTGGATTTTTACTACAATTAATTTAAAGAGGTAATTTAATTGATATTAATAGTCGCTAAACGACTCGTAGTACCAGTGACACGTGCAGCTCCCCACTACACCACTGAGCTTGTTTACGCACGGCTATAAAATGGCGAGCGTCAGTGTCGACGGCTCCCGCCCGATAAGCTCACGGCCGACCTGACCCGCCTATTGGAGGCTCAGGAAGCCGCTGTAGCCCTCACTCCTCAGGACCCTTCCGGTCAACCCCCAGTAATTTCACAGGACCCTTCAGGTCACCCCCAGTCCTCTCAATCGGCGGTCACCCCTTCTGGGAGCCAGTCGATCTAACTTCATTCATTTCACTTTACTTTGTTTTATACGATTTTATTTTTACCACATTTCAATTCATTTCATTGCCGACCCGCCCGCCTTGGGCATCGGTATTTTTGTTTTTGATTTCAGATATGACCAGTCACCTCCTTTGGATGCTGGTCATCCCCAGTGTGCACTTCGCCTAGGCGGGTGACGCCCTGCGCCACGGCCCTCCAGGGACGTGGTCGCCACAGATATGCTGAAATACCCGTCCAGGTAACAGCTGTTTTCAGGCAGTGTTTAGTCGGTAAGAGTCCGACATAACCATTACAGCCGGCTGTAATGGTATCCATGAGGATTCACTGCCTCCTTCCCCCGTAGTCCGGAAGGTTGCCGGATGAGCGATTGTTTCAATAGGAAACGGTCGGTCGTTCGACGCAAAAAAAGAAAAAAAAATGTCGACGGCTCAGAAGTTGTCCAACTGTCGGACACAGCACATCGGTGCTCTGAACTGTCTTTAGTGCCAGGTATGACTATATTCTTAGTATGCTTTGTTTAATCAATAATATGAATTCCGTGTAAATAAATGATTACGTAATTTATGTTAATATGTAAAAAGGATATCATTTGGATTTTTGGATACATGAATGAATATGGTAATTGTTTATTACCCATAATAATTATTCTTGTGTCTTTTGCTACATATAAATTGTATTTATGCTTATACAAATGGTATATTTGGTTGTATAAACTAATAAATTGTAAAATTATGCTTATCTATTCCTGTTCCTTTAATTTCCTCCCACATATGTGTGTGCATGTTTGTCACAGCGACGCAAAGAGGCAAAAGCTCAGTGTATATTTTTCCCCGAAAGAACAAAACCCTGGTTTTCAGCTTTCGCCCGTAGAAAAACGCGAGGGGACGCATTAACAAAATCGGACGCCCTTTTATTTATTTAAAAATATCATAATAGTTATAGTGATAATGACCATGTAAGTTTAAAATCTTATTTTATACTTTTTTATTGAGAAGCTCGTGGTGCAGTGGTTAGCGCGCTCGTCCTGCGATCGTTGAGGTTAAACAACTTTCGCAATGGCCGGTCACGGGATGAGTGACCCAAAACTTTTCATCTCGAGCTCCTCCGTGCTTCGGAAGGCACGTTAAGCCGTTGGTCCCGGGTGCATTTGCTGTTTTATATTTGGATTTAATACCCACCAATCCGCACTGGGCCCGCGTGGTGATGCATGGTCCATTCTCCTTATCCATCCATAAGGAAGGCCAGGGTGCCTACCATCAGCTCTTATTGCGGTTTCGTTTAGGACCTAAACTGATCTGCTTCGCTTATACGTACGACGACAGCTTAATATCAATGAACGCGATTCAGTGATCATTCAATGACATTTTACAGTCGCTAAGCTGTCATGTACTCTTATTTGACTTATAACTCGGCCAAGCTAACATGACACCTGCAGGTTATACCCGTCCCTCTCACTCTCAGGGCATGACAGAATCGAGTGAAACAAACGGGTAGAAGAAATAAGGACACAAATCGTTCGGTCATTAACATTTAGCAATTCATTTGCGATCCAGTTTTTAGAAGGTCATAGTACGAAAGAGAGCAATTCATTTTAGGAACCTATTCTGCATCGCGCTATTTTTGAATCGCTGTCTTAAAGTTGATGGTACGCACACTGTGCCCCAGCAGTGGGGACATTGAATGAATGATTGAATGATTATTATGCTTCTGAACCAAACTATTACCTACTATATAAATAAAACACTTTCACGGATTTATTCACGGAATTTATTTAACAACTTGGTTAAATTTTAGTTGTTTTTTGGTTTATCCGCCGTTTCGGCACCTTTCCAGGGGCCGTGGTCACGGAAAACTACCGACTATTTTTTGATTTTAATAAAAGAATATACCCACTTTAATTGTCTTTGTTTTTCGTTCGGAACGTGAAAGTGTTTTATTTATATGGACAGTTCGCGCAGAAATCTAAGATATGTTTATATTACCTACTACTTCTTTATTCCTAACAACAATGACGAGTTTCCTTAATTAAGATAAATTTCCTGAGGACTTCCACGAGGACAATGCATTGTCATTTGGGAGTTAATGAACAATAAAAGTATCTAGGCTTTGTTTGCGACGCGCAGGGGCGGGGAAGTCATTTACGCGTTGAGTGCGTCCGGTGAACATACAAAACCTACAAAGATTGTCTTTAAGGATTATTACGTTTTATTTGAAAAGGATAAAATAACAGGAGTGAGTATAATAAGTTTTTAGTAAAAATTTCATTTTTATGACAATATTTTTGCTGACCGTACTTAAATATTGTATTGTCATCTAAACCAAACTTGTATACAAAACTTCAGCTCCATCGGACACTGGGAAGTGGGTCAAATTAAGCTTGCAAGATTTGTCCCCCACTAACTAACATACTAACTAACATGGCAAGTTAATAAAAAGCTTGTAAAAAGCAGGGTCTGAGTTATTAAAAAAAGATTATTTAAAAAAATTCGACCCATCTCACAACTGGCTTCGATGGGACTCGAACCCACGACCTTTCACTATCCGGGCGATTGCTCTGCTGCTTATGATAGCTTCATTACAATGGACAGTGAACGATCGTAGGTTCGAGACGATCTCTCACTGTCCGAGGTGATTACAGTAATCCTACACCTATTTAACTTTTACGAGTATATCCTACTTCCTATCCTACTTCCTACTATATTCCTACTATGTTTGGATGTTTGTTACTCAATCATGCCAAAACGGCTGAACGAATTTGGCCGAAATTCGGGGCACATATACTTTGTAGCCTGGAGAGGAACATAGGTTACATTTTATTCCGAAAAAATGTCACATTCCATGTCAGGATAACGTCGTGTAGTCCACGCGGGCGAAGCCGCGGGCGGAAAGCTAGTTTTTAATATTTAAATAACGAATATATCGTGACCAGAAAGCTTTGCAATTTTTCGTAACAAAAATATGTTTTAATCACTACCAGCGCTAGGTCAGCTGCTGTCATTTAGTTTTGATGACATGCGACATTAACAGCGCGATGGCTTTCAAGTATTGGTGGACAAAGTACGAAGTTAATCCTTTAAAATACTCTCAGTTGCTTTTAACTCGTGCATGTCACAAATAATATCAAATATATTTCGAACAAGTTACGAACCCCATAATATCTAGCTCTGTATGAAAAGGTCGTTTCCTTTACCACGTTAAGCGAAATAAACGATGTTCCGTCTCGCCACGTCGCGTCCCCGTCGCGGCCCCGTCCCGCGCCCGTCACGCGCCCGTGTAGCCCGTGATCGATGGTGTTTGCTGTACTCTCATAAAGATCAACATAAATCTTGGGTATACTAAACGACTCGGGGCTTTCATTCATAAAAATCGTATTACGTTCCAACCCTTATCAGTTTCGGTATAACGAAAATAACTCTTTTGGTGGGTAATTTTGATGGATAGTAATTAATACCAGGGTGCCTATCATCAACTTTAAGACAGCGATTCAAAAATAGCGCGATGCAGAAAATAGGTTCCTAAAATGAATTGCTTTCTTTCGTACTATGACCTTCTAAAAACTGGATCGCAAATGAATTGCTAAATGTAAATGACCGGACGATTTGTGTCCTTATTTCTTCTACCCGTCTCTTTCACTCGATTCTGTCATGCCCGGAGAGTGAGAGGGACGGGTATAATCTGCAGGTGTCATGTTAGCTTGGCCGAGTCATAAGTCAAATAAGAGTTCTTGACAGCTTAGCGGCTGTGAAATGTCATTGAATGATCACTGAATCGCTGTTATTGATATTAAGCTGTCGTGGTACGAATAAGCGAAGCAGATCAGGGTGCTTACCATCAACTCTTATTGCGGTTTTGTTTAGGAACTAAACTGATCTGCTTCGCTTATTCGTACCACGACAGCTTAATATCAATGACAGCGATTCAGTGATCAATCAATGACATTTCACAGCCGCTAAGCTGTCAGGAACTCTTATTTGACTTATAACCCTGTCGATTTAACATGACACCTTCAGGTTATACCCGTCCCTCTCACTCTCCGGGCATAACAGAATCGAGTGAAAGAGACGGGTACAAGAAATAAGGACACAAATCGTTCGGTCATTCACATTTAGCAATTCATTTGCGATTCAGTTTTTAGAAGGTCATAGTACGAAAGAAAGCAATTCATTTTAGGAACCTATTCTGCATCGCGATATTTTTGAATCGCTGTCTTAAAGTTAATGGTAGGCACCCAGTTTTGGTCCTCAACAAAACCGCAATAAGAGTTGATGGTAGGCACCCAGGTAATCGTATTAACACAGTGTACCTAGTAGACTTTGCTATTAATATGCCATTATCTCTGCTAATGCTATTTTGAGGAGCTCGGTGTTTCAGTAGTCTTCGGTGTAACACTTTCCGTTGACTAAAACGAAGTATATCAATAGCACTTTAAACTGCGATGTAAAGTATTTAACACAATGGTTGGTTACGGGACGGGTGACCAAGGATTTTGTATCGTCAGCTCTATCGTACTTCCCATCTGTATTTCGGTCGCTTACATCAACCAGTGAAGGCATAGCAGAACAGCACTGAGGACATTAAAATGGCTGATGTTATTTAAAAAGCTAATACACTGCAAAAAGCACATACTTATTTACTTACTTATTTACTCATTAATTTACTAGGAAAGCTTACATGAGACTAAATACTAAATGGTACGTATTTATACCTTTTTCTATCATAATGGGTGTCCCAAAAGTAGGTAAAGGATGATTTGTCTCAATAAAACACGAATGGATTGGAATTTCTTCGTAGTTTTATTTTATTTTAAAGAAGAGACTTGGACAACTTTGTCTGAATAGAATATCTGCTAAATAGCCGCCACGGGCATTTTTGCTGTTTGCAAGTTTTTCATGACACTTTCACACATTTCGCTACTTATTTCACCAATAACTCGGCGAATATTTTGTCTATATTGTCTATGTTTTGTAGATCGTTGGCGTAGATCCCTGACTAAAGATGTTCCACACAAAATCGTTGAATTTTCAGAATGCGACTTTGTAGTAACTCCTATCCCAGTCATCATCATCATCATCATCATCCATCCGATAGAATTAGATATTGTTGATGCACCTAAAAGTGTACAATGCAGGCCCGTTACAAAAACGCGACTACGTAATTTTGAAAATAATGTAGCTGATAAAGTTTCTATGATGCCATATGTGCATGATGATCCTAATGCGCTTTATGGAACCCTTTTTGAATTAGTAACGAATGAGTTCAATAATATCTTTAAGTCTAAAACGATTAAATGCACCCAGAAGTTAAAGTTTTGCGAATGGGCTACGACAGGTATTTATAAAAGTAGAAACAGGCTGTATGAACTATATAAATTAAGAGAAACTAATCACAGCCCTCGTTTCGTAGAACATGTAAAACAATATTCTAAGATTTTCAAAAAAGCATGTTCTAAAGCAAAGTCAATATTTTTAAAGGATAAAATTAAAAAGTCAAATAATAAAATCAAAACAACTTGGGATATTATTAAGCGTGAAACCGGAAAAGGTAAACAACATGACAACAGTCTAGCGCTTAACATTAATAACGCAAGAATAAACTCTGAAACAGAAATTGCTAATATTTTTGATAACTTTTTTGTTAATATACCATTAGTAACCACCGCTAATTTGAATTCTTCACCAGCTTCTGCTGTCTCGGTTCTTGAAAAACATGTATCTGAGTGTAGTTCATTATTTAATTTTAAAGAAATTAATTCTAGCGATATAATCAAAACATTTAATTTACTTAAAATGAAAACTACCACTGATTTATGGGGCATATCTGTTACTGTACTTAAAAACATTATTCATGCTATTGCCCCTTATCTTGCTATTATATTTAATCAGTGTATCGCTCAAGGAATTTTTCCTGATTTAATGAAATTTAGCAAAGTCATACCTTTATTTAAATCAGGAAACAAAGAAGACCCAAGCAATTATAGACCAATATCAATATTACCCGCCTTAAGCAAAATATTTGAAAAAATAATACTAGAGCAATTATTGTCTCATTTCTCATTAAACAATCTCATGCATAGCAAACAATTCGGATTTATGAAGGGTCAGTCAACCACGGATGCTGGGGTTGCACTTTTAAAGCATGTGTTTGATGCCTGGGAAAAGTCGCAAAATACTCTTGGAATATTTTGCGACTTATCCAAGGCTTTTGATTGTGTTGATCACCGGACGCTGCTGTTGAAGCTAAATCATTACGGTGTAAAAAATAATGCCCAGAAACTAATACTGTCGTATCTCAGTTCCAGAACTCAGACAGTTGACATTAATGGAGTGAAATCAAACGGCTCTCAGATTAAACTAGGCGTACCTCAAGGCTCTATTTTAGGCCCTTTTCTATTTTTGGTTTATATTAATGATTTGCCTTTCTTTGCCAAAAACTTCTGTGATATTGTGTTGTTTGCAGATGATACTTCTTTAATATTTAACATAGACAGAAACAAAACCAATTTTGACGATGTAAACAAAGCACTGTCACAAGTACTCGGTTGGTTTAATTCTAACAATTTGCAGCTTAATGCAAAGAAAACAAAGTGCGTACTTTTTTCTCTGCCAAATGTACAGACGGTACCTGTAGAAATTGTAATCAACAACGAAAAACTGGATTTAGTACAATCAACGATCTTTCTGGGTGTAACTTTAGACTCGAAACTTCAATGGCATGCGCATATTGCAACATTAGCTGGTAAGCTTAGTTCTGCTTCCTACGCTATTAGAAAAGTACGACAGCTAACAGATGTTGTTACTGCTAGAACTGTATACTTTAGTTATTTCCATAGCATCATGTCATATGGCATTCTTTTGTGGGGATTAGCGGCTGGCATTAATGCTATATTCATCTTGCAAAAACGAGCAATCAGGGCCATCTATAAACTAGGCTCCAAAACTTCGCTTAGAGACAAGTTCAAGGAAATAGGTATACTGACAGCTGCATCTCAATTTATATTAAATTGCATTCTTTTTGTACGTCGCAATATTAACTTGTATACCAAACATGGTGATTTACACAATCGTAATACTAGAAATAGAAACAAGCTCGTAATGCCTCGGTACCGTTTAGAAAAGGTGCACGGATCTTTCGTTGGTCAAGGTATACACATATATAACAAAATCCCAAGTGATATCTTGGATTTACCATATCTAGAGTTTAAGAATCATATAAAGAGTGGCCTCCTCAAAAAAGGCTATTACACTGTAAATGATTATTTGAACGACAAAACACCTTGGTCGTAACACTCGTAACGAATGTTCCTAGTATGATATTGTGAGTCGTGTCCTATATTTTATATTATTAGCGTTTATATTAGTTAAGCTTTTAATTCGGTCATTTAAGGTAGGCAGTTTGAGTATGTCATGCTCACTAAAACATTTCTACGGTGGTGGCGTGTGAGGCGGGTCGTTACGTTCCCTAAAATATGGTTGAGCGAAGCGATGGCTGGTTCATGCGTCATGCTCGTGAACGGGTGCTGCCAGTGGGAATGGGTCTGCTCTTATCTGCTTGCTTTAAAATGTGTTTTCTTTTGTTTTTATTCATTTTATTAAGAATTACATTTGAAACATGTATGGCGCAACTTGCAGTATATAGTAGAATTGTCTTTTGTTTTTAACTAATATTAAAGCTTTAAGTAGAGTTCCTAAGTACTTAATTGAAAATTGTTCACCGCTATGATCATTAGTTCGCCTATACTTAACTGTATTTTTCATAACCCATTGTGTAATTGTGATGGAAACTGACCTTAGTCATACCATGTTAAGGTCATTTTTCAATTTGACGACTCTGTATGAAATAAAACAGGGAGAAAAAAACAACCCTTGGAGTTTCTTGCCGGTTCTTCTCCAAGGCCTCCCGCTGTAGGGTTTGCGAACCGATGGCGTAGCTTCTATGACGTTCACAAGTATTGTAAATAACAATCTAAATTGAATAAACATATTTGAATCTTGAATCTTGAATCCCGTGACCGACCATTGCGGAAGTTGCTTAACCTCAACGATCGCAAGCCGATTGCGCTAACCGCTGCGCCACGGGCTCCTCGTCCTCGATAAATTAGGCTATGTAAATCGTTGTAAGTTAACGTTCAAATCAAAAGCCTGGATACCCGGACCCGTAACAAACTATTCATGCGCCGCTATTTTAATTAAATTTCCTGCGTTGTGTGTGTGCGTGTGTTGAGTTTCATTGGAACGCACTTTGGGGGATCATTTTTAATCCCTGACTAATGGTTAATGACTTTGATCTATAAAATTTGTTGCACTATTAATTTTATTATGTAGGTATTAACAGGTTTTGTGCGAAAAATGGAAAATGAAGTATTTTAGAAAAACATAGACCCGTCTCACAACCAGCTCCGATGAGTTGTGAAACGGGTCTATATTTTCTAAAATACTTCATTTTCCATTTTTCACTAATAAAAATTGCATTGTGAATGCAAAAAGTAAACATTTAAATAACTAGGTGTTGTGCGAGTTAATTAAGAATAAAAAGTTTTGTCAGATAAATCCTTTCTATAAATAATTTTGATGCATATTACTATGTAATAGCTATTGTCGTCAACTACCAGATACAAATATTAGCTTTATGAATTTATAAAGGCCCAAGCAGGTCCGACATTATTATTATTATTTTTATTATTTATTTTATTAGGTTCACCAGTTATTTAAATTTTTACTTTTTTGCATTCACAATGCAATTTTTATCATAGAAAAATGGAAAATAAAGTATTTTAAAAAATCGACCCGTCTCACAACCAGCTCCGATGGGACTCGTACCCACGACCTTTCGCTATCTTATATTATCTTATATATTAGAGCAGTCGCCCGGATAGCGAAAGGTCGTGGGTTTGAGTCCCATCGGAGCTGGTTGTGAGACGGGTCGATTTTTTCTAAATACTTTATTTTCCATTTTTCTAGGTTCACCAGTGTTTGTTTACGTTGAAACATTTTGACACAATAGGTACTTAAACTAAACGTAACAAACTTTTAAGGTAAACACAGCATGCACATAAAAAAACAGAACACTTAAATCTAATAATAGGAAAAAGCACACTTAAGTTAAATTTTAGTTAAATTAGTATGAAGTATGTAAAACCTTGTAAAATTAAAATAATTGACCTAACTTTGGTAAATGAATCCGAATGAATGTCAACTACGCGTCACTATAACTGTTATATAATTTACATAACCTTGGTAAGAATAATAATATTACTATAATATTATCTAGTAGCTTCTTTGTCGCTTATTTCCTCAGAATTCATAGCTGCATTTTTACTAAGTACTTTAAGTAAGATTCAGAAATCTACCTTGAAAACATACAACAACGCCTTGTAAATAGTCTTACAAAATAAATATATTTATAAAATACTAGCGGCCGCCCGCGGTTTTACCCGCGTGGTTTCCGTTCCCGTGGGAATATCGGGATAAAAAGAATCCTTAGTTATTCCTTATTACATCAGCTACATGCCAGTGAAAGTCCCGTCAAAATCGGTCCAGCCGTTTCAGAGATTAGCCGGAACAAACAGACAGACAGACAGACAGACAGACAGACAGACGAACAGACAGACAGACAAAAATTGTAAAAAATGATATTTTGGTATATGTACCGTATATACAATTTTGATAAAAGCAGTTGTAAAAATAACTCTTATATTTGCCCGTCTGTTGCTAATGCTGTAATAATGACGGTAGTGATGAATCTACAGAACGTTGACTTAAGTTTTTCATAACGTAGCGTCGGTTGTTTACGGCCGTGGCCGCGCCATTACGGGGGCGCTCACAAGCCTTTTGTCGGCGTTCACCACCCTGATTAATACACGCCCATCCAGCGAGACGGAAAACGACACGGAAATTTAATATACTCCCCTCTCTTTGTTGTGAATTAGAGCGTTTGTGCACTGCGCCCGATTTATGGGGTTAAATTGGTTAAAACTCATACATATCTGTCAATTGTTGAAAACAAATGAAAAAATTACTCTAATATTTGCCCGTCTGTTGCTAATGCTATTATAATGACGGTAGTGATGAATCTACAGAACGTTGACTTGAGTTTTTCATAACGTAGCGTCGGTTGTTTACGGCCGTGGCCGCGCCATTACGGGGGCGCTCTCAAGCCCTTGTCGGCGTTCACCGCCCTGATTAATACACGCCCATCCAACGAGATGGAAAACGACACGGAAACTTAATATACTCCCCTCTCTTTATATGTTTT